>JAPMOR010105786.1:94981-201041 GCA_026543865.1 Argiope aurantia | reverse complement strand
TTTCTAACTTTGTATGCTTATAGAAAATGTAACGTTTCACAAAATGGAAACACGTATCATTTTAAAGGGAATTAAAAGCTGATTTCAATACAAAAAGTAAAATTCAAATATTTGGAATACAAAAAAAGTTGAGAGGCAAAAATTATCGAGATACGTTAGATGCTGATGACTGCAGTGAGTTACCAGTGCTTAGTAAGGTAGTCTTTATTTTTTATTACAGCTTCACACTGATATTTCATTGAGCTGACGTCAGTTTTAAACTCTTCCTTCGTTGTTGCTTGATGGCAGAAAACAATTATAGACTTAATTAATGTTCTTTTATTTGATGAACGCTTCATATGTATAAGAGTTTTCAAACGGTGCCATAAGTTCTCAATAATTTTGAGTTTAGGACTGTTTCCTGGCCATGATAACAATTCAATGCTCTTTGTACTAGATTACACTTTCGATATTTTTGCTGTATGGCAAGGAGCTGAATCCTGCTGAAAAATAAATGGTGCATTGTTGGGAAAGAAATCACTGATGGAAGGTGTAAGTTTTGGCTCTAGAATAGTGTCAATGGATTTTCTTGCATTTAATACCCCATCGATAACATGAAAGAGACCAATACCGTCTGCTAAGATGCATGACCAAATCATTACACTGAGTTCTTCATAGTTGCCTGATTGCAGTCAGGATCGCCTCTTCGACTATTCTATGTCTTACCTATTTTCGCCATTGCTACCAAATAAAATTAGAAAAACCATATTCATGTAACAAAATAATCTTAGTTCACTTTCTAAGTGTCCAATATTATTCTTTTATTTGATGGCATTGCTTCATGACTAAATATTAGAAATATTTATAAAAATTTCTACTAAATATTAGAAAGCGTAATAAAATTTTTTACATGTGATTTGATTATATCAAAAATAGTCTTCCTTCTATAGAAAAAAGCACAATAATGACCTGTTCCAACTTCAAACATGATGTCATCTTCTTCTGGCAGTTAACATTTTATTGCTTCCCAGAATAAGAACAGTGATTGGTCAGGAAAGTTAGAAATTACAATCCACTTCATCACTATGTTTGTTATTCAGATTAAAGTACGAATAACTTTTTTGTATCGAAAATATTTGAATTTTGCTTTTTGTATTGAAATCAGCATTAAATTCTCTTTAAAAAGGATATGTAAGAGTTTGCATTTTGTGAAACGTAACATTTTCTATAAGCATACAAAGTTAGAAAACATAACGATTAGTGTCCACAATTTTGGCCACCACTGTATTATATATGTATATATAATATTCTGCATCACTTGCAATCCACGACTAATGACGTTTATCAATCTCTCAGTGAACCATTCGTGAAATGTTACAGCCAGATGGATGAAATTTGATATGTGATCTTTACACCAAAATTGTAGGTTTCCATCAAATTTTGAATAAAATCCGTTAATTAAAAGCATTTTTTATGATTACCATTCCTCGAACACACAGTACAAACGAGATAGGTGAAACTTGGTAAAGTATTTTATCATGAAAATCTTATTTGGGTGTCGATTTTGGGGTCAAATCAGTTTGGTGAGCAGGTCAACTGTTTATCATTCCATGTATGTCAGTCTCCCGTTCGTATGTTAATTTGATAATTTAGAAACGCAACACGCTTAGTATATCAAATTTCGCGTGCAGCATTGGCATTAAAATTGTAAAACTGTATCAAATTTTGGATTGAAAAAGTTACAGTGGTCCAATAAGGGTTGCATGGTTCTGTATCCCTTACGACGAAGTAAACCCAAAATGTCCCATATTCTAGAATTAGAAAGTCGACATTAGAGCATTTCTCTTGTTTTTTTCTGTAACGCATATGATTGGCTCAGTAGGATTCAGAAGTCAGCCCATCAGTCAATGATTTCGATTGACATACCAATTTAACAGACTAATTTTGATTCCATTTTAATGATAAATTTATTTTTATTAGAAGGAAGATGCCAATTATTTTTCAGTAAAACAAACTAGTCTGTCTGGAGAAACATTATGATAGTTAACTGCTGTTTAAAATTTTCAAGTAGATAAAGTATTTATTCTTAAGTTTTAAAGGAACTTTCTTATTTTACTGTTCCTCCTTAAGCATTCGCCTTCCCTCTTATTCCAACTATGTTTCAAAAATACGTAAAGAATTCTTACGAATGATTTACATAAAATTTTTTAATTTTATTTAATGATTATTAAAGATTCATTTTGTTAGTTAATCATCGATAGTGGAGAATTCAATATTTATGTAAAATATATTTTAGAATATTCTATATCTAAAATAAAAAACCATATATTTCTAGCTGCCACAATTTCTGGAAAAGAAAAAGGCTTTCCGTGTTTTAAGGCTTTAACTACTGTTTCAAGAACGATAGTTTTGTTTTTGTTTTGTTTTCTTGTTTAGATAAAAACTTTTTCATTCGTTCAAATAAGAATGTTACTGCAAAAACTCGTATTTTTATTCTCATAACAACCATACATTTTGCTACGAGTTTCTAAAATAATGAATTGTTTTATTTCAAATCATAACTAAGAGTATCTATGAATAACTAATAATAAAATTAAACTTTATGGTAGACTGATAACAGGAACTCGGCTTTGTGATCTTAGAATTGTAAGTTTGAGTTGATCTCTTCTGAAAATAGAATCCAAGTTAACTCCGATTGTGCGTTGGTATACAGAGGAAATTTGGAAGCGGGGCATGCCTTAGCTATTTCAGAATAGTTTTTTCCATCCTCGCCATCTTAGAACAGTTTAAATTTTAAGGCAACTTTCCCGTGCAAAATTAATTTCCCGTGCTTAACTGCTTTTCTAGTCGCATTCACAGGTTTAAATTTCTTAAAAGGCAACGGAATTAGCTACTCTAATTAGTAACTCCTCTCCTTTCCTCTACATTGTATGCATTTCCACAAAATAAGGTTTTTGTGATTAGTTTCATCATAGAATGAAGAAAACCAATGCTTTTAGCCCCTTTCCATTAGCTTGTTGAGTCCAACATTTAATACAATCTCTTTAATTAATGATGCCTTATTCATGTTATGAATCTAATTTATAAGCATGCGTCTGCATTTAGCATATTTCTAACCTTTATGCGATTCAATACAACTGTTTGAAGTTTAAAAAATATCCATTTGTGGAAAATCATTCGTCATTTAACTTTCCTTAGAGAGCAACTGAAATTCAGCTCACTGCAATGCCGGTATATCTCTGAATTCTAAAGGTATTCAACTGGATTTTTTTTTAATGAAAGTTGTCCTACAGTCACTTAAAAACGCATTGGGACATAATAGAAGCTCAAGTGATTTAATCGTAATATATACGAGCACTCCTAACACTATGAATATACAAATGAAACAAAAAAGAACTATACCACATTTTGATTAATACTAATCATTGTTACTGAAATAAAATTATATATTAATGCAAATAGAATTACAATTTAAAATAAAAGAAATCAAGTCAGAAAGTCTGCTGAAAAAAGTATTGAAACATTGTCCAATAAATTAAGAAGAAATAATGAACTTGATAGTTTATATCTTGCTGTGACATTCAAACATTTCATGGTCTCTCGCAATCGATTTGGCATACATTTGATCAATCTCACGCAAAATGATCTGCTTGACCCACTCTCCAATCGAATGTTCTTTTAGCTCCTGTTTATTAGAAATATTGTGTTCATCAATTTTTTGTTGCAAATAATCTCACACATGTTTAATGGGATTAAAGTCTTGACTATAGACAGGGGCCTAAATCCCTCCAATGAAGCAGTAGATGCTCCCTAACTTGCAAATATCAGCAGTATGTTTTCGGTCGCTAAACTCGTACAATTTAAAATGTCTTCAGATTCCCAAGTTGCTCGCAGCTGTAAATTTCGATTGAGAATGTCAATGTAGACAAATTAATTCCTTGTACAATCTATAAAGTCTAAGTTCCTTGTATCAGAGCCTGCTAGATCAGATGAAGCTTCCAAGATGTCATCTGAAGAAAATCCTCCAAACCGATATGATGACAAGATGGCAAAAGGAATGGGAAGAAGGCAAAACAGGCCTCTCCACATTCAACATAATATCGAAAGTTTCTCTCTACGCGGCCAACTGGAACAGAGCGGATGTCCTTTTCTTCACTGGACACGGCCCATTCCCGACATACCTACACAGATTCCATCTGGCCAACTCTCCTTACTGTAGCTGTGGGGAAATAGGATCCCCAATTCACTATGCCACCGAATGCCTACTGACTGTCTCATGGCACATGAGAAAGCCAGAAACAAATCTGGAGGAAGAATGGTACAGGAGAGTTGCATCGAATACCCTTTCACGCGGAAAGATCCACTCCATATTAAACCATATTCATAAATACCAAGACCTTTTCAAGACTACACAATAGCTGAGACCAGAATGCCTCTTGTCAAAATCAGCCGAAATTATAAGTTCAAAAGTCCCTCAAAAGTGCAGTTCTCACGAAGGAAATCAAAACCACAAGACTCAGACAGACGTTACAGATTTCTGACTCTTCAGTGATTATTTATATGCTTATACATGTCATACAGATGTTCTCAATGTAACTTATCAATTTTTTTCAGTTGGTAATTTCGTTTCCCTGTAAATTCAACCCATAGTGACCATTTGTTTCAGTATTCTTGTCTCCTCCATCCAGTTATTACTTCACCAAAAAATTACAGTCGCGTAGGATTTGACACCGATGGGATTCTCTTTGGAGAACCTTGGATGGTCTGTCGTCTCTTTCTTTATACCAACAATTTCTTTCTTTCTTTTTTTTTCTTCCTTCCATCTTGTGCTTATCCAACTGGTTAGATAACTTAGTGTTATAGGCACAGGGGGCACTGAATGACGTTATGTTATGTATCAGAGTCTGCTAGGCAACCTCAGACTAATTGATTGAATCATACCATATTTTACAATAGATAGTAAATTTTTGCTTGCAATGCTGTATTTGGTGCGCGCCAAACTTTTAGCTCGCCATACAATCCCAAAATGTTATATTTGTTTTCGTCCACAAAAAGACATTTCCCACCAATTTTATTGGATTTTTTTACATACATTTTAACAAATGCCAGTCTGCTTTGCTGATATAGGGTTTTCTTCGAGGTATTCTGCCATAATACTTATATTTTCTTAAAACCTTTCTGACAGTTTCAGAATTTATAAATTTATGGAACTTACTTTTACATTTCGGAGTCAATTTTACTGCACTAGTTCTTGGATTAATGTGAGCTTGTTTCATAATCCACCTCTCTTTTCATTCCATAATGAGCTTGTTTGGTTTCAACACTATTTGCTTTTTTTTTACCTGCAGATAATATTAAAAATAGTAAATTACTGAGCTTCAAGATTTGTCCTATACAACGATCTGATTTTTCATTTTCCAGTGACTTATTACCAGATTACGCTCATCAGTCGAAATATCTCAGTTTATCGCTATTATTACATACGCAACCATTTTGTGCTGATACTTATGTTAAAAATTATAATCTAAAAAATTCGTAATGAATTACATTTTTTTGACGCGCTATATATTTCTATAATTTCTCGTTTCAAAAGTGTTCCAATACTTTTTTACAACTTTTTATAATTAAATATATATAAAAGAATAGATCAAAATGTGTAATTCTGAAATAGTAAGAAAGTTTTCCTTGTGTACTGTATATCAAATGTTAAAGCATTTCTTGATAAATCTTCTTTTTGTTTTAATGTCATCAATATTTTTATAATTTTCTTTTACATGTTATACATAACAAGTGTCCCAATACTTTGAGTGATTCTATATATTTGACATTGAAATTTTAAAAGCAAAAGCAAACTATAAATCGCACATTCGTAGTTGAAATTTATTTCTAAAAATACCTATATTTTCTAGGATATTTAGAAAAATAATTTTTTTATTTTAATATATTATGACAATAATACTTTGTAACGCTTCTGTAAGTTTTGTAAAATTTAGTAAAAAAAATCTCTGAATTTTATTTAAAAAACACATGAAAAATTTGGAATTAAAAAATTTATATTTACCTAATATTAGTGCGATATTTACAAAAACACATGCAAATAAAACCATTATTGAAAGTTTCAAGCAATTATCTGCTTTCCGCGATATGCCATGAAAGAAGAATCTTTTCTTCTTTATCAATTTCTATTTGGTGCCTTAAATACCCTCGAGTTCAAATTTTCTTAGTAAAATATGAGTTCAACAATGTTTCTTACATGAATGAAGTTAAAAGACAAATCACACAAAAATTCTGAAAGTGTCTGTATATTTTTGATCAGATTGTCTATTGCTATAGCCTGATATTAAAATCCGCGGTTGTATTTTATGCAGACGTTTCCATAAGTGTAATAACCTTAATCAGGAATTTCCACTCATATTACTCTTTTATCATAATCTTTGTTTCATGTAATAGGAGAATATCTTCAAATAATTAGAGAAGGTTGAGAATTTTTTTAATTATTTAGAATTTTCCTCATATTTATCTAGTAAAGTTTGATTTCATTTTTGAAGAGTGTTTACAGATGTTTCATTTATTTATGCAGCGGCCTTTAAAAAACTGGGAGATAATTCGAATACTCCTGAAAGAATTATAATCTCAGTGATCAATTATTTTTTATTAAGAATTCTTCAGAAAAGATATTACTATTATCGTTTTTTAATTCTGTTGAAATATCAGATTTGTTCACTTGGTATGGACAAAAAAAAAAAAAAAAAAGGAAAAGAAGTAAAATTTGATATAAAACGTGATTAATTTTTAACGTAGTGTATCGGGTTTGTTGACTAAAATGCTAAATAGTGGTTTTTCTAGTGCGAACTCTAAATTATATGATAAATTTCAAAATAGTGTATGAGAATTAGCGAAAGAAAAATTATACTAATAAGTAAAATTTCCAATATTCAAAATCTTTTCTTTTATCGATGTATTTGGCAATGTCTTTATAATGAATTATTTTCAATGATTTCCGTTAGAAATGATAATAAATAATCCAAATTAATTTTTTCAAAGTCATCAACTTAAGGAAAAAAATTGATAAATTCATCCTATTGCAGATTTAAATAAGAAATACCAATGCAAGTGAGTAATTCTCTTTTGAGAGAAATTTCAATTGAATATAGTATTTTGCTGCAAAAGTTATATAGCATTGACCGTAAATGATATTTCAAAATTGCCGGTAGAAAAATATGCATTGCGTGCTGGTTGTATATCTCAATTTATTAATATTACAAATTATATGAAAAAACATTAAAAAATTATAGAAGGTTCAAACCTCCAGTTTGTAACATCATAAAGTAATAATGTTTTGGCCTCAATTTGTCTCTCTCCTTAATTATATAGCAACAATAAGGTGCACTCATAGCACTCATACAGGAAGAAAAAAATATTTCGGGAACTGTAGGAAATTAGTATTAGGAAAATAGTATTAAGGAAAAATATTTAGGGAATTCTTAGGGAACTGTGTCTGGAATAATTTAATCCTTTCGCGGCGAACAGCTATAGACTCTCACTCTCAGCGAACAGTAACTATAAGCGCTCAAGTTGAGTTGCTCTCTCTGAACGAACAGCGCCTTTTAGCGCCGTTCATTTGTGACAAATTCGACCCTGTGAAATATCCTTCAGCAAACACAAAAAGCGAACCGAA
This sequence comes from Argiope aurantia, assembly GCA_026543865.1. Taxonomy (NCBI): domain Eukaryota; kingdom Metazoa; phylum Arthropoda; class Arachnida; order Araneae; family Araneidae; genus Argiope; species Argiope aurantia. The sequence continues at coordinate 193,384 of JAPMOR010105786.1, read as the reverse complement.
ACAAGATTTGAATGTAAACATTGTAACTTTGGATTATGTATTGAGCCTTTCTTTAAATTATATCATACAAAGGAAAATTGTTAAAGATTATCTAAGATTATTAAAATTATTATTATTTGATGAACGTGCCGGCCAGCCGCCTCAGTGAAATTACCGGCAAAATCAGCTCCGCACATTGCGTTAGGAATAACTCGCGTATCACGTTGTCCAAGCGGAAGATCTTCCACCGTCACGCCGGCTGCCTAGAGCGCAATTCATTTCTGAGCTCTCCGACGCGAAAGGGTTAGTTAAAAATATGTAGTTCGAATAAGTTAGCGATTCAACGAAGTTGTTACTCTGAGGTGATGAAAGGAGTGCTTCCCAAAGTTTGTGGTGAAAATTAAAAACTCCCAAGATGAAAGTTGGCAGGGGCAAAGAATCAAAGAAGTGCTTTGTTTGATCAATATCAAAACCTTGTGGAGCATATAAATGAATAATGTTAAATTTGGTGTTCTGGAATTGTACTTCAACTGCCAAAAGTTCCAAATTCAAATCTTCTCTGCTATTTTTGGGAATTACTCTGCTGAAGATATTAGCAGGAATGCTTATAAGAATATCACCACCCGATTTATTTTGTCTCTGTGCAGGGGGAAAAAATTCTGTTCGGAAAGGAAAAAAAATTATGTTTCGGAAAGAAACGCCTCTTAAAATACTCAAAAGGTGAGGTAGAAAATGGTTGAATTGTAAGCCAGACTTTTCCCCCTTTAATTCCCCTACAATTCTACTGCAGAAAGGTAATAAAAAAGACAGTTAAAAAAGATTATTAGAAATTGAGTTCAGCTTGAGACTTTGAAAAGGTAAAAAGCAAAAGGGGTTTAAAAATAATTTCTCTCATTCGAACCTGAAATTTGAAAAGAAGAGAAAATTATTCCCCGTCTAGGAAAACGAAAAGCAAAACCATGAACAAGAAGCAAAAACAAGCAAAAAATACCCCCAAAAAAGTACTTTTTTTAATGCCAAACTTGAAGGCCTTTGATTTGAATTAATTGCCTTTGAATTATATTTGAAAAGCTAGATCAAATTATAATTTTAAAATACCAATCAAATTTTACTTAGAAACTGTACACCAACTATAAAAATATTTCTCGGTTAATTTTGTTTTTATTTTAATGTGATAAATAGTTTTATAAATAGCTTTGTAGTCATTTATGTCAAGTGTCCCAATACATTTTGAATGACTGAGCAGATAAACTTACCTAATGCCCAGAAGATAATAATAAAAGCGGAGGAAAACAGAATTAATTGGAAAAATTAAACTTTGAGATCTCGCAGCACGAAAACAACACAAAACAACCGTTGAATTAAAAATTTTCAACCTTTTTCAAATGCATGTTGATTGATTGATTGAATTTGACAATCGGATTTTTAGCAGCAAAGGCTGTCATCCCCTAATGACAGAGAGTCAGAGTTAATAAATATCAAAAAGCTTTAGCAAACGAAAAAAAATTTGAAGAAAGCGCTTAAAAAAATTTTTTTTTGGATCATAAATTTGAGAGTAGAAATTTCTTGGTGATTGAAAATGAGTTTGTTCCTCAGGTATGCTCTTTGAGTTGAATACTTCAAACAGTGCTCAAGAATATATCCAATGTCATTTTCATGGTTACAGGAGAGACAGTCTGAATTTTTATAAAGTCCAAATTTATTCAGTAGAGCTGTGTGATGATCATTCAGGTAATTAGATGTATTGTTATCACATCTTCTCTTATATTTTTAAACTACAAGGTGAGGGAAAGAATAGAAGAAATATCGCTTAGAGCTTCTTGGTACTGGCTATTTCGATAAATTCTGGCTATTTCGATAATTTCGAGCTTGAAGAACAGAAAAACTATCTGTTAACAACAGAAGATTTTTTTTCTGGAATTGCAAGCGCACTAATGCCAAAATAGATTGTTAAAGCTTCGGTTGTAAAGATGCAAATAATAGAATGAATACGATAGCTAAAGGATTGAGTGTTTCAAACGCCTGAAATAGAGTGATAAATTGCGATTTAGATGCATCTCTGGCGATAGCAAAACAATCTTGTAATTCATTGTTGAGAATTTCTTGAAAAAGCATTTTGGTAATAGAAGGAGGCTGAGCTTTATTTTGGAAATTGGACACGGAAAGGAATATTTCGCAAATTTCATTCCTACTGATGGAAGAATCGGGAAGGGTTATAATTTGGCTAGAAGAAATTATTTCTTGAAGCATGCCAACAATAGTTATCTCTTCTTTTTTAATCAATCTGATGCCGAGTTTAGATTTTTGATCATATATAGGCGACTGAGAACCATTTGCATTTTTTAAAAAAGAACTAAGAAAATCTTTTTATTTTATCCGAAAGAATTTCTTGGCCAGCAATTTTTATCAAGACAGCGTTTGAAGTCCATTTTGGAAGACCAAGAGCAATTCTGAGAGTCATTGTTTGAATGGAATTGCAGGCTTTGAACCGAGTTTTAGAAAATTTATTAGTAATTGCACAACTATAAAAATAATCTATATATGCTGTTATTGCAGATTTTAATAAGATCCTTTGCTCTGCTCAACATGTTTTGTAGGTAATAGATTTTAAGGCATTGATTTTTCTAAGGGTTTTGGTTCGAAGTTTCTTTACGTTAATCCCATTTTGATTTGTTTTGGAAAAATGTAAACCTAAATACTTGATAGTTTGTTTCAAAGCAGTGGAAAACCTGCATAAGTGATCCGAGGCAAATAATGGAGCCATCTTTTTGTGAGGTCGGCTATAGAACATTTTCCTGGACAGATATTTAGTTTCCAGTAGTTGCACCAACTGAAGATGTTTTCCATAGTATTTTGGAGTTTTCTTGATATGTAATCCAGCGAAGAGTGAGAGCCTAAAATAAAGATATCGTCAGCATAAATAGAGCACTGCACTCATTCATCGAGCATTTCGAAAAAATCAGCCATGTCGAAATCGAAGAGAATTGGCGATAAAACGCTGCCTTGTAGGAGATCTTTCTGTATAATTCTAGTGTTCGAAAAAGTATTTCTCCAACGAACTTGAAGTGTTTTATTGGGTTGTTCGGAAAGTAATTTCGGTTTTTTTTTTTTTTTTTTTTTTTTTTTGTGGAAATGAAAGACAGTTTTTGTATAATAAACAAATACTTTATTAAATTATATATTGGCCGTTCTGGTCCAACACCTTTTGCCATCTTTCTGGTAGTAGCTTAATTCCACGCTCATAAAATTTTTGGTCTTTGCTGCCAAAAAACTGATCGAGGTGGTTTATGACCTTCTCATTTGAGGTGAAGGTTTTACCGTCTAAAAAATTTAGCGAACCAGTTTTGGCACTGGCGTACTGTCAACACACCTTCTACATAAACATCGGTCCATTTCTTTCTGGCTTGAACAGCATTTTTACCCTTTCTGTAGTAAAACAGTAAGATATGTCGAAAATGCTGCTTATCGCTCTCCATATTTAAAAGGGCACCAACCAAAAACTACTGCGTAGAATTAATTGGAATTTTTCACACACAAGCCTTGCTATATGAGCTCTCAAAGCATATAAAAATTATACGGCTTTAAATGTGAAGTTGGGTGCAAAAAAAATACAATTAAATCCTCTGTCGGGAAAAAACGAAATTACTTTCCGAACAACTCAATATTATGAAGAAAATTATGAACGAGTTTTGGAATATTGCTAGTAATATCAAGTTGTAGACATTTTAATATAAGCCCATCAATATACACAGAATCATATACGCATTAAATATCCAAACTAACTCCAATGAAATAATCTTTTCTTGTATTTTAGAAATGGCTGTGTGAATACTGTAAACAGCGAGTTTATTATCTGTATAAGGAAGGAAACCCTTAAAAATAGGTTGTATTTTCTTGTTGAATAGCAAATGTTGAATTATACGTTGTGCCACTGTTCTTTCCAATTTTTTAAAAAGACAGATGCGAGGGTAATTGGTCTGTAGGAACTCATCGTTTTATCTTTATTTGGTTTTTGAACTAGGATGATACGTGAATGTTTTTACTGATCTGGAGCACAAAAAGTTGAGAATACTTGAAAAATTGAGGTAATTTTCATTAAGTCCGCAATTTTTAAATTCTTGAACCAATTTTCTGGTATGCTATCGTTTTCTGATGAAGGACTTTTTGTTTTTTGGCTAGTTTGTCTACCTTCTTAAAGACGAATAAGTAAGTTAAGTGTGGAATTTGAATCTCCCCAAAAATAGAGAGGAATCGGTTCATGCTCCATACTATTATCGAAAAAAAAATCGGCAAAGAGGTTACTTTGCTGAAGTGGGTTCGAAATACATTGATATTTAAAAATGATGAGATTTAAAGAATTCATTTCTTAATTTGAATGATTATATACTTTATTAAGCATTGAGTAGAACATATGAGGGTTTCGGATTTTGCTACACATTTTGTCCCAATAATTTCGTCTTGCTTTTCTGATGTGAAAACGAAGTTTTGCCTTGCATTTTTTGTATTTGTTCCAGTATGAAACTGAAATGTGATGTAGGGTTTTTTTGTGAAGCAACTGCTTAAGCTTTTTGAAATCATGACATGAGATATTCCACCACGAGAGGTAATTGCTAGTTGGTAATGTAACATATTTTATGTTTTTCATGATGGATTCTGAAATATTGCTCATTAATGAATCAAGTCTCTTTGTCGATAAAATTTTTGAAGATTCTTTCAAAACGATATTCCAATCAACCGTTTTGATCTTTCTGGATATTTTCCCCAAATTTGACCATGTCGTCACAACTGGACTAGGATCGGTTCGAAATTCGAATCTGAAACACTGCATTGAATTTGATAGGATATGGATGCTGTTGCAGAGCCAGCGCAAGAACTTAAATCTTGATCTGGCAACAACTTTTTCCCACCAGAGTACTTTTGTTTTATCGCTTAGAAAAGATATGTCTCCTGTTGCTCTATGTATGTATGTGCACGTTAAGTTCATGTTGTACCCCAGCTTTAGATGTCTTCTTCAGTAGTTGCTTTACGTATAATAGATGAAAAAAGACAGATCAGGTCCCTTTTATTTGATTACCCGCGAACATTTTGGCCCCCAACGTGGGGCTTGATCTAATGGAAAAGCAGCTATGAAGATCGAAAGGAATCAGTAATCAGAAAGGTGAGCGAATATTTTCGTTTATTTAAGAAAAACTCGGATATTTAAAATAATTTAATTTCATCGATTTGAATGTATGAAGTTAAAAGGAATGAATGTAACAATAGAGTGAAATTTGATTTTTATATTTGAAGTTGAATTTTCGTTACATATTGATACTATCTATTCGCTTTAAAGATATTGGTTACTGATAGAATGCTATTGAAATATTGATTGATAATGTATGAATAAATCTATAAAATTGATATTAAAATTTGATGTATTAGAAATACAATTTTAATTTTCGAGTTTTTGGATATTAAACATAAGAACGATGGATGAACTTTCTAAATTGAGAAAAACCAGATGTTTGCATAGATCTTCATTTACAAGGTACATTAACAAGATTAATAGTGATTTGGAAGAGAAGATAGATTCTCTTGCCACCAAGGATTTGCAAGAAGCCTTAAATTATTTGAATATATCGTCTACACAGTTAAAAGACTATGATAAACTTATACAAAATCTAATCAAAGACGATAGGGAATTCGAAAATGAAATTGAGTCGGCATTCGAATACAACGAAAAAATTATCGCTTGTTTGTCCAAGTTATCAGCGCAATTAAAATGTTTACAAGACAAATCAGAACGCCAATCAATAACATCAAATGTTTCTTTGTTAGGCGCCACAGGAAATCCTAATTCAGATGCAATAAACAACACTCGGGAAAGTTCAGCCATCGTACCTGTAAATGAATATAATTTTAAAACCATAAAATTGCCTGGATAAAGTGAAGAATAGTGTGCCCCCGAGTTTGTCGCCAATATTGCAACCCATCGGAAGCTCTTCTAGCAACCCTAATGCTGTTTTGTTTACTATTTTTTGAAATGGTTGAGTTGTACATAAACTACAACTGTACTATGAAAAATATTAAATTAAAAATATTAAAAAAATATCGATTAAAGATTTTAATTTTATTCTTTATTATAATTAAAAGTTTATTAAATAAAGAAAGTTAAGCTTATAATTAAAAGTTATTTTCTTTCTTTTTTTAATGTCAATACGAACAGAAAACATTTATTCTTTTGCAATTTTTAATTGTCAGTATGCGCTTTAAAAAATCGTCTGCATTCTCACTTTAAAAGACAGCTGCAATGGAATTCTTCGCAGTTCTCGTAATTCTTTTGGTGTTCTAACGGTTGGTCCCCTTCATAATTTGTTATGTCGGGTGTATTTCGAACCTGTAGAATGGATGAAAGGTGAGTTAAATATGTATATATATTTTTACGAGTTGATGAAGTTAGGAAAGGATGCTTGTTTGAAATTTTGTATTGAGAATGGTTTGATACCGAACCGGCAGAATGGATGAAGGGCGAGTGGAATATATTTTTTTACGAGTTGATGAAGTTAGGGAAAGGATGTTTGTTTGCAATTTTGTATGGAGAATGCTCCGATTGCTTCTTTCTCCGTTCTTTCTTTTGGTTTTGTACTGTTTCTGTTATCCACACAATCCTTATGTTCAATGTGCTAGCGAATCTACTAGATTCCCGCTTCCATTGCTAGCGAAGCCGTAGGATGTTTTTTTTAAGTTAAAAAATTCTGCCCGGTGCCTTCTACAGATGCCAAAGGCATCTGTAGAAAGCACTGGGCAGTATGAAAAAAAAAAAAAAAAAAGAAACAATACTTATCAGTAAAAAGTTCTAATTATGTGGCGGGAAATGGTAACCGTAACTGTTCCGCGGATGTATTTGTTTATTATGTCCGCCATCTTTATTGGCGACTTGGCATTGTTGGCGCAGCAGGGTGCACACTATAATTCACTTTCACCAATTGCTTAAACTTACAATTGAAAAATATTATGGAGACCCCTGTTGCTGATTAGAATTTTGGAATCAATTTCAAAATTCTATTGATAATAACAAATCTCTATCAAGAATAGATAAATTCTCATATTTAAAGTCGCTGTTAGGGGGTGCTGCCACGATTGCGATTAATGGCTTTGCGCTCTCAGCCGAGAATTATGATCAAGCTTTAAAATTGTTGAAACAAAGATTTGGCAGAGAAGAACTGGTTATTAACGCACACATGTCAAAATTATTAAATCTTGTATCAGTAACTGATTCAAATAATATTTATGGTCTTAGAAAGTTGTATGATACTGTAGAGACAAACTTAAGAAGTTTAGAATCATTAAAAGTTACTTCAGTGATGTATGGGCATTTACTCTATCCCATTTTAATTAAATTGATTCCCGAAGATCTTGTCCTTGAATTTAATAGAAAGAGTTGATAGTTCAGTGAAGTTCGAATCTAATGTAACTGAGTTGCTAAATTTTTTAAGAATTGAATTTGAATGTAGAGAATCCTCTGCGTTTATGGATACAGCAAAAGGCGATAAACGCAAAGAAAATCCCCCCCCCCCCGAAAGTGAAGCAGAATACTTTTAACAACTTCAGTCGAAACACAGCTAGCTCGCATGATAAATTGCGAGGTCAAAGGTCAAGCGCAAAACCACAAGATCTTCAATGATTTTCAGCGTCAGCATTAAACGAAAATTGTTTATATTATAAAGGCGAACATCGATCAGAGTTATATTCGCAAACCGACTTAGAAACAAAACTCGGTGTTTTAAAACAAGATGGCAGATATTTTTTATGCTTGAAGCCAAAACGTCGAGTTATTGAATGCCGCCAGAGAAGATATTTGACATGTGAGATATACGGGAAGAAGCATAATAAATCTATTTGCTCTCAAGCAGGATCTAACACGCCCAATTTAAATACAGATAATAAGAACGTAATTACCGCAATTTCACATTACGATAAAAATAAAACAAGCTTTTCTCGCGGTAATATGTTTCTTCAAACATGTGCAGCCCTCGTAGGCAATGATGAAACAAACGAATTTGAAACACTACGACTAATGTTAGATAATGGAAATATGAGAACATTTATAATATGATGTGAAGCTTCAGAAAATTTAAAGTTAAAAGTAATAAGAAAAGAAACTTTATCGGTATACGCTTTTGGTGCTAAACAAGCAAAGGAACACTCTTACAATATAGTGAGAGTAGAATTAAAAAACCGATCTCTCTTGACGTATTGAAGTAGATGCTTTGGTCACAGAAAACATTTCAGCCACTACTCTTCCTGTATATAACAACAATATTACTGAAACGTACAATAAATTGAAGGGTTTACAGCTAGTTGATAATATTGATAATAGAGGAAAGAATATTTCAATATTAATTGGAGTAGATTATTATTACGAAATCGTCTCAGGCAGAATAAAAAGATTCAACAACAAACGGGTAGCGACTGAAACAATTTTTGGATGGTTCTTGCAGGGACATGTAGGTTCATCAAATGATTTAATGACAATGAAGATTGTAGTAGATGAAAAGGATGTTTTGGACCAACTTAAACAATTTTAGGATTTTGAGAATTTAGGGTTGAAGAGGATGATTTAGTAAAACATATTATAGATAAAGAAATTATGAAACAACTTGAAGAACATATTGTTCATTAAAATAAAAGATATACTGTAAAGTTTCCTTGGAAAACAAATATGAAAGAATATTTAGCTAATTACTTTAAAGCGGCTAAAAAGAGGATTTCGCACTTAAAATCAAAATTTATTAAAGATAGTTCGTTATTTTTATATTATAAAGCTGTTATTGAAGCTAATTTAAAAGAAGATATCATTAAGAAAGTTATAACATGTGAAGAAGGAAAACCTTCATTTTATTTGCCTCACAGGGCGATAGTGAGGGAAGATAAAATTACCACTCGTTTGAGAGTGGTATTTGACGCGAGTTCTTATGCGAAAGGACAGTTGTCGTTAAATGATTGTTTACATACTGGTATTAATCTCATTTCAGACCTTTTTCGGATTTTAATAGGTTTTAGAGAACAGGCTAGCTTCTTCTGGACGGAAGATCTGGAAAAGGAAGAAGAGGAAATTTTTAAAATGACTCGAGTTATCTTCGGTTTCAAATCAAGCCCCTTCCTCCTTGCAGTTACAATCCAACACCATCTAAAGAGGTATGTAAAACAGTTTTCTAATACCTGTGAAATGCTAGAAAAAGCATTGTATATCGACTATTTAATCTGTAGCCAAAAAGACTTTCTCAGCTTTTAAAACAAGCCTAGAAAATTTCAGCATCTTTAAAGAAACGAGCATGGAATTAAGGAAATGGAAAACTAACTCGGTTGAGCTTCGTGATAAATGAGAGAGGTGGGTTTAGAAATAGATGAAGAAAAATATTCAATTAATGATAACTCTGCTTTAACTCCTTGTAAAGTGCTAGGGTTAGCCTGCGATTCCGATTTATATGTATTCCAGTTTGACACTCGAAGCTTAGAGAAATTCGTGTCTAAAAAGATAAATTCCAAACGATATTTTCTTCAAGTAGCTGGACGCAGTTTTGATCCAGTAAGGGTTTTAGGACCTTTTACCATCAAGATAAAATGCCTAATACAGGACATTTGGTGCTTGAGATTAGACTGGGATGACCCTCTCTCGAAAACACTGACCACTAAAATAAATGAATGGTGCGAGGAAATAAAAAATTTGCATCTCATTAAAATACCTAGATGTTTTTTCGCCGAATCAAAAACCAATGAAATAGCTGAAGCTCAATTACATTGTTTTTCCGACGCCTCTAAGAGGGCATATGGTACTGTTGTGTACATTAGAGTCTTATTGAAAAACGGGGAAATCAAATCAAATTTGGTCGCTTTAAAAAGTGGAGTAGCCCCTCTAAAGACGCTTTCGATCCGAAGATTAGAATTAATGGGTGCTCTTTTAGCAGCAAGACTAGGCTGTAAAATAGTTAAGTGCATTGACTTTCCTGTTACACGATTCTTCTGGACTGACTCATCGATTGTTTACTATTGGATGAAGAGTGACCCTGAAATATTTAAAGCGTTCGTAAAAAACAGAACTAAAGAAATCCAAAATCGAACCAATCTCACTGAATGGAATCCCTCTCCTGGAACTGATAAACCAGCCGATCTAATATCAAGAGGGTTGACGGTACATGAATTGAGAAACTCTCACTTCTGGTGGCATGGGCCGAATTGGTTGTTTAAAAATGAATGCAAATGGTCTAAATTAAGTAAAACAAACAATGAGACAAATTATGAAAGAAGACGCAGACAACTTAGAATTGAAAAAGAACGTTCTAATAAGTTCATCAATAGTAAAAGTAAATCCATTAGATGATGATTTCATTAAAAGATATTCTTCTTTCAGCAAATTAATTAGAGTAACTGCATGGTGTGTAAGATTCTTACATAATTGTAAATCAGCTCTGCAAAACAGAAAGAGAGATTATTTAAATGTAACAGAATTGCAAAATGCTACAAAATCTTTAATAAAAATTATACAAATGAGAGTTTTAATTTGAAATAAATTGTCTAAAAAAGAATAAAGTTCTTCCAAAGAATAATCCCCTTCTGAATTTAAATGTATTCTTAGATAATGAGGAGCTTTTAAGAGTAGGCGGAAGATTAACATTTTCTGATATTCCAGATTCCCAAAAATTTCCTCTACTATTACCTCAGAAACACCATTTCATAGATATAGAATACTTTCATAAAAAAGCACTCCACTCCAGTGTTCAAACTACTCTGTATTTAATTAGACAGCAATACTGGATACCAGCTGGTCAGGCCAAAGTTAAAAATGTAATCAAAAGGTGCTTAACCTGTTTTAGAGTAAAAATTAAAACTATTCAACAGATGATGGACAATTTACCAAGAGATCGGATCATTCCATCTAGACCTTTTTGACAAGGTGAGAATTGATTTTGCAGGCCCAATCATAACGAAACCTAATTTGAAAAGATCTAGAGTAACCGTCAAATCTTGCATCGCCATATTTATATATTTTAGCATTAAGGATACTTATATGGAAGTAGTATCTGATTTAACAACTGAAGATTCATCGCAAGGCGATCGAGACCTTTAGTAATTTGGAATGACAATGCAACTAATTTTAAAGGAGCATATGCTCTTCTGAACCCATTATTTAAACTATGCAAATCCATTCGATTCAAAGGTTCAGTGCCGAGGAAGGCATCAACTGGAATTTCATACGCCTAGCTGCACCCAACTTTGGTGGTCTCTGGGAGGCATATATAAAATCTATGAAAAAAATCTTAGTGAAAGTCATCAAGACCAAAATTCTGAACTTCGAGGAACTTTGCACATTGGTTGTCGAAATTGAAGCGATATTGAATTCAAGACCACTCAGTCCCTTGTCCTCGATCCAACTGATCTACAACCTCTTATACCGGGACATTTTTTGGTTGGGCCATCGTTACTATCTTTAATTGAACAAGATACTGCTGTCAGTTTATCTTCCAGGTGGTGTCATGTACAGGACATTAAATCCAAGTTTTGGGACCGCTGGAGTCGGGAGTATCTGCAACAACTACAGCAGAGGCAGAAATGGAAGAATCCACAGCCCAACCTGAAAGAAGGTGACCTAGTCATATTGAAAGACGACCGCAAGTCATTACAGTGGAAGTTGGCGCGCATAAAGAAGACAATACCTGGACCCGATGGACCTGTTCGAGTAGTTGAGGTGCAAACCTCCAACGAACTATTCCTGCGAGCCATGAACCGCATAATTCCCCTTCCAATTCAAAAAGTTGGATCAATGCCCAACAGGGGGCGGGATGTTGCAGAGCCAGCGCAAGAACTTAAATCTTGATCTGGCAACAACTTTTTCCCGCCAAGAGTACTTCTGTTTTACCGCGTAGAAAAGATGTTTCCTGTTGCTCTGTGTGTGTATGTTTATGTGATGTATGTACCTGTACCCCTGCTTTAGATGTCTTTTTCAGTAGTTGCTTTACGTATAATAGATGGAAAAAAGACAGATCAGGTCCCTTTTGTTTGATTACCCACGAACAGATGTCGAGTATAAAGTGGGACCAACTAAAGAAATCTTACCGAAATAAGCCGTAGAGAAGGATTCGAAGAATCGAGGATGATGAAATTGGAGTTTTGAAGTCAATCAACGAAATCGTTGCTAATTGGAGTAGATCTGTTTGAACCCTATTAAGGATGATGCAAGTTAAATTCATCAAAGATGAAAACAAGATCGGAAACGGAATCAAAAAGGGCTTTCGTATTTGCTATATTAAGGTCTTGAGGAGCATATAAATTTATGATGATAAATTTTAGATCATTGCATACTACTTCAATTGCTAACATTTCAACGTTAATGTTGTGCGGAATTCTTGTTGGAATAATTTTACCAGACGCAGTCTTGGAGATACGTGTAACGAGACATCCGCCAGGTCGATCCGGTCTGTGTGGATAGAAAACGATCTTTGTTGAGTTGCGAAGAAGATCTTCTGATTTAAGAAGTCTCCTGAAAGATCAAAAATTCCGATGTAGAAAATGGAGCAATATTAAGCCAATTTTTTATTTTTAAAGCCTCTACTAATTAAATATCATACCGAAAATGTCAAAAACAAACAAAAAAAGAGAAAGAAAAAAGTCCTGAGTGAAGGGAAAAAATAAAAGCTGAAAGAAAAGAAGCAATAAAAATGGAAAAATTAAGTTCCAGAGTTTTCACCGTAAATACTTGCATCCAATTACAACGGAATACAATTAGATTTACCAGGGCTTTTAAGTGCTTTTTTCATTCTTATCGGCAAGTCAGCTTTTTCACCCTGATTAAATACATTAGAAATTTTTTCAAGAAGAGTCTCGACTGTTTTTTCAAACATTTCGAAGAAAGATTTTGATTTCTGTGCCATTTTTCATTTATAGTTTGAATAATAAAGTCTATTTTGTCATTTAGTGTTTTTTCGATCTCGATAATTGGCGCATTTGCTTTGATGGCTGTAGAATATTTTGTGGGTGTTTATTGAATGAAAATTCTACTCGCTTCAACTGTTATGTGATTTCGATACTTTAGTCCCAATATTTGCTGTTCTTCAAGGGACAAACCTTTCAGTACCTGGGTGCGCCCCTTCACAATTAATGCATTTTTGAAAACACTGACATTAACTATCATGGGATGTGCCACACAGGTGACAAACTTTTACTTTATCGCAAGCTTTTGTCGTGTGGACAAAGCTGAAACATTTTTACAATGCGTGGACGGTCAACAAAAGATTGGGTTTTTTGATTTATGAACAAGATTTTCATTTACCCTGATGAAAACGTTCCAAGGATGGTTATAAGGACAAGTGAAATTTCCCTCATTTCATTTTATTTTAAAAATCGACGAATTCAGTGATTTCTATATCATTATATTTGTTTAATTCTTCGGCTATTTCTTCAAGTAATACTTTCGTAGGCATATCAAATAGAAGAAAACGAGTCCTTATTTTCTCCCATATTGTGTCCGTTGTAACAGGTACACTCATGTCTCATTCAAAGTTTGTTATGCAAAGGATCCATTTGAGGATTCTTAGACATAGTATCAGAATTAGATATGATAATATTCATTTCCGCGAATTGCTTTTGGCTCAATATTAGAACAAGTTCGTTTGTGCGTTTAGCACTTTTAAAAAGCTTTTCAATAACTTACGGATGTATATTAAATTGAACACTGACTGAATTCAATGAGAGTAAATCATTATCAAGATTTTTTAAAGTTTCAATTTTATGGCTCATCTTGGCCAAAAGAAGAAGAGGGCGGGGGGGGGGGACCGAATGGATAGATCTTGCTGTTTCCTTCAAAAATAAATAGGAAACAATCTAGAAGTAAAACTGAGAGCAGCAATAATGCCCTTTGCAGAAAAGATCTTTAATGTATGTATTGTTTGACAACGGATTCTAAAACCCTCCGCGCTTTTGCGCATGCGTTAGGATGGATTTAATTCGTCAAAATAGGAGTGAGAGGAAAGATGAAAGGAGGGAATGTTTACATTTAACAATAAAATAAACTCGGATTACTTGCAGACTGAATTAAATTAATATGGTCAGAAACGACATGATATTCACATACACGTGAAAAAAAATCGAACAAAAAAAGCCTCTAGTAGAGTGAAAATCAAGATCAAAGAATGACGAAAAATTCTGGAAATGCGTTCATCCTTCCGCGTCTCCCCCCTTAATGAGAATCGTCGAAAATCATCAAAGAATCGTTGAAAAGTGGTCGTCTCAGAATACTGAAACTTAGTATCAAATTAGTGTAATTTGTTGTCACTTTGTTATATTACTGTAAATCATCAAGAAGTGCTATAAAATTTTTCAAAAAAAAAAAAAAAATCAAAAGCACACCCATAGTTTTGTGTTTCAATTCAACTAAGTTGTTCTATCTCTGTTTGCATTTGATTTATTAACTACTGCGCCATGTAGGTTACAGAATTTCTACAAGCCCTACCATATATGCAGCAACATCAGAATTCTGACATAAGAAATGGCATTTGGGAGTAACGCGGCACTTTGTTTTTATTTAGCATTAATAGTTAACTTTTCTGAGCGTATATCAGTTATGATGCTGTTAAATTTTACGACAATTTTTTTTAATAATATGTGCTAAGAAACAGCAGTTTTTTCACTTTTGTGGGTAAGTGTAAAAAATCGAAAATCAAAAAGATTTTGAGAGTATCTTCAGAAGCCATAACTGTTACAATCGATTTCCTGGATGAAATATTTATGTCAACAATGGTGTTGCTACTCCTAATATATTTTATATTTCCTATTTCTGTTGCACCTTATTTAAACTTGGGATCTGGCAACCGGGTTTTGATTTAAGTAGAATATACTGTGTTCAAAGAGCAAAGCACCAGATGAAGAGCAAAATTCGACAGAAGTCTTGTTAACAAATCTTCCCTCAGAACGTGAAATATACCTAAAAACAATAAGTCAGACTTCGGCACAAGGGTAAAGAAATTTGTGTCAGAGCATTAATGGATGATGGATCTCATGCTTAGTTTTCGAGAAGAGTTTAATTGCAGAGTTGAATCTTTCACCCTCTGGAAAGGAAGTGTTATATCAAGGACTATTTGGAGGTAGCATTTCTTCTGCAATAGAGCACGGTAGATTTACAGTAACTGTTGAAAGTTTTGATCGTAAATATTCTACTTCAGTGGTTCTCCTTGGTCAACCGAAAATTTGCTCAACGTTACCTAGGATACGTGATGAAAATTTACTGGCTGAACTTGCTTCTCGAGGTATTAAACTGACAGATTTTGGAAAGGATAAGCCACCCATAAGAGTTCTTCTGGGAGATGACGTATTAGGCAGCATTTTGACCGGAAAGATTGAAGTGTTTACATCGGGAGGTCAGCCGCAGAGACTTTATTTGGTTGAGCAATTTTAGGACAAGGAAGTAAATGGCAAGTAGTTAACATGGTCACTTTAACCTTACAAAACATCGAGTTACCGAAGATTTGGGATTTATAAGTTTTGGATATCAAAGAAAGGAAAAACAAGACTCTGATTGAAGAAGAAACTATGACCCCTTTCCAGGAAACCTTAAAGATCCGTGAAGATGGGAGATATGAATTAGCTTTACCTTGGTTGTCTGGACATCCACCTGTTTATGATAAACACGATGTTGCTGAATCTAGACTACGTTCAGTAACAAAACGCTTACTGAAAGAAAATATCTACGAGATGTACAATGATGTCTTGAGACAATGGCAAAAGAAAGGCATTATAGAAACTATACCAGATGATGAAATTACGAAGCCAGGTCATTATCTTCCTCACATGCCTGTCCTCAAATCCTCGAGTGCTACAACTAAAGTACTACCTGTTTTTGATGCTTCTTTCAAACGACCTGGATATACTTCTCTAAATGAATGTTTAAGTGTTGAACCTAGTCTTTCAGAGCAGATTTCGCCACTTCTATTAAGGTTTCGAACGGGTGCCATAGCAGTGATTGCAGATATTAAGCAAGCCTTTTTACAATTGAGTGTCTGACCTGAGGATCGTGATTTTTTTTAGATTCTTGTAGTGGAATACCAAAGACCAATCAAAATTAGGATTGTTTTAGACATTGCCGAGTCGTCTTCGGAGTGACGTCAAGCTCATTTCTCTTGAATGCTAGTGTACGTCATCATCTTAATTCAGCAGAATTTGAAACTGAATTTTCTTCAACCGACTGTGGAAAAACATAAGAAAGGATTCTATGTAGACAATCTAACAACCAGCATTGAAAGTCTAGAAGAACTATAAGAGCTTAAGATCCAAACAATGAAGATAATGAATGCTGCTTCATTTGAATTAAGATGTTGGGCCCACAGTGGCATTGAAAATAAAGAAAGTCAAAATGTACTTGGCCTTAAGTGGGATACAAAGAGCGATGAGCTTTATTGTGTTAATCCCAAAATTGATAAGGAACTTAATGAAGCTGTTACCAAGAGAAAATTACTCTCTATTGTTAACAGTATATGCGATCCATTGGGTTTCACATCACCTGCAACACTACTGCCAAAATTGCTACTGCAAGAAGCTTGGATTAATAAGTTGTATTGGGATGAAGAGCTGCCAGCCAAGATGAAATTACGTTATCAGCGATGGGAGAAACATCTAGATCTTGTAGAAAATTGTAGAATAATTCGTAAGATATTGCATGCAACTATTGACCACCTTACACACATATACAGATGCTTCAGCTCATGGGTATGCCTGTTGCGTCATTCTACGTTGTGAAGAAGCTGAAGATGTGAAAGTCTCTATCGTTTTAGCAAAGGCTAGAGTATCTCCTGTACAAACATCAACAATTCCGCGACTGCAGCTTTCAGGAGCTGCCATTGGAGCTAGAATTGCTTCTATTATACTAGACACTTTGAATTTGCCTTTGAGAACATATTTTTGGACAGATTCCATGAGAGTTTTGGGATGGATTCCTAACACAGAGCCCTGGAATACATTTGTTGCTAACAGAGTTAAAGAAATACGAGAACTGACAAACGTAGAAGATTGGAGATTTGTTCCTGGACATGTCAACCCAGCAGATCTACCTTCCCGCTCCTGTGATTGGTCTGAACTTTAACGGAGTCAATGGGGAGAGGGACCAAAATGGCTTTACAAACGTCCGAAATTTTGGCCGTATACTGAAATAATCCTTCCTGAAGAGGCAATGCTTGAACGACGTAAGTCTGTGGCTGTGAACTTAAATGTCGAAACCAAAGAACCATTTTGAAACAGATTTTTTTACTTTTCCAGTTATCCAGGGATTACCCTCTTGATAGTTTGGGTATTAAGATTTTGTCAGAACATCAGAGTGAATTCTGCATAATTGACAAAAGAGCTATCATATGAAGAAATTCAACGAGCCGAGGAAGCTCTGACACGAATAATACAACCAGAATGGTCAATGGAAATAAGTGAGAAGTACTCTCAGACAATACAATTTTACGAAGAATATAAAATTCAGAAGGTACAGTCAAGGTTTAACCTAGGGCAAGACCCGGAGGAATTTGTACAATCCACAGTTTTTCTAGATCACCCCATTGTCAGAAGAATGATAGATCATGCTCATAAGACACTTCACCATACTGGTATGCAAACTACCCTGTCTCATTTACGTGAGCGATTTTGGATACTTTGGGGCAGGAGGATTGTTAGAGAAGTTGTTCAAAAGTGTGTAACATGCAAGAGGTATACATCAAAGCCCGTACTACCAGTCTGTTCAATTCCGCTGTTGCTGCATTTGAAGTAACTGGAGCTGATCTATCAGGTCATATCAATTTGAAAGGAGGTCAGAAAGCGTGAATAGTGCTTTTCACATGTGCGGTTTATCGTGCTATTCACTTAGAATTAGTGACATCTCTGTCGACTGAAGCCTTTATGTAAGCTATGAGGCGATTTTTTGCTAGAAGAGGGTGCAATTCTATTATGTATACATATAACGGGACCAACTTCGTGGGTACTTCAACAGCTCTAAATACTCTCAATTCGTAAGAAATAATAGCTAAATGTGCCATTCAAAAGATTAAATGGCATTTCAATCCCCCAACCATGCCATGGTATGGAGGCTGATAAGAGAGAATGATTCGCACCATTAAACAGCTACTGAGAAAAGTCTTAGGTCGTGCTTGTGTCACCTACGAGGAGATAACATTGCTATCTGAGTGTGAAAGCATAGTCAATGGACGTCCGCTCACATACATTTAAGATGATCCCAATGAATTGAGAGTTATCAAACCTTCAGACTTCATCCAAGTTATAAAAGGAAATGAGATTATGGATCTGGACATCGTAGACGCTAAGTATCTATTTAAACGCATTCCTTATGTTCAGGGGCCGCGGTGGCCTGGTGGTAAGGTCTCGGCTTCGAAACCGGAGGGTTTCAGGTCCGAGACCCGATTCCACCGAAGAACCGCCGTGTAAGGGGGTCTATTGCACGTTAAATCCGTCCTGACCAAACGTCCTCCCGCTGGTGTGTTGTGGTGTGGAGAGGGGGGTGCCAGCTCAGGTGTCGTCCTCGTCATCTGACCGCGGTCCAAAATTACGAGGTCCGTCCCAAAATAGCCCTAGTGTTGCTTCAAAACGGGACGTTAATATAACTAAACTAAACTCCTTATGTTCAGAGTCTACGTTATCATTTACGTCAACGATTCCAAAAGGAATATTTAGCAGAACTTATTCGGAATCTACAGTTATCCTCTAAACGACAGACTCTGTCACCTGGGCATATTGTTCTCATTGGCTCAGACAATACAAAACGTTTAAACTGGCCTTTGGGACGTATCATCGAATTATTTCAAGGCAAGGACAGTAGTCCAATGAAGAAATTATTCGTCCAATTCAAAGAATTTTCCCTTTGAAAATAAATTCTCCTGATATGCCCAAAAATGTACCTGAAAATGTTGAAGATGCTTCCGATATCACTGATGATGCTGATCATGTGCGCACTGCTTCAAACGAGCCAACTTGTCAATCCGAGGCACTTCCTAAATAACAATTACAGACTGAAAAAAACGTGGTTTGGACGACGAATTCTTCCTGTGAAACGATTGGACTTGTAAATTAAATTAATGACTTTAATATCATTACTTATTATTAGTTAAGTTGTAATTTCCATGTATTGTATATTATTTTCATATATTGCATATTATTATTTCATTGTATTATGTATATTTCTTGTTTCCATTTTGTATTGCCTTAGGCAAATTTGCACGCAATACAAAAGTTGGGAGAATGTTGCCACTCCTAATAAGTTTTATATTTCCTGTTTCAGTTGCATCTTATTCCAACTTGAAATCTGGCAACCCGGTTTTGATTTAAGTAGAATAGCGTCATGAATAAACTGATCCGCTAAGTAGTACACTCAATTACTCGCCGGCTACACACTCCGATCCGCATTGCATCCAACGCACCCTCCCCACTGCAGCTGAGTTCCTATTGGACGGCGTTCCACCTTCCTCTCCCTCTCCACCAGGGGAATGCTCTTCAACTTCCACCACTAACGACCAAGGACCGCATAAGGTCCCTGGCATTCATCAAGATCAAGGCTACATTACACCAATTTTCCGCCACTGCAGGAGATAGCTTCTGGCTGAACTGATCCGAAAACGAAAGTAGAGTTCTGAGTCATAACAAATGAGTTTTCATTGTTGACGTAAATATTTTGAGTTTTATTGCAATGAAAATTTTATAGTAAAATTTAATTCAAAATATACTTTTTAAAATTTTAAGATAGTGTAACAATTATTTCTTAATGCAGTGTTTTCGAAAATTATAGTGGAAAATGTCAAAATTCCTCTTAATTTTAAATTAAAATTTCGGTAAGAATTTTTAAAAAAGGCCCAAAATGGACATCCCTACTCGCCGTTGTAAATCTGAGCCAAATTGGTAATATTATGTTTAAGGGTCTCTCTCTCTTTCTCTCTCTCTCTTTCTTTCTCTCTCTCTCTCTATTGAATGTATATATATATATATATATATATATATTAAATGCATAAAGTGAAATTTTCATATTTTTCCAGATTTAAGTTATGGTTATTTAGAAAGGATATAACAAAAATTGGGGTGGATCCTAGCACAGCCCACCTCTTGGCGTCTTTTTAATTCTTGCCAAACGAGTGGCGATAACGTCGCCAATGTGGCAACCTAGATAGAATTTTTTTTAATTTTATTTTGTATTTATTTTTTTATTCTTATTTTTATTTATTTATTATTTTATTTGATTAATAAATAATCAACTTACACGGATTCTTTTTATTTTATTTATTTTTTATTATATTTATTTTATTTTTATCATATCTATTTTTTATTTTTATCTATTTTTTCATTTTTTTTATTTTATTATTATTTATTTATTATATTTATTATTATTTCTGGCTTTCAAGTATCGTTTTTTAATTGAAAAATAATAATAACAAATATTCAATTAGTAGTCTACTTGGCGAGATTTCAAACAAGTCGCCAAGAGGTGGGCCCATCTAGGATTTTACCCAAAAATTGTTTCAAATTCTAGTTTAATTTCCGAATGAAATTTATTTGCAGAAATGCACACAAACTTTGAATGCAAGTCTAGAAAAATTATCTTTTTAATGACCATGTTGTATACATTAATGAGCTATGAACTGAAACATTTAAAGCAAATTACTTAACAGAATATCTGGTGTTGTTTACAGTTTATCCAGAACTTCCTTAGAATGCAATTTGCTTTCACATTTCAACTCTAAAGTCATTTTTGGAACTTTTCCCCCTTCCATCAAGTATAATCTTTATGATTACTATAATTTATTGCATGCATAGCATTATTTTTTTACAAGATTGATGTATTAATTGTTACATTTAAAAAAAACAATTTGTAAACAAAAAAACAAATTTTCATCATACACTATAATGCAGCTTTAATCTAAGTTTAATGTCAGATTCTGTTAACTGATTAAAAAGATGCTTGCAATGAAATGTACATTTTGCATTGTATATGAAATCCGTAAGATTTTTTTCTTTTCTTTTCAGATTACATTGAGATTTTACAGAAGATTTTCTTAAAAATAATTCCTATTCCACCTAGGAATTTATTTCAAACAATGTCAGCATCGAGTGATTCAAAAATTGTAATCCCTTTCGTGCCATCACTTTTCCACTTTTCTGTGGTAAAAGTAGCTTTAATATTGTCCAAACATATTGATGCCACAACTTGCTTTATGCTCTCTAAAGAAATGAAGCGATTAGATCCGAAAACATTTTATGTGGGTAACTATACTTCTGAGATAAATAAAGCAAAGGAAAAGTTATTTATCATTCCTGCACATTTAAGAGAGAATGTAGTGCTGGCAATTTTAGGCTTGGATGCTGCTGTTACAGAATGGCATTCGGACCATGAAGGTTTATGGCGTTTAAAGAATATTGATGAAATCTTTCAATGGAAATCTGATGGGGCAATTGACAGAATTAAAACGATGCAGCAATTGCTTCTAAAAAAAGATGTTGATATCAATTTGAGGTTTGAATTAGCATGCAGTTACTTTTTGGAAGAAAGTATACAGATTTTGTGGGCAGAAATGGAGTTAAGTGATAAATTGTCAATACGTGGTAATCCCTTTACACGATTTTGGGTTAAAAGGATGCGCAATGGATTTGGGGCTCAATGGATAAAGGACATTCCAGAACACCTACACCTTAATGGAGAATATCCCACCTGTACCTTTGGTGCATTCTTTCCTTTCTTGGAGCCGGAAGAGAGGGAGAAGTTTCTTTCCTCTATAGCAAAGACTACATCTGGTGATTTTCTTTTATGTCTGTATGGAGCTACTAAAGAAGAAGAAGTGCAAATATTAAAGATGGAGGCTCTCAAACTCCTTGTTGTCTATTTGAATTGGCCGCTGCAAAATTTCTTTCTACAAATGGTGGAAAAGATGTGGAATTTTATTGATTATCCTCTTTTTGAAAAATTACTACATACTTTATTCTCGTACAAAGTGAGGAAGCAGGATTTCGATTATGAACAACTTTTGGTGGACTTGTGGGCAAAAAGCCCAAATAACTTCAAAGAAGAGGCAAATGCATGCCCGTATCTCTCTCGCCAAATTAATTTCTGCTTTGATTCAGTAAGGATGAGGAAAAAACGAACCGTAACTTTGTCAATTCCAAATTAAATTTAAAAAAAGCAAAGAAATTAATTACATGCTAACAGGGCAGTATTGGATATGGTGGTAACTGTTTAACTAATTCTTTTTGCTAAAAGGAGATGAAGGATGCACTGTAGATGTGGGGTTCAATGGATAAAGGATGCTCCTAAATACTTTGACCTTTATGAATGATATCCAACCCATACCTTCAGTGCATTCTTTCCTTTCTTGCAGCCACAAAACACTAAGAAATTTCTTTCCTCTATAACAAAGACTACATCTAATGATTTCCTTTTCTGTTTGTATGGAGAAACTAAAGAAGATAAAGTGCAAATATTAAAGACGGAGGCTCCAAAACTTTCTTCTCTATTTGAATTGGCTGCTGCAGAATTTCTTTCTACAAATGGTGGAAAAGATGTGGAATTTTATTAACTATCCTCTTTTTGAAGAAGTACTACATATTATCTTCTCATACAAAGTGAGGATGCAGGATTTTGATTATGAACAACTTTTTGTGGACTTTTGATAAAGAAGTCCAAATCACTTCAAGGCAAAAGCATGCCGATAACTCTCCGCAGTCCAAATCACTTCAAGGCAAAAGCATGCCGATTACTCTCCGCCAAATTAATTTGTGTTTTGATTCAGTAAGGATGAGGAGAAAACATAACTTTGATGAACCTGTCAGTTCCAATTTAGATTCAAAAAAGAAAAATGAATTATAGGCTAACAGCCCAGCATTGGATATGGCCATAACTATTTAACTAACTCTTTTTGCTAAAATAATGTCTTCTTTTTAATCTCCTTGTAAATTACACAGTGATATAAGATAATCTCCTTGTAAAAAATGCAATACAAAGTTTTATAGCACACATGAAAAAATAACTTTAGGTTGCATTTGTTTGCTAAGTGTTCAAAGTTTTTGAATTGACTTTTTTTCATATTGTGTGAAAAAAGTTTTTCCACTTAATTAACATTTCATTTTTTTATTCTATCTTGCTAAAAGTTGCAGTAATAAAAATTCCTTTAGTAAATACATTCTTATCTTAAATAAGTATGATTACATTATGTTTTAAATGTCATGATGATAGTTTGTAGCAATATTGCTTTGGAAACTTGATTGCATATAATATTGACATGAATTATATTTGGCAGCATTGAAGGTTGTGTTAAGCATCTCTCTATTTATGTCACTGAAACAATTTCTTCATTTTGTGAAAAATACCAAAGCAAATTAAGAAAAATAGATATATAAAAGATTTATTTTAAATATTATCTTTTGGTTTGTCCAAGATAATATTTGTGGTGCTTGGTCTTTAACAAATGAAAGATATTAATTATACGTTTGAATACATATTCATGTATTTTTATTTTTGAAATTTATGAAAATAAGCCACTCTTCAAACCAAATTAGTAATGGTGCATTTTATCCTCTCGTCCACTATTTTATGGTCAATATTAATTATTTATGTCTTACATAATTGATTTAAATCTTAAACAATTGAAAATTTTGCTTGATTTTCAATATAAATTATATTACATGATTCTCATCTCCTTTGGAAAGATTTTTTATTATGGGTAAAATATTTTCTTTATGCATGCTAATAAAAATGGTATAGATAAAGTTGGATTCAATTTAATTCAATTCAACATAATTCTATATGTGTGAGTTTTATACTAAAATTATATTTCTTCATTTTTTTTTGCTTATAACTTTTTTTTATATAATTGTTTTTTTTGCTGCAATTTTTAAAATTTTAAAGGAATGGGATGTATGATTTTATACTCATTTGATTATGTAAGTATAATATTTTTTAAAATATTTATTTGCTTAGTATTAAGAGATTCTTTTCAGTGGGTCAAAGATAGAGATTTCACTCTCATAAGTACTTCAGGCAACTCATTTAATGGGACTGCTGTGGCTTGAGATAAGGTTTCAGATTTGAGACCCAAAAGTTTCAGCTTTGAAATCCAGTTCCAAAGAATTATTCGAAAACAGATGAGGTGTATGTAAATCCATTGGGTACAATAGTCTTGCTGATGTGCTATGAAAATTTTGAGACTGATTCTGACTCGGATTACAACCTTGTCATATAACCCTGCTGTTGCGTTTGGGTCCATTTCGACCCAGAAGCTACTTAATTTTGTAATTAAATTAAAATTAGCATGGCTATTATGCTGCATCTTTATAAGTGTGGTCATGATTTATTCTGTAAAATATATTCGATTGCAATATAAGCTTATTTATCAAAAGAAAAAAAAAGTTTATATGCACTGTGTTTGGGTCCTTTTGGACCTTTATGTTAAAATGCATTGATTTAAAAAGAAAAAATACAAATTTCTCTTTTGTAATATGATGAATACATATATTTAAAGATTGAAAATATATTTGTTATCAATATATACTATAATTATATATATATTTATAATATTTATTTTATGGTTACATCAGGGTGCGTGAAAAGGGCTTAAAAAGTACTTGGATTTGAAAATCATTTTTAAGTTCCTTAAGAGTGCTTAATTTTCTTGAAGTACCATTGCATATTAAAATACCCTCCCCCCCCATCTTTCTTTAATTTTGTTGTTTATTGAAATATTGGGAAAGTTATCCCGAAGAGGCAATATAAAATGTGCTTATTGTGACTTCGAAAAATGTTTAATTTTCAGTAAAATTCTGAAATATTGCTTTAGCTATGTCTGATAAATGTATGTTTAACCATTATATGTATTATTAAAGAAAAAATACGCAGATTTGTCCAACAGACTGAAAATATAAATTTTGTGAGCCAAACAGATCTAAAAATGCGTAAGTGAAGCCTCTTTAGTTCATTGCACTTTTGATCATTGTTCTCTTTAATATTTCATTTTGGAGCAATGTCTTGATGAACTTATTAAAGGGATTTACTATAATATGTATGTAAATGTATGTATATTATATTCTGTGTATATTAAATTGTATATTCAATGTATATTAAATTCTTACTCATTGCATTAGTCTTTGCGTAAAATCTGAATATGATGAGATTTTAACTTGAAGCCACAGATTTTCAATGATAGTGATTTCTTTCATGGTGTTTTCTTTATTGTCCATTTGAAAATTATTATTTGTTGGATCAATCTTGACAAATTTTAGTTTTTGTATGTATAAAATTTTTTTTTAAATCTGGTATTTAAAATTTTAAAAAAGACTTTCAAAACTTTTATTCTTTAGGATTGAGATTCTATTACATTTAACATTTTTTTCTTTTTCTTTTTTTGTAATTCATACAGATGTATATATATTTTTTCCCATTGAAAGCTGTACTCTTAGAGATTTGCCCTTATTGACAAATCATTGACATTAGGAATGTGAAATGTTGCAGGAAGCTTCTAGGATGTTAAAAACTTGCTAAGTATGCATTTTTTGAAATTTTAATTAGAAGTTTAATATAAAAATAGGATTTATTTCTGTCATATCATCAAAGCATATTATTGAATGCAAAATATTTTTACACGAAGCAAATCATCAGTTGATATATATAAACAAAACATTAAGTCACATTTATTTATACAAAACTTTTTAAAATATCATTTTGTAGTATTGTATACATCAGCTATAAAATGTCTTAAAAATTTATATTGTTTTCAGTATAGTTTTTAGTTTATTAATAGCAGATTTTGTGGATTTCCATTATTTTGTAAGCAATAAATGAATTTGTCTGGTGATGGGTTTACAGGATTGATTTTTGCACAATAAAAACTTTCCTGTTTGATCTGTTTCCATGGCTACCTCTAATTTTAATTTTTCTGACATTAATGAATAAGTTCTTTGAATTAAATATTATGTAAGCATCATAGTGCATTTCATTGATTAGTGTTTTAAAAAGTTATATAGGTCATTTTATGGAAATCCAATTTCTGTATCAGCTTTATTATTTCTTTTTCATTTCCACTTCTTATAAATTCAGGGATTTTTTTTAATTTTTATTTTCAACTTTAGTGCTACATGGATATTTTACCAAAGCTTTTTTCTGGGATGTATTACTATGTTTATATACCGTATCATCATATATTAAATACATTGTATTCATTATACTCTCTTTTGTAGGAATTAGACTTTTTAATTGTTGCTTCAGAGGAAAAAATATGCTTATTATATATATTTATAAAAATTTGAATAATACAGATCACATAATTAAAAGCTTCTACAGAGGGATGATGGGACCAATTGAAAGAAAGAAATTTAAATTTAATGAAACAAAAAGATAAAAATACAAAGAAAATGTACAATCATTTACAATTGAAGAAGATACCGTTGGAAAAATTAATTCATGTAAGTCATCTGAAATTCAAACTCTTGACCGTTGATTGTGAAATGTGAATTTCATTCAAATTGATGTTTAAATCATAACCTAAGAAACCTAGAAGAATTATAAGTAATTCTTTAATTTTAGTTTTCATTATGAGCTCTTTCATTAACCAAACCCAACATTTTCTTTTTTTAATTTAGTTAAAATGATTCATTTCTTTACAAATCAAAATCAAATTTCTTTAGAACATTATTTTTCTTTTAATCTGTGTAAACTAAAAGGATTAATATTTAAATTAAATTTTGCATGAAGCATACATAGTTGCATTGATTTTTTCTGATAAATTTTGTAAAAATTTTCATAAAATTAAAACTGTATAGTTGCATATTTTTCCTTATCTCATTTTTATGCTCAATTTATATAAGAATATCATATTACACATCAATGCAGGCATTTTATATAATAAATTGAAAAATAAACTCAACACAAATATACTTTCAATACATATATAACTGAATTAATGCAAAACAAATAAATATCCAAGTACATTGCTATTACTATTGTTTTTAAAACAGTTATTTTTTACAGTACTTTCATTTTCAATCTAAGCAGCTTATATTGATATTTTAAACCCTTCATTACCAATGTTGCATTGTTATTATATGTGAACCATTCACAAAATATTTTGAGATGTATTATTCAGTAAAAATTAAATTTTATGTGATAATTTTGTTAATATGCTTAATTGTAAATTTTTTAATCAACATGCTCTGGTAAATTTATTTTTAATAAAGCTGAATTACAAACATATTTGTATTTGGATTTAAAAAAAAATTCAGATAGAAAGAGTACTCATATAATCTAAATATTCATAGCTATTGCATGGAATCAGGCCATGATCATTTATTGTCTCTCAGAACATAATAATTGGGATCAGAATTTGATTTGTAGTTTTAAGCGTGCAAAGATATATTTCAAAGTTTGTCAAAAAATATCAAAAGATATTTAACAAACACATGCTTTATATACATTTTTTTAATTACATATTACTTTTTTAAAAGGAAGTAATAAATTTTCGTAGAGTTTAGTTACAATAATACAAATGCATGATCAAATTTTTCAACATGAAAAAAAAAAAAAAAATTCCCTATAATATTAACAGTAACTTAAATTAAAAATCAGAAAATAAATATTTCATGAATATATTCATGAAGTAACAGGATTCGAAATATAATTGTTTTATTTGTGCAATGTCATATGAAATAAAATTTCATTTTAAAGAAATAAATGAAAATGATGTTAGAAAATTCACGGGAGAAAAATTTTAAGATAGGTTTGGTCAAAACAATTTAATGTCATAAAAGTTGGTTTAATTTACAAACAAGATTATTCTTTCTTCAATATTTTAAATGCAGGTTTCTAATGCATTGTAAAGTGCACAAAACATTCTAAACAAAAATATTTTCTAAATATTCCAAGAATTTGTTGGTAAAACCAAGAGAATCAGATTACTTAATAGTTTGGAAGATGTAAAATTAAAATTTATTATGAATTCATGAAAAACATAGATTTTGAGAATGAACAAATATCAAACATTCTGTTTGGATAATGATATGAAACAGAAGGTTTTAGTGTTAACATATATATATATATATATAAATAACAAGAAACAAGATGATTCCGTCTTACAAAGGCATTATGTATTTCAGTTTCCAGAAGCACGAGATTGTCTATTGTAGACCGGCCCCTACGGAAACCACTTTATAAAGGAGGAATGCAATTATATATCTCCAATTCATAAATGAGGCGGGTGTTGATCATGAGCTCTAGAGTTTTACACATGCAATTTGTTTGCAATCGGCCTGTAGTTTAGAGGGTTAGTAGAATCTTCACCAGGTTTGAGGATCGGAATAACAATTGCTTCATGCCATTGTGAAGGAAACTGTTTCTCATTCCATATTCTATTGAAAAGGTGTAAAATATTAGAGAGAGAAACTGTGTTCAAATGGCGAAGCATATTGTATGCAACTCCGTCAGGTCCTGGGGTAGTATCACGAACTTCGTTTAAAGCTCTTTTCAATTCAAACATCATGAATGGCGAATTATATGGAAGATGCTTGTTGGTTTCAAAATTTAAGGACTTCTGTTCAGCGCGTCTCTTAGTCTCAAGGAAAGCTGGACTATACGAGTCTGCGCATGACACTTGCGCAAACGAGTGTCCAATGATATTGACTATATCTGCTGGGGATGAATACTGAGTATTTCCAATTTTTAATACTGGAAAGGAAAACTCATTGTATATCCCATTCTCAGCTTTAATTTTCTTCCAAATTTGTGTACTAGATGTCGAAGATGTAATTGAGGAAATGAAGTGTATCCAAGATTCCTTCTGACGTTAAGCTCTGGCACGCTTAAAAGCAACTAGATTATCTATTGTGGGATACCGGCAGTATATATTCCACCGCCTTTTTTGTTCTTTATGGATGTCGTAACATGCTCTATTCCACCATGGTCTACGAAATTTACGTGGGCGAGGACAGCTCTTTGGAATAGTATTGTTAGCAGCAAGTATCATACAGTCTATTACCTTTTGTACCGCTTCTGTTATGTTTTCAAGACTAACCATAGTTTTAGTAATTTCTGCCAATCGAGAGAAAGCTACCCAATCTGCTCGTTGGAAAAGGTAACGTGGGGAAGTTTGTGTCCCACCGTTCCTCTCAACATGAGAAACTATTATGGGAAAGTGGTCTCTATTATTTAGATCACTTTCGACCTTGAAATCAAGCAATGGTAGAAGTTCAGAGGAGCAAAAGGCCAAATCAAGAGTATGAAAGATACGTGTGGGTTCATGGAAATATGTTTTCTCGTTATTATATAGAAGACGGAGACGGTTATTGTTAATAAACTGTTCGATCTATCTTCCACGAGTATTCGTTTTTTCCGAACCCCACAAATGACTTTGCCCATTAAAATTACTAAGCATTATAAAAGGTGGCGGAAGTTGGTCAACCAAATTATCAAGATCCTGCTGACTTACATTGTCATGTGGTGGTAAGTAAACACAACATGTTGTAATGAGAGTTTTAACATTGATTTGAACGGCCACAGCCTGCAATGAAGTGCGTAGTGGAAGTGGTGAGCTTGGATATAGATTTGAGGTCAAGATACAGACTCCACTTGAAGTCGATGTGTCAGTTACAGCGTCTTGACGAACACTATTATAACCACGTATTTTGAAAGGAATATCCGATTTCAAGAAAGTTTCTTGAAAGGCGAAACAAAAGGGATGAAATTTGTTAATGTGAAATTTAATGTCCACAATTTTAGAGCGAATGCCGCAACAATTCCATGAAAGAAATGTACCCATTAAGAAATTTGAGGTGAAAAAGAATTTGAGATGGAGACATTACGAGTTGGAGAAACCTCGCAACTCATCTTAAGATCTTCATTCTCCTCCTCCGAGGGATGTAAGTTAATTACATCAGAACTTTTCGGAATGCCACCGAACAAAGGAGGAAAATCTTTGTGTACGAGGCCTTTCTCCGCAATACCCAGGGCTAAAGATTGCTTTTTTGATTGTTTTTTGAACGTCTTTGCTAAATCTTTGCGAGGAAAACCGTGCTTAGAAATTTTAAGCTTTAAAGATTTTCAGCTTTAGAAGGCTTCTTGCGTTGAGCTTTAACTGTTTCCGAGTTGACCATATCAGAAGTATCTGTATCAATGTCAGGAGAAAAATCATTTACTTCATATTGTGTACTTTGGCTAACAAGGGTTTTCTTCACTGCCGAAGCGTAAATGTTACCAGACGTCGTTGTCCGAGCTTTGACAATCCGTCGGGCTTCGGGATAAGACATCTGTTCCTTGAATTTAACTTTAATTACCTCTTTTTCAAACTTCCAGAAGGCAAGACCGAGAATAAGAAGTGTGATTGCCCTTACAATTTACGCACTTTTCTGTTGCATTACACTCAGCGTTATCATGACCGACTTCCGCACAGCGGGCACAAGTAAGTTTCCCGCGGCAAGCAGTTTTTGGGTGGCCAAAACGCTGGCAATGGAAACAACGTAGAGGTGTGGGGATATATGGTCTTACTGGGCAGTTAATATATCCTGCCTTGATAGAAACGGGAAGTTTTGGAGATCTGAAGGTCAGGATCAGATGCTTCGTTGGAAGGAGCTGTTCATCCCTTCGTATGAAAATGCGTCGTGCATGTGTAACTCCTTATGGTTTTAATTCATATGTGATTTCCTCTAAAGGAACATTAAAAAGTTCTCCAACAGTTATGACACCCTTAGAAGAATTTAGAGTTTTATGAGGTTCCACTGTTACTTTTATATCAGCTAAAGCTTTAATTTTCATAATTTGTTTCGCTTGTTTCATAGAATTAACCTCTACAAGTAGATCTCCGGAGCGAATTTTCTTTATTGATGTGACGTCTTCGACAGTAGCAGAAATAGCCTTTTGGACTAGAAAAGGTGAAACATTCTCGAAAGTTTCGTGATTTGTGAAATTACGTTTGACAAGAAAGAAAGAATCAAAATGAGTTGGTAAGTTTTTAACAGTGACATGTCCACTTAAGGGACGAAGTTTGCCTTTGGCATCCATGCAGGATGGTAAAATGAATTCGGGCCCCGACGACACCGCCCACCACCAAGCCCAACGAGGGAAGGCAGCCAACGGCTCTGGCCACTCCCAGCCACGGCACTTACCTTGGTGCTAACCGGAGCCTATACTCTCAGAGCCATCTCCAGGAACGTTGACCACCCTTAACGCCAAGCCCCAGAGATTGACCCTTTCGCTTGATCCCTAGCAGATTAACCAGATGGTTAGGATACCAGCCGATTGATATACCGGGGATAACAGTGCACCACCTGTCTAATGGGTCGCCACGCACGGCCAATACGTGGGGTTTTTGGCTGTCCATGAGAAGCAAGAAGCAAACAGCGTGGCGACAGCTTCTGATGGAGAGCTCCCTCACTTACCGTCGAGGGAAGGAAAAAAACAGCAGAAAGCAGCAGATTCAAGGGAGAATAAACGTAAAGGGAATATAGATCCCTGGGTACCTCGGGTTTGGGACACCCGTACCCACCTAAAGAAGGTGAGCCCCTGAGGGGCCAATTTGGCAGAATTCACGAGGACGTTACGATCGGCGATGAAGTAAAATTTCAATATCTCATATAGAGTACAATAATAGGCAGTAGAGCGCGGGAAATAGTTGATAGTTATCCGCCAATTGCAAAAAATTATGCTAAAGATATTGACATCCTGAAGGCTAGATTTGGCCGTGAAGAACTTCTTGTTGAATATTATGTAAGAGAACTACTTTCATTGGTAGTAAAAAATGTTGTTAATATGAATTCAAAATTGAATATAATGGAACTTTATGATAAATTAGTTATATTTATGGTCACTAGAGTCTATTGGAGTAACTACCGAAAAATATGCTGCTATGCCTTTCCCGCTAGTGGAATCTTGCATTCCTGAAAATTTATTGAGAGTATGGTTACGAAATCCAGTGATAAATAAAGTAGATGATACAAATTCTTATGGTGATAAATTGTCGCAATTGCTATTATTTCTCCGAACGGAAGTTGAAGGGGAAGAGAGGATTTTGATGACAAAATAAGGCTTCAATTCCACAGAAACTCGGAGGCAGAATAAAAAATATCAATAATTCGAAACTCCTATTCCCACGGCTAATGATTTGGTTTATGAAGCAAAATCTTTGAAACCTTGTCTATTTTGTGAAAAAGCCCATAATTCTCAAGACTGTTTCAAAGTACAAAAAATGTCTTTGGAAGAAAAACAAGATATTTTAAAGAAGAATAAGGCCTATTTAAATGTGGGACACGTTTCTAGAAAATGTAAAGCTAACGTTCAATGTATGCTTTGTCAGCGAGGACATTGGGCAATTATGTGTTCTCAAAAGTTCAATAACGCCAAACCTAAAGCCGCAGAATGTCCCAGCATTGATGGAAATATAGTGTTATCAAATCAAAGTGAACCGGAAATTCTTTTGCAAACACTTTTAGTATTAATTGAGATGGGTGGAAGAAGCAAAGTGGTAAGAACATTATTCGATACAGGATTTCAAAGATCATATATTTTGAAGTTTACTGTAAATCAAATGAAAATAACCACAGAACGAAGTCAAAATTTAACTCATGTAGTATTTGGCGGCATTAGTTCCAAGAAGAAACATAATTGTTATGGACTGTCAGTGAGAAATTTGAAGAAAAATTATTCTTGTAAGATACAAGTTTTGGATCAGGATATTATTTGTGGTTATATTCCTAGCATACAAAAGGGTCCGTGGGTCAAGGAGCAACAGAATAAAGGTATCCAATTCACTGATGTTGGGCAAAGCTCGATGCCTATAGAGTTGTTGATAGGAGCTGATTATGCTGGAAATCTCATCCCAGGAAATATATGTCCCTTGTCATCTGCTTTGATTGCTATCGAAACCTATTTGGGTTGGAGTGTAATGGGAAAACCTAAAACTGTTTTCAACAAAAACTCCTCTATATCTCTTTTTATTCAAAGTAATGACATTTCAGACCTGTGGAGACTAGAAACTCTAGGTATAATGGACCCATGCGAGACTGATAATTCAAAAGACTTAGAAAGTAAAGCTTTTGATTATTTTTCCAGAAATGTAAAAATTGACGAGGATGGAAGATATGAGGTCAAGCTTCCCTGGATTGGCAGTCAAGATGAACTACAAATAGAGACATTGCTGGGAAAAGGCTCGTTTCGACTAGCATGAAGTTGTTAAAGGGCAATCAATTCGAGTGTTATGATGCTGTCTTCGAAAAATGGAAGAAAGAAGGTATTATAAAAGATTCTGATGAGGGTCCAGGTCACTACCTTCCTCATCGAGGAGTATTTAAAAATGATTTCACCACCAAAGTGCGGCCAGTTTTTGGCGCTTCATGCAAGTCAAGAGGTAATCTCACATTGAATGATTGTTTGATGAAATATCCAAATTTTATAGAGACGATACCTTCAGTACTTATGAAACTTCGGGAGAAAACTTTTAGTGTTGTATCAGACTTCAAAAAGGAGTTTCTTCAAATATCTGTTGCTGAAGAACATAGAAAATACTTGAAATTTCTGTGGTGGAAGAATGAGAGCAGAGATGCGACTAAAGTTTATCAGCATGCCAGAGTAGTTTTTGGCCTGAATTACAGCTCCTTTCTGTTGAGTGCTGTCATCTACATCATTTGGGCCAGTATTTATCTTCTCCTTACCATGATACTGCTGTGAAGTTAAAGAACTCATTTTATGTCGACAATTGTGTGACATCTGTAGATTCAGAGCAGGAACTGAAACACTTTATTGAAGATTCAACAAAGCTGATGGTACAAGCCAAGTTTGACCTTAGAGGTTGGGAATTCACAGGAGAGGCAATTTCATTAAAAGATCCCAAACCAACTCCTGTTTTAGGACTTTTGTGGGAAAAATCAGAAGATGTGTTCTTTTGTGATAATTCTTTACTGGAAATGCCACCCGATACAATTACTAGACGTGTGATTTTATTTTATGCCAATAAAATTTTTGATCAGATTGGTTTTACTTGTCCAGTCTCTTTGTAACCTAAAATATTATTGCAAGAGAGTTGGCGATCGAAACAAAGCTGGGATTCGGAAGTATCAACGGATATGAAGGAAAAATTTCTTAAATGAATAGAAGATATTAAAATGTTACATCTTGTGAAAATTCCAAGGAAAATTTTTAGCAGCAATGTTTCTTCCTTTAGCTTTCATGTATTTTGCGATGCTAGCGGCATTTCATATGCAGCAGTTGTATTTCCGATGCCAATCAGTCCATGGAACCTCTGTACAATTACTAGCTGCTAAATCTAGAATAGCTCCATTAAAATCCATTACTATACCAAGACTGGAATTGCTTGCCTGTTGCATTGGTGCAAAACTCTTAAAATTTGTAAAAGAGAGTTTAAATATTGTAAATATGAAAACACATTTTTGGACTGACTCTACCACATCTCTTCAATGGATCAGACGAGACGAAACTTGGAGCGTTTTTGTTCGCAATCGAGTGAATGAAATTCGGAAGCTGTCAAATATAGACGATTGGAGACATGTTCCGGGACCATTAAACCCCGCTGATTTGCCCTCTCGTGGATGCTCCATTTTGAAGCTTCTGAGTTCTAAATGGTGGGAGGGACCCAAATGGTTACTCTTACGTGAGGATTTGTGGCCAGAATCTAATCACCATGTTAATGAAGAGATTGTCTCTGTAGAAAAATGTGGCAAATCAATTAGTTTTGTAAACAACTCTCCGGTTACTGCAAGTCTTTTCTCTCGGTTTTCTAGCTGCGCCAAACTCATTAAAATTTTGGGTTGGATTTCAAGATTTCAGCATACTTCTAAGACCGAAAAGGAATGCCGAAAGGAGGGATGTTTGACTACATCTGAAATAAATGAAGCAGAAAAAAGGATTATTAAGATGATTCAAGAAGAGTCTTTCACCGAAGAATCAGTTAGAGGTTTCAAGACCCTAAATGTCTTTAGAGATGAGGAGAGTATTTTAAGGATT
Organism: Argiope aurantia; assembly: GCA_026543865.1. NCBI lineage: Eukaryota > Metazoa > Arthropoda > Arachnida > Araneae > Araneidae > Argiope > Argiope aurantia. Next base: position 158,418 of record JAPMOR010105786.1, on the reverse strand, counting down.
AAAACAAAATTAACTGAGAAGGGAGACTTGCGAAATTTATGATACCCCATTCTTCTTCCTGGAAAACATAGGTTAGTAGAGCTTCTTGTCAGAGAAGCTCATATGGAAAACTCTCATGCTGGAGTGCAGTTTCTATAATTAAAATTGCTAGAAAATTTCTGGATTTAAATGGAAGAAGAACCGTTCGTAGAGAGATTAACAAATGCTTAAGATGCAAGAGATACAGTTCCAGGAACATAGAACCAGAGAACATAGAGAGCATGAAGCAGTCATTAACTCCAGACCTCTTACGTACTTATCCGATGATCCCAATGACCTCATTCCGCTCACTCCATCAATGTTTATAAAAGATATTCCGACGGTGGGAGTGCCCGATTCAGATAAACTCGACACTACCGATGTTAAATGGCCTGTAATATCGACTAATTCTTAGACAACACTTAAGAAACAGATTTCGCCGTGAATATTTAGGCATATTATTACAAACACGGAAGAAAAGCAATTATTATGAAGTAAAACCTGTCTTAATTGAAGATGATTCAAAGAAAATATTAATGTGGCCAATGGCTAAAACTCTTGAGGTTTATCCAGGTAAAGATAAAAACGTTAGAGTAGTGCGATTGAAAACACCAAGCAGTGAGATTGTATGTTCTGTTCGTCGGATTTATCCCCTTGAGATAAAGTGTATAGAAGATGAAAGCTCTCTTAGTGAAAAACCTTTTACAACAAGAAGAGGTAGAACTGTAAAAGTGCCTTCAAGATTTTTGAGGACTTGAACAATGCAAATTACTTTGTATCCAATGCTTATTTAGCTTATTTGCTGTTTGATTATTAACAAATAATAAAAGGGGGGAGTGTTCGGTAAATATCATAATCTAAATATGTTAATAGACATTTAGCAGATGATTCTTTTTCAGACATTTATAAACTGCTACTATTTTTATTTTGTTAAAATATTATTAAAAAGTAAAAGCAAACGATTTTTTCTTTGATAAAAATATTTTGTTAATATTATTTCGTTTATTTTTTGTATTATAGCTGATGATCAATTGTAAACCTTTTGGAATCTGGCAATGCTTGTAAGATATGCTGTTATGTTGAAAGAATAAACAAGCCGATGGAATTCTAAATTGCTTGGAGTATTATTTTAGTTTTAAGAATTTAAGATGCTCTGCAAGCTATAGTTTTCTAGAAAAAATGTAAAAGAAAGAGCAGGAAAAGCTGACTACATTAGCGCCACCTGTTGGCTTGATGCTTGATCGTAAAAATTGACGTTTGTTCATATCGATGATCATTAGCTGATGATCTTTCATGGATCGTTGGTTGAACTATCTGTTGTTTAGTAACCGGTTTGGTGAATACGGCCGAAGATCTGTTAAATTAAAACAGAGTTAGAGTTGATTTTACTGTACTTCTTTCTATATCAGGCAGAAATTAAGATTCTACAAATACTTAAAGTAATAGAAACATTTTATCCATTATGGATCCTTTTACGCTGTGTGACGATTTATTTAACAAGCTTTGGCTTCTTAAAGAACAAAAAATTAACTGGTCTGAAATTTTTGAAAGTTTTTATAATTTTCGAAGTTTTTACCTAAGTGCATTTTGTCGAAGAGAACTTAATGTGCCATATAATAGAACCACCGCACACTGCAGCGACTGTGTGCAGACAAATAAAGTCTTATCCAGTATGGATACTTTCACGCTTTACCCCGATTTATTTAACAAGTTTTGGATTCTTAAAGATGAAAAAATTAACTGGTCTGAAATTTTTTAAAGCTTTTATAATCTTTGAAGTTATCTCCTATGTGCAGTTTGTCGAAGAGAACTTACTGTGCCATATAATAGAACCACCGCACACTGCACCCACTATGTATATAAAGAGTGCATTTTCGGGCAGTTGCACATACTATGCGCTTGGTGTGAAGATGAGAAAATTTTTTAAGTTAATCTTCAACTCAAAATTTTGGTTCAATGTTATAAAAGCTTGTGTGAATTTATATTGTCCTGCGAAACTTTTCGTAATTCTTTTCATCTAGAGATGTTCTTCACAAAACTAAATTTTCTCAACAGGGTTACTGAAGGCTGTAATATTTGGGATATATTTCTTTTTAAACGTCCAAGAAAAAAAAAATTGAAAAAAAAAACAAAAACAAAACAACAACAGCACTCTCTTACTTCGGTAACTGAAGAAGATGAGAATGAGAGAGTACCACAAATAATTTTTAGATTATGTCCACTTGTTTACTGTGAAAATAGCACTGGTCCTCATAAGGTGCCTGACATTTCACGCGATTTACAGTTATCCGAGGGGATAAAATCATGTGTGGCCGCACAATTTACTTGTGGTTGTGATCATGGCGCTATAAGGCCTTCTGACCTAACTTGCAAAGCATCAAACTGTCCTTGTTTTTATGCAGGAAGAGCTTGTAGAAGCTGCCATTGTAAAGGTTGCAACAATCCTCGGATATGTGCAACTCGCAACTTTAAAGTTTTGAACTGTGGTCAACTGACAGACTTCTTTTTACAACAACAACACTGAATGGAGTTCCACCACCACCACCAGAATTTATATATATCGAGTATTTAAAACTGTTCAGCAACCATGAAGACCTACAACACCCTCCGTTTGTAGCAAGAACCGTAGAGGTAACTGAAACTGAAGATGTAGGAGAAGCTACAGATGTCCAGATTTGGGAGACATAAGAAAATTCGGAAAAATTTCAGAATAACAGATTTAGGACCTTATGTGGATTTTTAAGAAATTGCAGTGGTTGGAAAACTATAGGAGTAAGAGAAACTATAGAGCTATTACAAACTACAGAGTTGTACCATTATAGTGATCGAATAAATAACAGTGAGGATTAATCAAACGTGACTTTTTGATTTTTTAAAATTTGTTCCTTGAAAAATTTTCACACTTTTAGTAGAAATTTAAAAAGTTGACATTTGCAGTATTATTTTTCTTTGTAAGAAAGTGGTAGGACTTTCCCATACAGAACTCAAACTTTTATTTTTTAGCTAACAATTTGTTTCTTGTTAACGCAAACATTTGTTTATTTTGTCTTGTTTTTTTGTATGACTTTGTGAATTAAATTTCCTAAGACAGGAAGAACAAGGTCGGGATTAAAGCGATAAATTTTAATGTATGGATATTAAAGGTATGAAATTTTTGTTGAATGCATTTATTCCAGTAATCTTTCTTTCGTGCAAATTTTATTTTAAGTAACAAAATTTATACTCTTAACTTGAATGACTAAGTGAGAATGCAGGAAGATCGAGTATATTTATATATACTATTTAAGAAAGATTTATTATGATTACATGATTTAAGGAAATGCCTATGTATCCATGAAATATAATGTGGTGTATTTAATCTGTAAACAGGGTTCTTTAGTTTATTTTGTCATTAATGTATTTTCCTGCTGTAAATTTATTTCTGTGTTGGATGATTATATCGATGAATATATGTATTTTGCGGTAAAACGTACAATTAATCGTCATCATTGTAAGTCATTTTTATGTCTTTTCTAGAGTCACATTTAAATATTTCATCAATATTTTATTTTTCCGAAACAAAAAATATATTTTTATCATCTTTTGTATTTTGTTAAACATTTTAAACAAATAGACATATTGCTTTAAAAAATAAGAATAAATTATGTATAAACTTAAAGTTGTTGTTTACAAGAGTATAGATTTCTGAAAAGAATAAGTAGGTGAAGATGGTTATTATGCCTTTAATTTAATGGTCCATGAAAGAATACTAATCTGGCAACTCTTTAATATTTCCATTTCTTAAATTCTACTTATGCTATGTGTTATGGTCTTACTTCAATGATCCATGAAAGAATATTAATCTGGTTACACATAAAATATTTCTATTTCTTAAATGTTAACTGTGTGTTATGGTCTTACTTCAATGACCATAAAAGAATATTCATCTGGCAACCAATAAAATATTTGTTTCTTAAATGTTAACTATCTGCTTTGAAGTGTTAATTGTCTTTTGTGGTTAACTATCTATTGTGTGAAGAGTTAATTATGTTGATGAATATTAGAAATTGATATATTAATAAACCAAAGATTTGTAGTTCTCTTATTGCAAAGGTAATGTTTATTTTAAATTCTTCTGCTTATGAATCTTATTGTTTTATTCAGTTTTTTCATGGATATGTAATAGGTTGATGTTTTTTTAGTTAAAAAAGATTTCATTTCAAGGGGAATTATTCTTTTAAAAGAATATTTTTTTACTAAATTGTTGCTTTGAAAGATTAATTTTAATTCATTCATTATTTATTCTTTTCTGAATAACTGAAACCAGCTGTATAAGTGTTGTTGAAGCTGAAATTGGAATTCTAGTATTTTTACAGTGGCAAACAAGGATGCAAAATATTAAGTAAATTGAAAGCCCTTTTTTTATTAAAAGTTATTTTTAAAATGTTTGTTTTGTTTAGCATTGTTTTCCTTTAGATCTAGAAGATAAAAATCTAAAATTTTAAAACAGTGATTTTGTCGGAAATACAGGAAAGCTCTTCTTGCCAAATCTTTACAGATATGTTTTCTCTTTTGACTTTATGAAGGATTTCCTATTTTTGTTTGTCATTAACTATGAAGACAGTGAGCATATGTGGAATGTTGCAGCAGAACAAGATATTTGAAAGGTAAAAAAAAAAAAAAAAAAAAAAAAAAAAAAAAGGAAAATGCAAGGATGGAATTCCTAGAGGTTAGTGATACTGCATCTGTATTAGTTTATATACATGGAGAAAAGTTCTGGTAGTCACCTGTGCTGCCGTAAGAAAAAAATTTAATAGAGAAAGGATAAAAATGTAAGTTACTAATACTTTTACTCTGTATAAAGTTAGACTTAACCAGGAATTATCAAAGGAAAAATGGCATTTCATAATTACTTTATTTCTGTCTTATAAATAATTTTTCTGTTTTGCAGTCATAAAATAAACAAAATATTATTTTTCACTCATTGATTGAAATGTATAATTTCATTAATTCTTTCAGTAAGAAAGTTGAATTACAAGTTTCTTTATTTATTCTATATATTCCAAGTATAGCACTTCATTTGGTAATTAATATTATTTTCAATGAAGTTTTTGATTTGCAGTCTGTTCTGTTTTATGTTATTTTTTAAAGTTTTCCTTTTTATTTATGCACTATTTCAAAATTATGGAGAAATTATAAAAGTAGAAAAATTTTAATTGTTATGCATGGGAATTTTAGAAAACTTTGTAAAAATTTTAATAAAATACATGTGTTGTTCGTTTCAGTATCCTGAGACGACCACCTTTTAACGATTCTATCTCATTAAGGAGAGACGAAGAAGGATGATCGCATTTCCGGAATTCTTCATCATTTTTTGACCTTGATTTTCGTCTTATTAGATACTTTAAAAAATTGTACATAAGTTCAGTTTTTTTCACGTGTATGTGAATGTTGTATCGTTTCTGACAGTATTATTTTTATTCAGTCCTTGAGTTATCCGAGTTTATTTAATTGTTAAATTGTTTATTTAATTGTTTAATTGTTAACACCTCTTCCTTTCATCTTTCCACTCACCCCTATTTTGACGAATTAAACCCATCCAAATGCATGCGCAAAAGCGCGGAGAGTTTTAGAATCCGTTGTCAAACAATAGATTTGTAATAACTGATTTATAAATCAATTGGAAAAAAATTAAACAAAAATAACTCTTATTGCTATTTAAAAGTTTTAGATAATACATATAAAAAATTCAGCTTAAATTGTTCTTACTATATGTGTAGAGATTGCTGGGTGTGAAGATTGCATATACCATCCAATTTGTGTACTAATGATAAAAATTTGAAGATAATGTGCAAATCAACATGTTACAAAAGTATGTGCTGATTTATAATGTCCTTTTAAACTTGATGGTGATCATTATAATAGAAGAAGCATAGATTAGTTGGTAAAAGATGATTACTTCTTCCAAATGCTGAACTTGAAAATATTAAAAATGTGAACAGAACTTAAACAGTTGAATAGATTGCCCTTTAATCATGTTAAAGCAGCTTCAAAGAATCACATGTAGGGAAATAACTCTTATTTTAAGAAGCATTCAAACTTTCCTTTTGAACTGACAAAAAACATAATATATAGTTCTAAATCGTTTGTTTTAATATATTGCCATATCAGAAATAAAGGGCTTGATACTGTGGTATAATCAATGTGCATCCTACAAAGCTAACATGTTATAAACAAAAGTGTCTTTGCTTTGTTGCAAGACGATGATGCTTTCAACCGCCCATGTCGAGGTTGTAGGAATCCTTGGAAATATAGAGCTTATCCTTTCCGATTTGTGAAATATCGGCTATTAAATCTAAAGTCTTTTATAGTATGACTGAACTTGAGGATCAGGCCAAAACTGCAGATCAGGTAAATAGAAAGTTTATGGAGGCAACATTTGTTGCGTGCTCACGCTTTAATATTTTACTTTTATATCAGAAAATAAAGTTCGATAATATTAATCTGCATAAGATACGACGATCTCAAAACACATAAAGTGATATTTGCCGTTTTATCCAAAATACTAGAATTCCAAACTGAAATTAATACACAGTGTTGCTATACAAGAAAAACTAAATGCTATATATATAAATAAAAATGTTATTGCAAAGAAAGATAATATGTATTGAATAGATAGTAAATAATGTAAAATCACTTGTTTGTAGCAAATAAAAGTTTGATAAAGTCATATTAGAATGGAACAACCTCCTACCTGGAGGTGTCAGAGGACAGCTCAACAAAAATCTTCATAAAATAATGGCACTGCCAGGTCTATTCCCATGCACTGAAAGACATCAGAATCATTCTCTCTTTCTGGTGGGAGAGGCGCTACCGCAGCATTCAGATGTTTTTCTTTCTGACGTTCACAAGTGACGCACTTTGAAATCATTCGTTCAATGGTTTTTCTGGAATTCAATATCCAATATTGCTCTCTCAATATATTTAGCAATATTTGAGTCCATGCATGAAGATTTTTCTTGTGTACAATCATAATGAGTCTTTCAACAACAGGATGGCAAGAAGGAATATACGAATCTTAAAAATCTCAAAATACGAATCTTCTAAATCTTAAAAATCTCACTATCTTTACGGTGAATTAATTTTGTTCTCACACGGACAACTCCTTGGGGATCTCTAAAAGTATTCAAGGATTTTCGTTTTTTTTTTTATTTGCATCACTCGTTAATGTTTCGCCTTGTATTAATTTTATTACATTTTTCTCTGCTTCTTTGAATTCTTGAGAAGAAAGCTCTCCAAATTTTCTAATATTTAGCTGTCTGCAATTAAAAATCAATCTTTTTATACAGCTAACCATTCGGACAATTTTATCGTAATCTGAGAAAAACTTGTAATACCACATTAGTCCATGAAGATACTTACAAAGTTCATTACATTGTTTTCTAGAGGTATCACACCAATCGCAAACAGAACTTTGAGGGAATTGTCAGGGTGCCTCCTATTGGATGCGTTCCTCAACTTTCCTGCAATGCTGATTACAGATCAGGAGTCGATTCACCCATTGGCCAATCTTCAGGAGAATTCCTCAGCCACGCCGAACCCTCCCACCGTCTAGAAGCAATAAGATGTCTAATAGAACAACCTCTGGATGGGAGGTCCGAAGAATTAATATCTCCAGGTAAATGTCTCGAAAGTTCTGGTCTAGTAAGAATCTTGACTTCTTTCAAACGGTTACTTACAAATAACGACCAAATTTCATCATTCTTTATCCAAGCTAATACTGTGGCAGAATCTGTTCAGAAGTAAAAGTCTATATTCTTCCTTTCCAAATAGTGAAGTCTTTCAACCACAGTGGCATACAATCTTGCTCCAATGAGTACTGCTATCAACTCCAAGCAAGGAATGGTGAGTACTTTAGGAGGAGCAACTCGGGACTTGGCAGCTAAAAGATAAACTTTTACAATTTGGTTCACTTCCACTCTTATAAAAAAAAACTGTTGCATAAGCATTTTGGTTCGCATCACAATACTAATCCTTTGCTTTTCAGTAAAATAAATGCAAATCCAACGGGGTATGCTTATGCTTTTCCATAAATGCAGATATTTGAACCAATTTGAAAATCCTTTCTGACTTCCAATATCAATTTATGAATCCAAAGGTATATTTTTCTTCCAAAATGCTTTGCAGTAGTAACTTCGGGAAAAGCAAAGCAGGGCAAACAAATCCTATCGGGTCGAACATTTTATGCGACAAGGACAAAATCTTCCTTTTGGTAATATCAGATAGTTCAAATTGATCTAGCCAATCTAAATTCAGTCGTAATTTGTCTTGAACTTGCATCCAAGACAGTCCCAATATTGAGGAAATGCCCTTTTCTCCAGTACTTTGACAGTATCTTAAATTAAACTTTCCCTTTTCCATAATATCCCGAGCCTCTTCTTTAAATACGAATAGTTCCTCTTTTGTTTCGACACTCGTAACTACATTGTCCGCGTAGAAACTATCCTTCAGTTTTTTTTAATCAATTCTTTATTATACATGGAATCTTCACAATATCTGTTTAAATGGAAGTCTATGACAGCGCCAAGCAAGTACGGACAACTCTTCACACCGAAAACAACTCTTTTATGACGGAAAATTTTTAATTCTTGATCGTCAGACCACCCTAAAAATCGCTGATAATTTCTGTCTTTTTCTCATTTGCTAATCTGTAAAAATACTTTTTCTATGTCTGTCGACACTCTCTATTTTTTTTTCTCGAAACCTCAGAATTAGAGATGGGATTAGTTCAATGAGGTTTGGTTCGCCTATTAAACGTTGGCTTAATGGAGTGCATTTCTCCCTCGCTGAGGTATCAAAGACTGATCTAATCCTTGTGGTTCCGTAATGTTTTATCACCGGTATGTTTGGGAGATAACGGAGTGCCGATTTGTTATCTGCAGGTGGAATTTCTGCAATAAAGCCCAATTTTGGCCATTCCGTCAATGTGCAATCAGAAAGGTTTCCGGAGTGAAGCTTCTTTGTTATCCTTCCTAATCTTTTCAGAGCTAATTCTTTATAAGAGGATAAAGGCAAATGCTGTTCTTTCCATGGAAGCGCAACTTCATAACGACCCTCTTCGGTTGCTGAGCAGAGTTTAAAAAGTTCAATTTCGTTTGAAAATATTCTTCGTTCTTAGATTTTATCTTAGCAGAATCTGTTATTCCAATGACATCAAGATTCCATAGATCCATTATAGAAGCTTCTTAGATAAATAATGCAGTTACAGCCAAATTCTCAGCTTCACCATTAGAAGGAACTTGACACATCAATGTCCAACCTAAACGTGTTTCAATCGCAAGAAGTCCACAAAACCAATTTATTTGTCTTCCAGTGAATAGTTTGTCTGCGAGATCAGTTCCGATAAATACCTCAATATTTCCTGGCAGATAACCAGTATCAGTGATTTGAACATTCAGACATCTAGCTTCTTCCATTCAGGGACCTCTTTTTAAGGAACTGATATTTCCGCAACTTATGGGCTGGTTCAAAATGTCAACATTTTTAATGAAACCGCTATCAAGATTTCCTAATTCATTCTTATAACAGGAATGATTTCTTTGAGAAGTCTGAAGTCCACCGAAGAGGGAATGAATTATAACTTCTTGCTTTAAAGGTGTACAACCTAATTCCGAGGCAGTTTTCTTAAGAACATATGTTCTTTGCCTCCTATATCAACGAAAGCTCGAACAGGCATCCTCCATAATGGTCTCCCATCAATTATCTTCAAAGTTTGTAAGAAAACAATGGGACCCTTGGTAAAACCAGCCGACGAGGAAAGAGTTTGCTCCAGCTCATTAAAACTAGTTTCTTTAGTTTCTCCTTTTTTTCAGATAGTACCGGACACATAAGTGGAACAGGGTGCTTTCTACATATTACTCATTTCAGTTTAATTCGACATCGTTTCGCATTATAGCCAACTTTTAGACATGGAAAACAAGTCAGTTTAGCTCTCAATGTCTTTTGTTTATCATCATATGACATTTTTTGAGCAATGAAACAGTCAGAACTAGGGCAGGCTTTTGAACAAAAAAGGCAGACTAACCTTGCTTCATTGTGAACCAAAAGTTCCGAAGCATTCGCCATTTCTTCATGTTTGTGGTGAATAGCATATAAGCCAGTTAACAACTCTTCTATCGGAACGATCGTTTTGGTAAAATGGTTTAATTACTGGACTGCTAACCAAAAGGTCCCAGGTTCTATCCTACGCGCATCGCTTACGGCCTCATGTTTCTATAATCTGTTGGTTCGAGTTTTGAGGTTCTTTCTGGCAAGCCCAAATCCTTCCATTGCCATGAAAATTCTCTGTTCTTCGTCGACTTCAGTTTCGATGAATTTCATAAGTTTTTCTTCTAAGCGACCAGTAGAAGTAGGATTTGCATCAACTATTCTTCTGTAAATTCGCCAAATATCTTCAGATAAACTACTTTCCACCAGTGGGTACAATAATGGAGCACATTTTTCCTCTGTTAAACCTAATGATTCAAACGCTCGCATAGCAGACTCTTAATTTGTCATATACATCATGAATCTATAAAGGCTTTGCTATATTTTGTAAAACTAATTTCAAAAGTTCTTTAATATACACCTCTACCAACATATCCTCCTACTCAAAACGTTCTTTCAAGCTCTCAACCACTTTGGGTTAATTTTGAGTTGTCGTTGGGAACTTTGGACTACTTTCCTTGCTTTAGAACCATCTTGAGTCGATTATATCAGATATTGAAATTTATCCTCTGGTGCAAACTTGTATCTTCATGTATTTTTGAAAATTCGCTCCAGAACCCAAGCCACTCCATTAACTCACCGTTATAAGTTTTTAGTTCAATTTTAGGTAGTTTGTATCTTGGGGTTTCATTAACAACATTCAGCAATTTATCAGCTTTATCGCGATTACTCTTTTAATTCGACAATTTTAATTTTAAAAATCTCTCTTCATATTCATCGCGTACTGAAATTTCTTTTTCTAAATCTGCTTCATTATTATCTTTCAACATAACATAGAAAATGCTTTTATCTAATTTTCTTAATTTCTCAATTTTAGAGTGAATAATTAGAAATTTAGCATTTACCTCTGCATCGTCATATCCTTTTTCATCTAACAAAGTTTCCCACAGATTACTCTGTCTTGTAAATGCAGATCTAAGAATAGTTCGTTCATCTCTTTCAATTTTAGATTTATTCATATTTAAAATGTCCTGTCGCGGACGCCAGAGGTATTGTGCTCACGCCTTAATATTTTACTTGTATATCAGAAAATAAAGTTCGATAATATTAATCTGCACAAGATACGACGATCTCAAAATACATGAAGTAATAGCTGCCGTTTTATTTAAAATACTAGAATTCCAAACTGAAACTAATATACAATGTTGCCATACACGAAAAACTAAATATTATATATATAAATAAAAATGTTATACCAAAGAAATATAATATATATTGCATAGAGAGTCAATAATGTAAAGTCACTTGGTTCTAATTAATAAAGTTTGATAAAGTCATATTAGAATGGAACAACATTGGTGGTTTACAGATGAATGTTTTCTATATTTTCATTGAATTTACCCTTGGAAAGGTTTGTATTTTTTAAATAGAATTTTAAAAAGTGGATATTTGGCAGTATTAATCTTCTTTGTGGAGAAATGCAAAAGTTTTTCATATAGAAATCAATTTTATATATCTATTAGCTAACCGTATGCTTTGCTTGTTAGCACAAGCATTTGCTCATTTTCTTTATTTTTCCTGAGTGAAGTTGTGAGTGAAAAGTTTCCTAAGACAGGAAGAACAAGATAGGAATTCAGGTGATAAGACTCCAATTTTAGAGTTTAAAGTTATAAGGCTATTATTGAGTGCATTTATATTTATTCTAATAATATTTCCTCTCATACACATTTTATTTAATGTAATGTAGTGTGTGTTTTTCATTTGAATAACTATGAAGAACTTCAGAAAGTTCAAGTAAATTTTTTTGCTTTAACAAATGCATATATCCTTAAAATATGAAGTGCTATATTTGCTCTACAAACACATTCTTCTGCTTTATATTGTCACTAATGTTTTTTCATGTTATAAATTTGTATCTGTGTTGTATAAGTTGGAGTAACAGATGTTTCTCCAATTTTGCATAATTAATATCTATGAATATGTGTATTTTGCTGTTTATAAAACATACAATTAATTATTATCAATGTATGTAAACAATGAAATATTTCATAAATATTTTGTGTTCCCTGAATCAAAATATATTTCTATAATCTTCTTTATATCATGAAGCAGTTTAAATCCTGTGTAAACATAATTTATTTCTGAAAAGAATAGGTAGATGAATGTGGTTGTTAGGGTTTTACTTCAATAATCCATGTAAGAATATTAATCTGGTGACTCATAAAATATTTCTATTTCCTAAATGTTAACTATCTGTTGTGAAGTGTAAATTGTTTGTTTCGTGTTCTCTTATTACAAAGGTAATGTTTATTTTAAATTCTATTCCTTATGCGTCTTTTATTCTATTCAATTAGTTCATGAATATGTAAAAGATTGATGTTTTTTCAGTTATATCAGATTTCAGTACAAGGGAAATAATTCATTTAATAGAATATTTCTTTAAAAAAATGTTGCTTTGAAAAATGTGTTTTAATTTATTCATCGTTTCTTTCTGATTAACTGAAATCAGCTTTATAGATATTGTTGAATCTTAAATTGCAGCAAAAATGTTTGTTATAGAATTATGTGGGGAACAGACTTCTTTCTTTATACTTTTTTTGATGTGATAATGTAACGATTAAGTCTTATAAAGCAGTTGTTCATATTCTTTCATTAAATACTAATATTGTTCCGTTTTTTATGTGTTTTATTTTCTAATTTTGATTATGGGAGAAAGAATTAATAGATTAATAATCTGTTGAAACAAATCAAGCACGTCATATGTTTTTACAGTTCCAAACTAGGCAGCAAAATTTTAACTAAATTGAAATGTTTCCTTTCTTTATTAAAAGAATTATTTGAATTAAAAAAAAAATTTAGCATTGTTTGTCTTTAGATCATGGGAAGATAACCTAAAATTTTAAAACTGATTCTGGCAGAAGTACAGGAAAGCTCTTCTTGCCATGTCTCTTTACAAATATGTTTTCTCTTTTGACTTTATGTAGGATTACTATTTTTATTTGTCCTTAACTGTGAAGGTAGTGATTACATGTGGAATGTTACATTAGGACAAGCTATCCTGATGGTAAATAAAAGACAGAAGTATTTGTCCCATACAGGTATAGAATTCCTAGAGGGTTGTCTTGCAGTATTTGTATTAGTTTGTATACAGGATGTAAAATTCTGGTATGTCATCTGTACTGCTCTTAAGAAAAGGGTTGATAAAGACAAAATTGTATTTGGAGTTGTTAATGCTTTTACTATGTTTAAAATTATACTTAACCAAGAATTATCAGAGAAAAAAGGTATTTGATAAGTGTTTGATGTACTTTTTCTATAAATAAATTTGTGTCTGTTTTACAGTCACACGCATACACACACAAAAAAAATGCTCTTTCATTTATTAAATGAAATGTATAATTTCATTAATTCAGTCCGGGGGGGATTTCCATTACAAGTTCCCTTATTTACTTTACATATTCAAGGTAAATCATTTTATTTGGAAGATTAACATTCTTAAACATTGAAGATTTTCATTGGCATGCTGCTCGGTTTTACGTTATTTTTGAAAGTTCTCTCTCTCTCTCTCTTTTTTTATTCGTGTAATATTTCAAAATGATGGATAATTTATAAATGTACACTAATTCAGGTTGTTATGCTTGTGAATATCAACGAACCAATTTCTTCGGAAATATTTTTATAAAATACGTATGTATTTGAAACTATATATGTGTGCATCTAGTCAGGGAAAAACTTTTGATAGGAAATCACTCTTATTGCTGCTTAAAAGTATCAGAGAGGGCTGTCATTGTTCTTGACATTTTCCCCTGACTTTAATCACATTTAAATTGTTAGAATATTATAGATTTTAAAGTTTATTCAAATTTGACTCAGCTATTTTTAATTCATCTTACCTTCTAAGTACCAATTTATTTTTATCATATTAATTTAGCTATTAAAAGAAGCGTTAGGAAATGTGATTATATATATTTAATATAGCTATTAAAAGAAGCGTTTCTAGTGTTAGAAAAGTTAGCTTTTAAAGTGAATGAACCGAACCATTTTTATTTAATCATGTCCCTATATGCTTTATTTATAAATGTTTAAGAAAATATGAATTATCTGAAAAATCTTATTAAAAATTATCTTATTAAAATGGAAAGGTCTGATTTTACTGCTTATCTAAAGGTAAATGTTGGTCTTACAATTCAGAAATCAAGATAGGTAATTTGAAACTTTTTACAGGCAATAAAAAGACCAATCAATTAGTATAACACTGTTTCTATCATATCATTATTTAGTGGAACACTCGAATTTTTGGATTTATTTTGAATGATATATTATGTAAAAGTGCCACAACACAGCATAAGTGGATTGATTATTTGGTCATAAGTGTGTGTCAGCAATAACAACTAAAGGCATTATTGGATGGATTACTGAAAGTTAGAATTATACGAATTATGAAACTTTTTTTTCATATTGCCTGTAACATATTACTCTTGGCTTAAACCCATTAACATCGAGATTAATTTAAAGCATAAGCTTCTTTTTAAATTATGATTAAAACACCAAAATTAAGAAAATTGTGAAGTAAAATATTTTTTTTAATTTGTCGAAAGTAAATAAAAAATTTTTTGTAGATATATTGAAAAGATTTAAAAAATATAATAAAATAGTAATAAGTATTACTGTTAATTTCCTTGCATTGCCTCAAAAGTAAATTAAAGGATAAAAATAGGAAGTGACATCTGTCTTCAAAATGTGGTTAAAGGAAGTATATTTCAGTTGAAACCTGTTTAAGATTATATATCGTCTTGTCAAGGCAAAAATGAAGCTATATAATATGATAGTTTAGTCATGGAATTGAAAATGTAACTGCCCTCTAATGAAGACGTCAAGCATTAAGGGGTTAAAATAGAAATCATGTGAGTATTACTCTACACGCATAGTGATTTTCCTTTTCATTTGAAAACTATTTATACCGATTACATATTGAAATTTATTCAAGTTTAATACATTTGTTTTGTGTTCTGGACAATTTTGTGGTGTTGTGATTTAATAAAGAAAATTAATATTGTGTCATTGATTTTGAAGGACTGAGACAATTAAAAAGTCTTAATCTATTTAAATAAAGTAAAACTGATATTAATTCCATTCATAAATCTGTAATTTATAGGTAATGTCTGATAGTAACGCATTTTGGGGCACTGTAACATTACAATTTCGAAATTTATATACCAAAGTTGCGGATGCATTTCTTGAGAGTTGTTTACACTTTCTCTCAAAGGAAAGGGGAGAAGAAAGTAGATGCATATTTTGGAAATTTTCACTGTGACTGTAACCGTGAGAGTTCTATTGTTTTAAATCTTCACAATCTCGAGCGCGTACCTTCAAATAATAACATGGGAAATTTCCTATCGGTTGGTTGAATGGATAAGAAGCTCGTATATCAAGGAAGTTTCTCATAACGATTTTGGAAATAATCATTAAAAAAGGCCGTATGTACTAAAAATTTGTATTTTTTATTTCTGAATTTTAGAAATATGGGGGGGGGGGGGAGGGTACTTACTTATTTCAGGGATATTTGTGATTACATAATAATAAATTAACTTTTACTCATAAAACAGCGATATGTTTGAAAAAGTGCCAAATACCAGTTTAAAAACAAAAAAATCATTGACTTATTCTGATGTATTACAATAGTATATAAGAGGAAAATTATAATTAGCTGGAACATATAAAATCGGAATCTGTTAGTGATGTTATAAAATCGATACCCACTTCACCTTATTCTACATGTGTTCTAAGTAATTTAATACAAGTTCTGCATAAGCATATTGAACTCCTTATCTAATATTATCATCTCTTTCATGAATATAATATAATCAGAATATAACAACTAAAAATAATATTTGACCTGTTTCAGATTTTTAAGAACATTTTTTTAAAATTTACTAGGACTTCTTCGATCTATATAGAAAACAATTTAAAAAATCATTGTAAAATGTTTACTTTACAAATAAGATATCGTGTGATAATCATTTCTAAATAAATTACTTATATAAAGAATAAGATGACTTGTAAATTACATATTTATTTTAATATTCGCTAATCACATATAAAAATACAATTTAAATGTAAAGCAGAACACCTTGTTAAGTATGAATATATATTTAGTGTGGAATGAAGACTATAAAAACTATCTACAGAGCAGAGAGTTCACATTGGCTATTTGAGAAACAAAATTAAAAGGATTTAAGAAATTAATAAAATCACATCATTGTTGCCCCTGGTAATTTTTTGTTTCTCTTAAGTATTTTACTGCCTGTGTTCATAAAAGTTTATTATCCCTGTGAGGTTTCTTTCTCATAAGCTGATTTCCACATATCTGCTAGGCAAACCGATGAATGGAAGCGGTAAAAAAGCATGAGGGGTAATGTTGTATGACCAATGAACATCCATATTAAATCTCCAAAATATTCTTCTTGTCCGTGATAATGCTCAACACTTTTCAATTCAAAAGTATTTACAATCCACAGTGTCAGATTCAAAATAATTAGAAATGTGATAATTTCTCTTCCAGGTTTCTTATAACGGAGACTTTGTGAATTGCTGCATCTTCTCAAGCCATCAATAATGAATGGAGTTTGAACGATTACCTGAATAGTTACCAAAATATGTAGAGCTAGTCGACTATAATTTTCATTGCTATATTCAGCCATGACGGACATAATTCCATGGATGAAATAAAATGGCAAGGGAACGAATAACAATACATCGTCCAAAAAAGTTATAGGATGTTCGCTTAAATCAAGTTTCCGTATTTGATAAAAGGCAGCAATGACCGCGAGCATGCCAATCATTGTTAGTCCTCCTTCTTGAACTGTATGAATGATTACTGCTTGGGGTTCATAACCTTTTGTTGACATGGCTACGAAGAAAACTATTACAGTTACTATAGTAGTAAGTAATAGAAAAAGTCCGGTGAATAAGCCCTTGTTGGCAGAGTGACAGTCAGCGTTAATGACAAGATTGCTCTGGTAAGTGATTTCATCACTACCAAGTTCATCTTGAGATATTGTGTGCCGCAAATGATGGGGATTCGAGTGGCTATGCTCTGACCCGATGTTTTGCCATACAATGAACCATACACCAGCTAGGAGGAGGTTGAATTCTATGGCAAATGGATAAAGATAAGGTATAGCACTTAAGGAACGTGTTGACAGAACTGATTCTGCAGTGCAATGATAAGGATCATTCCAGTTTTCTCGCTTTGTAACAAGTATGTTGAAGCTGGCAATATCTGGGAAATAAATTTTATAGAAACAAATTTTAAAAATACATTTTTATTGTACTGAAAAGAAGAATTTAAAAAAGTTTTATTTATTTACCTTTTAATACTGAGATCAGTTGTTTCTCAAATTTAATACCGTATAGCGCCTCTAATACATAATTTAATTAATAATATTGAAATAGTGTATTATCATCCAGAAACCAAACGTTTATAAAATTTTCGATTCTAATGTATTAGGAAGTAAGTGAAAGTTCAATAACAAATTCCATCTTTAAAAACATGAAACAAGTCACATTAAATTAAAATGTATTATAACTAGAACAATATTTTTTGTAAAAAAATAATGAAAAAAATGCTTTTAACTTAATTAAATAGCAAAATACTGTTGATGAAAATTGTTTTTTATTCATTATTTAATAGTCAGTAACTATCATTTGATTATTATTTATAATAAGATATTTGTGGTCGCAGTATATTCGATTGGTAGGTAGCATTCCTGCAGTTTTCTTGAAACGTGAACCTTTATAACTTAAACTGCAGTAGTATCTTTTCGTACATGATTTATTTTCATTGATATTCAAATAAAACTGGTATTGAAGTAAATTCTCCATTGAAGAATGGAGACTTGCTAAAATAAAATGGGAACATTTGTAGTTGGAAACAGTGCTGATCCGTTTTTCTTTCTTGATTGGATGCTTTATTTGGGGAATGGATTCTTTTAGAAAGAATGTTGAAGTGGTCATGCTGACTCGCTTTTTTAAAATTGAACTCTAATTAAAATCTATTTTTATTACAACTAAAGTAAGTGTCAAAGCAAACTTTTTAAAAATATATTATAAAAAGTATCGGATATGTCAATCATATAATCAATTTTAAATTTTCATAAAAATAATGAATAAAATCATATAACTTACTAAATTCTGAAGTAGGAACCTCACTGGAATTTAGTGTTCTTCTATGACTGTAATCTTCAACAGCTTCTTCAACAATTGTACCAAACCAATTACACATGCAAGCAGCGATAAGGTGCATTAATCCAAATCTTGCCAAAACAATGTGTCTGTTGATGACTATCTGCATAAAGTGTTGATTAAAATTAAGAGATTTCTGATATAATATCTCTAAATTGTAACAGCAATATTATATTAAAATTACTGCATTCGTTTTCATGGGTTAAATGATTAATTATTTTTGTTTATTAACGCCCTACTTTATTTTCCATTAAAAATATTTATATTTGCAAGTTTCTTTCTGTAACAGTATTTAAAGAAGATTAACGAGAGTTAAAATATTTATTTATATATGCTTTTAAAATTAATAGTATCACTAACGCATTTCAGAATAATTTTTACCATTTAAAATCATGATGAAAATATTTTAAAAGAATGCAGAGGAACTAGTAAATTATTAACAATTATTTAATTTTATAAACTTTAATTGCATTTTTTATGTGTGTATTTGTTGAAACCGTGGCGTTTCATCAGAAGTCCAAAACGACTTGTTCTCGAACCACGTATTACTTATATCATGAGGGTAAAAAAATCCAACTAATGTCCGAAAAGATGGATGGGAGGATCTTCCCTAGATAATTTTTCTAGGGACTTCAGGAGAGAAGCAAACTACCCTATAAGGTGTCATTTAGTCGTCAGCTCAGGAATCTCTTAGAGTTACATTTGATCTGCCACCTTTCTAAATAAGATTATTCAGATTTGTGACTATTTCCTATCTTTTAGATTGATCTTACAGTGTTGTAACATGAACGGCTATTGATTAGAAATGTAAATGATTATGAAGTTGTAAGTAATGTACATCAAACATTCTATTTAGCAATAAAAGTACAAAATTACAATAACATGTTAACAATTTCAGTTTTCTTATTTGGTGCATAAAGGGAACTTACATTCGAATACTTGAAGGTGATAAATAGCTGATAGAAAGCATAAATTGGTGACAGAACATGCAATATCACAGACGATGTGTTTGAACAATTGGTTTGATCTTCTTCATTTACGTACGTGAGAATATGTTGTCCTAGTTGGAGTCCTTGGTAAATTAAATATCCGAAGCAGAAGCCTTTCAAAAA
Organism: Argiope aurantia; assembly: GCA_026543865.1. Classification (NCBI taxonomy): domain Eukaryota; kingdom Metazoa; phylum Arthropoda; class Arachnida; order Araneae; family Araneidae; genus Argiope; species Argiope aurantia. The sequence goes on along the minus strand of JAPMOR010105786.1, from coordinate 138,859 downwards.
GAAAAAAGTCTGTTAATAAATAATATCATACTTCTGGTGCTTTATTTATTTTTTAGTTAATTTTTATATGAGAAAGTTAATCTAGAATTTAAAAATAGTTATTTTTACTTATACTTCTATAATAATTTGAAAGTAAATAATTTTTCATGCATCTCAAGGCGTAGTTTTAAAAATTCAAATCCAGTAGGTGATTAATTTAGTATTTTTCACGGCTTTAAAGAATTCTGCAAGGAGTAGTTACGAATATAATTTCTTATAATTGCTGAACTAACCGTGAAACAAATAGGATGCAGTTAATGTTGATTTATTTTTTTAACCGTATGACTGTTATAAATATTCGCTGGAAAAAAATGGACCATTTTTTCTGGACTAATGTAACCCATGCATTCAGCAATTTGATGCTCTTTTAAATTAATGTTGTTTGTTATTTTGAAGAATTACGATCGAAAGCGATGCATAAGCAAATACGTTCAACACTTAAGAAGGAACATCGAAAACATGATATTATACAAAAGAAAAACCGATTTTCTTTAATTTAATGTAGAGTTTTAAAAATTTAATTTTCATTTAATATCAACAAATTAAAAATAAATAAGCTAAGGATTTTAAATTTATTGTACAGAGCTTTTCATTTAGATATTAGAAATACTTATTATAAATTTTTTATTGCGATAGAAAAATTAGTAGCGTATAAATGTACATGCAATTATATCTTAGAGGCTCTGAAAAAACTAGATGGAATTCTGTTTTTTGCACTATATTATTAATAAGTTTTCCTTAATTATAGTGAATTAACTGTTATTATGTTGAGTATGCGTTATTGGTTGAGACCTGTCTTTAAAGACTTCCATAAATGAAATTCAGCTACTTTATTGACTTGATGAAGAAAAATTTCTTTTCTGTACTTTTTAGTGCTCAAAGACCTCCAAGTCTCAAACGATCGCTTTGATTTACTTCTGAAATTGATTGCTACAAGCGCATTATCGAGTAGTAAAAACTTTTTTATGTAATATATGGTCTTACCTGCTGATCCTATTTTGAGATAGAAACTGCCACTGTGCCTTCCCATTAAAAATCGATATGGTGGAGGTTTATAATCTTTGTCATTATTTATGTTTTGTGTTGTTGAAAAGTCGAACCCCGAGTTGATGATGAATTCTGTAGCTGTACTGAATCTGTCGTTTGCTTCTTGCATCGCATCTTCTCGCTCTTTCAGCTGCTTGAGAACTTCAGTTTTGTATAAGCACAAATCCACGTGAAATACGACCAACCATAATATTCCTATGGTGAATATGCTGCTGCTGAATATCTATAATTAAAAACATTTTTAGATAATTTCGTAGTAATATTATTGAAATTTAGCAGGTTTTATGAAATGAATGATTTTTATTTATTAAAGTGCTATAAAATTTGGATTGCAAAAATTCAATCATTAGATAAAAGAAAATATTTAAATTATTCATTTTCTGTACCTAAGGAGAATACACGATAAATAAAAGAATTAAATGCATGATTTATCTTTAGAAATGCGTTGAAAGTTTGAAATGCTATTGATACTAATGAACTATTTTTTTTTCTTTAAAAGTATTCTAAAGAAAAATGGGGAGAGAAAAATGAATTGAGGTAATTATTTTTTTTATTCCTGTCGCAGTCAAAGAAATAAATAAAAATCACTTATGAATCTCTTGTCTGAAAAGCAAAAGATATAGAGCTTTATGATTTTTGAGAAATTAATGGCTGTTCCTTTCAGTAACACATTTCTGTCAACTTCCATGAGAAGATTTCTGAAGACTGAAATTATCTTGAAAGGGTGTTGGGAGTTTGCATAATCTTCTACCTAAATTACGATAGATTAAAGGTGTCAGACTCTCTTCCTGCACTGAGTATCCTATGAGCATAATATTCCCAATAGCATTGCTGGGATGTTGTCAGGCATTCAGAATTTCGTGGATATATAGAAAAATATTTCTTGTCAAGATAGGATAATTTTGCGGCGCTGCAAACAATATAACATGATTTTTATTAAAAATTTCGTAGCTCAATTTTTACTCCATCATTAACTCCCACTTGTTTCAAGGAGTTCTTCGCATTAGCTTCAGTAAACTACCAAAATACGTAACTTCGTAGCATTTTTCAAAATAGTTGCAATATCACCTACCTATTTTCACTATGAGCTCAAAATTGCAAACGAGCTGTACGCTTTTCCTTTTAGGTCTTTGTATTCGAAATGTCTTTCTAGACGCCAGCTGGTTGTAAAACTAAACAAAAAAAATTGCTGTTGGACATAGATATTTCAAAGAAAAGTGAAAATTGGAGTATATTTGGTGTTACCAAAATTAATTAATTGTTTGATATGTTATAACATAAAAGAACCGTTTTGAATAACGTAAAGGAAAATATGCTAATTGCAAAGAATTAATGAGAATAGAGAAACTGAAAGAGTTCAAGATGGGAATAGAAAACAACAGTTAATATTTATTTAAGTATCACAAGAGAATGAATCTGTGGTGCATACAAGGTACCTATGATCATAATTGATAAATAAATATTCGAAACCTTTTGTCGAAGAGGATTTCTTCAAGGAATGTCTAATTAAAGCCGTAAAAGTTGTTTGTTCTAAAAATCTGAATATTTTTCAAACTATCTCTTTGTCTCAAAACAAGTAACTGATTTTGCCAAAAATTTTAAGTAATCAGTCATCAAAACAAAATCATCTAGTTTCGAAACTTTTTCTATTGCTTGTGACGAGATTATGGATATTGGTTATTAAAGTTACTGTCCTATTCAGTTACTGTTCGTTTCAGCATTCGAAGACGACCACTTTTCGACGATTCTATCCCATTAAGGGGAGAGACGCGGAAGGATGACAGCATTTCCGAAATTGTTCGTTATTCTTTGACCTTGATTTTCACCCTATTGGATACTTTTTTGTTCAATTTTTTTTGACGTGTGTGTGAATATTGTGTCATTTCTGACCGTATTATTTGTATTCAGTCTGCGAATAACCCGAGTTTATTTTATTGTTAAGTGTAAACATCTCCTCCTTTCATCTTTTCCCTCCGCCCTATTTTGACGAATTAAACCCATCCTAACACATGCGAAAGCGCGCGGTGGGTTTTAGAATCTATTGTTAAACAATAGTTGTCTTTCTTCCTGTTTGCCATACGGATTTTAAAATTTTTTAAGGAATTATTGGAGCCAATAAAAATTGTACTTGTACAGTTTAGAGTGACACTACTAAAGGACAAAATGTATTTAATTGCGTTTATAAATTTATGTAAAAAATATAATCAACCTCTCAAGATTTCTGTAGAAATAAATAAATCTTTCAATGACCGGAAAAACCAAGATTTTGTAGAATTACTGCGAAGAAAAATTAAGTCAACCAACTTTTTGAGGTATCCATGATTCACCATACGTATTGGATTGTATATCAGGAAGTATTATGCTCGAAGATAATAAAAACGGAAAATGTCTTGAAAACTATAGAACAATTATCAATATCATAAGATCACATAGCATAAATCAGCCAATTTTTAAATGAATTAGAAAGCGATTGGTTTTCCTGCTCGAAGATTCTCAAACACTTCTGGGAATTTAAAGTAGGAATATGTAACTTTAATAACCAAAATTCAATACACTAATATGTTTTCTGACCCAGTATAGTTGCGAGATTTGATTGATATAAAACATTTGTCCATTTATAATTTAAAACTGCAAGAAAAAGATCAAATCCTCACGAAGTTGTGTGACCAAGTTAAAAGATTGAGACGTAAGCTAATTCTTTGAGAAAATCAAAGGGAAAAAAATGAAAATTTAACACTTTCCAACAAGAATAAAGCAAATTTAGGAAAAAAACTGCATTGTACCGAAAATGCGTGAAAAAAATGTCTAAATCTTAATACTAAATTTAATAACAAGGTACGAAGATTTCAAATACTTGGATGCTTTTTTTTCCTCCGATTTTCTTATTTATAGAAGCAGTACCTTATAAAATGCAAATGGAGATAATAGCAATCTAAAGATGTTCAGATTTCAAAGTAAGATTAATTTAAATTGGGTTGCGTGTAATTTACAAATATTTGCCAGGTATGTATGAGAACACAAGAAAATTGACATGAGAAATTATTTCCATATTTGGAAATACATATCAGGGCAACGATTATTGATAATTTTCGAATCAACGGTTATTGATATTTACCTTGTACCAGTTTTGAAAGCAACCTCTGCGACAGAGGCTGAGGCTGAGGCAGAGATTTGGCGACGATGGCAAGTATAATTTCTTTAATTCGGCTTCAAAATAACTAATTAAAATTATTTTTACATTTAATTAAAGAAAATTAAGTATTATTTAGCATCTTTTTTATTCAGATGCTGATCCTTTCTTTCATTGTTAAAACTTTTCAAAGATATTTGTAAAAAATTGTTCACAGTTTCTTTTACTGCCCATCAAAAGATTGTTTATATATAAGTCTTATTTTTCATGAGACTCTTGAGATTGAATTTCTCTGAGATCTAATTTTAGAAAAAAATACGGTTATATTGCATTCTAGATTGCAGTATATAGATAGAAACACAAATTGCGCCAGAATGACGTATCATGTAAAATGAACAAAAGCATGCTCTTATTATTTTATATCAGAAGCTATATAAAATAAATGTTGAAACAAAAAAATTTATAAAAATATTTTTTTTTAGAAATACAGAATAATAAATTTAAAAAAATTCTATGTTTCCGCCAAAAATTGATTTTCCAGCGTACCCCCCTACTTGAAATAATTTTTAAATAAGAATTGTAACAACGAGCAGGAATTCAGATGTATTTCGAATCTAAGGTGAATAAGCGCTTGTGCTTAACAAAAATTTATTATAGCTCGGACTTGAACAATATAGAATACGGAAAAGATACAAAGTCGTTGCTTCTTAAGAAAGCTGGTTAAAATATTTAGTAAATATATGTACACACTTACTATTTTATGTAAGATATGAAAAATGGACTACTTAAACATTAGATTCCTCATGTATTTATTTTTCAATGTATATTTAGGTTTAAAAACACAATGCATTTTATTAAGAAACAATTAGATCTTGAATATAAATTCCTCTGTCTTCATTTTTAGCCATGTGTTCTTATGGTTAAGAACTTTTTTCTCTCGAAGTTATTGCAAGCTAATATTCTTCTCAAAAAGTGAGTGTTATCCCCTCAGTTGCATGCATTAGTTTTTCTTAACCTCTTCGAGTACAATGACGAATTTTAATCGCGCATCGAATTACTATATTTTTAATTTCAAATCTGAAATTAAGTATCAAATAATTTAAAATGCAAAAATCACTTGAAAACGCATCATTACCTCAAATGCCCTTAAATAATTCTAGGAATTAAAATAATAATTGTCCCAAATAAGATGTGCTATCTAATTAGGAAGTTAAGTAAATTTGAATGTCATGAAATTAATTTGTTATATATGAATATTCTATGAATAACTATTTTAATCATCATTTTATACATCTTTAAACAAAGTCCATTACAAATTTAGACTCACCTGAAATTATATAGCTTTTACAGCCAATAGTAATTGAAAGAAAGAAATACAAATAATAAAAGGGATACGTTCCTCGATTACATAGTTACAGTACTGAATGCAGAATCTGAAGAATTTAGGTAGTAATTTATTTAACAAATTTAGTGCATACTTGTATAAACTCTTTTAGTGTATCTAAAAAGTTACCATACCACAAAATTTATTTTTTGTCAATTGCAGTCGGAAATATTTCTTTAGAGTAAGCAGCCTGATAAATTAGATTGCAAAAAAAAAAAAAATATTGTTAAATAAACAGTAAAATTTATAAATTAAATAAACTGTAAAAATGTTATTAAAAATTTACTGTTAAATAAATGCTGTAAAATAAATAATATAATTTATAATGATACAATTTACTTACTGCAAGGATTTATAATGAATTCACCTAATTTGGCTACAGCAAAGTAACTCTTCTTAGCATTCATATGCACAAGAGTGTCGAAAGAAAAGAGTGTTTCATTATATTTATTTAACTGTTAACTAAATTTTAGTCAGACAATTCTCATAGTGAAATGAATAAAATAAATTTACCAATTCATTACCGAGGAAGTAACAATTAGATGAATAAGATGACGATTAATTTTGAACTTGAATTTGAATGGTGAATTATGGGAAACAACTCTGTCGTCCTATTCATGTATAACATAAAAACATCAATTTCTCTAATAATTCCAGTGGTAGGTAATTGAAGTACTCGATGAAAACAATTTTTTTTCATAACCATCGATAAAATCTTAGCCAAAATGCAAAGATTAGTCAGCAAAAATGTGACGTATTTTTCATTTGCCAGCTTATTGTTTATTCTGATCATTATAGTATAAATTATAAGCTGAATGAACATTATAACATTTAAATCAGATGACTGAGAATTTGAACTTAACGTCGTCGACATTTATCGCATTGAATTCTTAGTCGATAGATATGAACTTTTTGGGAAAATGCTATATCTTATTCACATGCCGCCTTGTTGGTTATATTACCAAAAGTAGTGCAAATTAAAAGCTTGATGGCATTTGAATCAAATGTCTGAAAATCTGTGGATAAACTCTTTGACATTCGTCACATTCAATTGGCCGCCCAAAAATTGTTAGCAGAATACGATATCTTTTTCACTTTATCGGATATATTGCCAAAACTAGTGCAAATTATAAGCTGACTGAATGACATTTCAATCAAATGTCAGACAATCTGCAGACTTAATGTCTTCGACATTCAACGCATTGAGTTCATAGTTGCCCGATCAAAAACTGCCATCAAAATGAGTCTATCATGGTAACAATATCTTATATACTGGTTATCTTGTCGGTTATATTGCCAAAAGTAGTGCAAATTATAAGCCGAATGAACGACATTTGAATCAGATGTCTGATAATCTGCGAACTTAATGTCTTCGACATCCATTGCATACCGTTCTTAGTCAGTCTATCAAAAATTGTCCAAAAAATACAGCATCTTATTAACCTACAACCCTATCGATTATTTTGCCAAAAATAGTCAGAACCGCTTAAACCGTTACTTAAATATTTCGACTGTTTTCAAACAATTAACTTTAAAGTTGCTTTTAAATAATCACATTCGATAATGTGCAGCTCTCTACAACCATCCTGAATTGGTGAACACTTTTGCCGACGAACCTCTCAATCTCTCGCCGACGGGGGAAGGGAAATTGCCCCCCTGCTGCCGCCGTTTATGTTCTACGAGCAGAATATTCCTTGAAGTAAGAAAAATGGTAGCATAGTAGAAAGGCCAAGTAACAGGAAGAAAGCATTGATTTTATCCTTCCCCTTGTTCATTTTTATAATGCGTTTTCAACATAAAACTACATTTTCATAAAAACTGGAGGGATATCTTTATTGCGGTTCTCATAAGTTTAGACATTGCTTATTTAGCCCATGCTTCAATTTCCCCTTGATTCAATTTCTCCTGCTTATTCTTTTCATATCATTGAAGTTTGCTTCATTTAAAATTAAACTGTTTTAGATTTAAGTTACTGATATCAACTGGAACGCCTTCTACAGCACTATTATGAATTTTATCATAGTGCGTATTTTGGCATAAATTATCTAATCGATCGAAAATATAAAAATTAAGTAATATATCTGAATTGAAGAAGTAGTGCATTTTCTTCATATTGAGCATGGTATTTAAGAGGTTAAATTGTTTTTAATTTTTTTTCATTAAAAATGCATTTTTCTTTTGCAATAACTGTGAAGAGTAAACAAAAATGTTCTAATTTTTTTAGTTATAAACTACTCTTACCTCAGAATAAAGTCGGTGGTCTCTGTGCTGATCGTTAATAAAAATGATAACTCCTAGCATGATTAAAAATACTGCATAGATACTACTCATCAAGATAGATAGAGCTCTCCTGAGAAAAAGATAAATAAAATATGTTTTTAAATTGGAGTTATAGAATATATCGAACAATAAAAAATACGGTTAATTTTTAATTTAAGAAGGTATGAAAGTAAAAGTGAATAAAGTATAAAAATTAATAATATATTCGATTTAAATAAAAAAATTGAACAATGTTTTCTGTGATGGTCTGTGTATTATCGATTTTTTTTTTGCGCGTGTTTTAAATACAAATATTCAATCCTTTCAGTCAGAATCTCGTGGTCCGCCCGTGTGATACGAAGTTGAGCTCTGACCAGTCTAAGATATTTCATACAGGGAATGTACCATTTACAAAACTAAATTTATCGATTCTGACTATATTTTCTATATTTACAAATATGTCTCATTGCAAAAATTGATGTCAGAACAAACATTTCCAGGAGACGGAATGATTTGGAGACATTACTAGAAAGTGAATAGTATAAAATGATGCAGTATTTGACATTTAGGTCCTGAAAATGCAGAAACCAAAAATAGTAATAGCATCGAATATCTGACAGTAGATCAACCTCAAGATATTAGAGGACAATTTTAAGAAACAATGAAAAAGATGGCGGAAATGTCGGCAGGTTCTACTGCTCTTTATTGACTATTGCGCATAATTTGTAATGTGCAAACAGCAGAAATAGTCATTTAGGTTGCTAAAAAAATTTTAAGAAATAAAATTGTATGCCAGAAGAATACAGAATGTCTGAAAAATGTAAAAATAATACCATTACACTTCCTGCATTTTTAAAACTCAAGAATTTGCTTGGCATAGGGTAGATTGACTTGGGTCCTCATCATGGTTGGTGAGTTTGGTTGCATCTTTTTCTATGAAATGCCCATACAACTGGTAAGATGACCTTTCGAGTTATAGACATGGGGGCATGAGATGGCATTAATAATAATAATTACACTTCTTGCATAAAGAATGAAATTCAACCCTAGTGATTCCCCAGATAATGACTGACATAAAAGTAGAATTATTACCAATACTAATGAACTGTTCTCTTTTTGAGTCCCATATCAAAATATACTGGGACAGCTGGAAAAAATATATTTGGAGAAAAGATATATTTGCAGGGTATTTCAAGAATTACATTGTTGTCTTAGAATAGCTATTCTCTTAATTTTTTTAGAGCGCATAAATGTTTTGACAAACTTTTAAATCTTCTGAAATCATGATTATTTCATTTACTGTACCATGCGAATTCTTTAAAAATAAATAAAAAACTAGCTTTACATTGAATATCTGTATCCATTGTGATTACAAAATATTTCTTAGGATATATTTCCAGTTTTGGTTCTTTCTTTTCCTTTCAAGATACTTCCATGATTGCTCCTATTTTATTGTTAATTATTAAAGGCAATTAAATTTTTTCCCCATTGGTGTATAACTTTTTGGAAGAAACTACAATATGAGTTTTAAATATTAGAATTTTTTTAAAAATTCAAGTTATTTTATTCCATATGAAAAAGCCTTGTGTAGAATTGAAGGACATTGCACTAATATTTAAATCTTAATTGAGGTTTCCTTAATCGTTTTATATAATCAAGAGTAACTTTATTCAAAAATTTAAAAATAGGAAAGAAAAGTATTATTTTTACTATATTGAAAAAAAAATTGATGATATTAACTTGCCCAAAGTGCTCTCATCAATAATATTAGATATACTTGAAATCTGCCGCAGTTTTAAAATTTATTTTATTGCTTCTTGTTATTAAGCAAAATTGTTACATCCTTCTAGAATGGTGATAGTCCTGAAATAGAACAGTAATTAATTTCTGATTGTGAATACTCTATTTTTTCTCGAGCAAACAATAGTAATTAAAAAAACACCTTGAAGAAATTACGACAATTTTTGGTAAAGTGTGTGATACCTTTTTCTTTTTCAATTTATTCCAAATACTTACTCTTCAGAAATAGGTCTATGTGATTCAGAATTTCCAACAGGTACATTAATCGCCGAAATGCTATCCGCATAGAATTCGGGTCCAATGATTAGAGACGGAGGCCTTTTCCGCATTCTTGGGCTAGCTGATCCTGGATGAAACTCTAGAGGTCCACGCGCTGACAAAGATCGTCTGAGTGGTTTTGGGCTGACGTTTCCAACAGATCCGGATTCTGGGATGCCGAGAAGATTATTGAGGCGAACGTTGGGATTATTGTGAGAGCCTTGTAAAAGAGAATCATAAACATTAATCGTAAGTTATCACATTGAATAAAGATATTTGCTATAAAACTTAAAATTAAAGAAAAACAATAAAAAATTGGTTTCTGAGGGTTTAAGTATTAGAAATTGAAAAGCTCTCTCCTAAAGGTGATGAGTTTTTTCCCGAGTTATTTGTTGAGAAAGATCTGCGTTGTACTAAAGATACAAGCACTTTATTTTTTCTTTTCCATAATTTTTTTCAATTAGTGATACTTATTCTTATGAAATTTCCTTGAAATATAAAATATGAAGTAATCTGAATACGATACTGATTAACTGCTGATTTTAATCTGAGGTACTTAAAATAAAAAAAGAATGTCACGGATACGAATTTACAAGCAAAACATAAAATATAAGTCCTTAGATAAAAGAAAATGAGTAAAAATAGTAAAAGAAGAAAAGGATAAAACAGATTTTCCATCCTTACTTATTATTCCAGTGTAACAACAGATATTAACCAAAAACGTTTACTGCGTGTAAGCTATTTTTCAAAGAACTATTGTTGAAATTCTACATATAAAGCAAAAGAATTAACTAAGTAGACAATAAATAAATTATATCTACTATCTTCTCTATTGTTGTCTAAAATAAATAAACGGTACTATTAACTAAAGCAATATTGTGATTCATTACACAACCTGATGACGAATTTTACTTCATAATTGTCATCAAATGTATTCATGTTGAAAATATATCCAACAAACATTCATTACTTTTTTATTACATCTTTGCAATGGTATTTCAATGACTGCAAGGGAGTTCTCATAAATAGTCATGAAAATGTAACAAGAGAAACGAACCTGGATTTTACTGTTAATTACGCTTTTATCTACATTGTTTTCCCCAATAGAAAAGCAGCGTTCTAACATAATAAACTAATTTTATAAACTAAAGGAAGATCTAAAAATTTCCATCGTCAAGTAAGTCTATTAGGATCAAATATATTGGAATGAACTTGAGTGATAATTCTGAAGTACTTTCAAAATTTATTTATGCATCTATGTAAATTTCAGGTAATTTTTCATATTCATAGTTTGAGATAAGCAATTTCATTTTTCATTAGTCAGGATACAAGACCTTATTTTATGACTATTCTAGTGTTCAATGCCATTTTTATATCGGTAAATATTTAATGATTGTAAAAAAAAAAAAATGTTCGAAGTATTCAGTATTTCAGAAATTGAAAAATGATTGATTAACCCTAGAAAACGTTTATTTACTTTGATATTCTAAACGACAAATGGTTTTAAGCAAAACTAAAGATTAAAATTTAAAAAAATTACTCATTATTTTTCAATCACTAGAAATTATTCAAATTATTTTTTTTATCTATTACTAGCATTTCACTTCTCTTGCATCATTATAAATCAAATAATATTGTACTATGAAAATCCTTTTTCTATAGTATTAATCTATTTTTTCTCTGATAGCTAATTTTTATTTTGGTGAAACAGTTTGGTTTTTATATTGGTTACTGTGATAGCACATATTTTGGTTAGAAAGAAATAAGATGTAAGAGAAAAATTGAAAAGTTTGAATTCAATAATCGTATTCAAATGTTAGCCTTTTAAAATTGGCAAGTCAAAACTGACTAACGGTAATGATCGCGCAGATATATTTTATGAGAATTTTTAAAACTATAAAATAAGGTTTAAAAACACATTTAATCTCAATGCCTTATGTCCAATATATTTGCTCGTTGAAGATCATCAATTTCATAAAAAAATTCTTATCATTGCTTTCATCTTAACAACTGATTGTAACGTTTCATAATTCTTTTCATTCATCATGCATTTTTCTTTCAAGTCATGTTAAAGGATACAATTTAAAAAAAATTATTATTCATACACAAGAGGTTACACCTAAAGAGGTGTAACAAATTTTTATTTTCTTAAATATTACAACTATTTGTATGCTTCCAATTAGAAAGTTTTATTAAATAAGATGGGCAATTCTTTCAAACCACTATAGCTTCTGTGAAGATTGATAGAAAAAGTTAAAAATAATTTAAAAAAAAATCGTACCTTATTGAGTAAAAGCGTAAATTTGTAAAATTTCTCTTACATTCATATATGCACACACAAAATTTCACATTATTATTTACAATATTTACAGAAATATGCCTATTTTTGAATTTAGAGGAATTAAGCACAAATTTAGTTGGAAGCATTTATTTCAAAAATGCAGATTTATTCAATAAAAAAAAAGCACTTTCATTTGCAAATATTTGTCCAATAGTATATAATCTGATCATTATGACTTCAAAGAAATTTCCAATCGTGTATAATGTTGTCCACTTTAATCGGTGGACTGCTGTAATATCGATTTTATAAACAAGGAAAGAGAAACTTGAAAAATTAAAACTTTGAGATATCTCAGAGAACTACCAGAATGACGAGCAAGAAAATAAAATTTTTTGTTCGCACTTGTGAGCTTTCTAAAAGAATGACATATTTTATTATCAAAGAAAGGTTGGTTACGCTGATGATTTTGAAATAGGCCGGTGATCGTAATACCGGCTTGGTTCTAGAAGAATTCAAATGTCGTTTTTCTAGGAAGTGTGTTTACATAACTATTTAGCGATTGCAAACTATAGGATCCTTATTCTTCCGAAGAGGATTAGGGAGGATGAGACGTTCAGCAAGTGATAGAGAAATTGAATATCCTGTCTTATTTTTCACATTTCCCTCATGCATACAAAAAGTCAGTTCAGAATGCAACATTCTAAAACCGAGTTATTACAATGAAATATCCCTATACTGTGTGTGTAGAGGATATTTCATTGTAATAACTGATATCCATTCAGTATACAGCTATATGATCAGAGTCTAGAATTTTATAATTGAGTCTTACCTTAGGTAAAATCAAATCCTTCTTTTCTCAGAAATGCTAATTGGACAGTCGAACGTTTTTTTTAATTGAGAAAGAACCAATAATTTTCAAAACTATAACTTTTGGAACATAATTTTCTATAAATATGTGGTGCCGCATTTTCAGGATCTCACTGATTAGTCCCCTTTTGTACAATAGTATACTGAATGGTTACCAATATATTCAGTTAGTTTTGATTGGCATTGTGTTTGAATTAAGGGTTGAATGACCTTTGGCAATACATTCTCTGTAGATCTTTACCGACGAATTGAAAAAAGTCTATCTTTATGTCACAGCTGATGAACTCAATCACATATCAGCCAGTATTGTTAAAAGAATGCAGCTTTATATAGATGCCGACGGTGTTCATTAAAAAAAATTAAAGTTAAGCACTTTAATGAATATTTTATCTGACCATTTTTAAAATTTAAGTAAAGTTAATAAATGCATTATTATTTTTGATTTTGACCTTCTAATAGTCTTCCGCTTCTAATAGTCTGTGATTGAGTTCATCAGCTGTGACATAAAGATAGACTTTTTTCCAATAGTGTATGAATGTATCTCTGAAAATTACAACGAAAGTCTCACTGAAACACCAGTCAGAGGTATGGGAAAAAAGGTTCCCCCCCCCCCCCCAATCTCTCAAGAAATTTTACAGATAGAAAACAAGTAACATTGAATATACTTAGCTGAAAACTTTACTAATTGTCATTTTTCGTGTAAAGGACCATATAAAAATCTAATTTTTCTAATTTTTTTTTATTATATCTCTTTACGGAAATTAAGGCATTTTCATATGTTTGGTTATTTTATGAAGATTTACAATTACTAATGATTGCATTTAATTGTAATATTTAAAGAAAAACACCTGATCCACTTTTTTAGGACATCTTGTATATTTAACGTTTAAAAATTAACTAAAAAAATGAAATCTTAATTAATATGAACGAGAAACTTCTTTCGTTATTTTGTAATAAGAAAGTCTTATTTTGTACCTTTTGAGGTGTTGAATGGTGGTTGGTTGGGTTTTACTGGCGCAAGAGCCGTGTTGAATCGTGACATAATCTTTTAAATAGCTTTGTGCTATGAAATGGAAAGAAAAATTTGTAAAAGAAGATGACTATTCTTCTTTTGGTGGTTTCAACTTCAAAAAGAATCCGTATAGTTAAATTTACATACTCTTAAGATAAATCACAACACTAAATTTTCTTTTAAAATTTTTTTAGTTTCCTTTACAAAGAGAATATTTACTAACCTTTACCACCAGGAGAAGGTGGTGCAGAGTTGGTGACATCTTGGCTCATCCGAGGAATTTGTATAGATGGCACAATAATATTTTTCAGATCATTATTGCTTTCTATCCCGCTATCATCTTGAGCTGGTGGGTAAGATTTGACTCTTCCATTCATGTTGCTCATACCATGGTAGTTCATACCTCCTATAGGGTCACTATCTGATCGCCGACTCTGAAACAGTAACGGTTGACAAGATTAGATGTCATGTAAAGTAGAGTGGATATGATAACAAATGAGTCCGACACATAGGATTCGTATCAGTTAAAGTATTCGAAATCAAGTATGTATTTTAATCAAATGCAAGATATCATTGAATCCATTCTTAGAAGTCTTAGTAGAATCATCTAAACAATTTTTAAAAGAAATATTGTTGAAATGAGAGGAGTGGCAGGACCCCCCCCCCCCTTCATAGGAAACAAAGGAAAAGTGTAATGTTTTGTATATGCTATTTCTCGTATTTAATCCGACAATGTATGCAGTGTATTTCCAACAGTGTATGCCTGACCATATATCCTTATAACGGAACATTTATCGGAAATTAATTTATATATTTGAAATAAAACATAGAACAAAAGAGCCAATCACTAACCCTAAGCATTGGACCGGTCACTTCAATTTTTATTTCATATGAAAGTTCATGAACCCTAGATATATCATCAAGAATCGTCTGCCCCCTCTTCAATATCGAGAGAAATTTGAAAAATACAACTTCATTGTATATTACTTATGTGGATATCTTGGAATTTCCTGTAGGAAAATCTTGGAAGTGTACCTCAGCTATAACGATGGCACCGATTCATCCAATTTTTATTTCATAGCAAAACTTATGAACCCTAGATTCGTCGTCACAGGTCTCACCGCTTTCCCTTTTCGGGATATATCGAAAAAACCTGTTTTTGATAGACTACTCAGATTTTAACAACTAGAAAAATTTCACCAATTAATTTTGCTCCCTTACAAGCATAACCACAACCACGAGAGAGCTATTTCAACATGCCTAAACGTATGGGACGAGAATACTTTGTATTTATCGAGCAAGTATAATTTCAGATAGCACTTTCTTTTGTTGTCATAAGATGTAATTCATCATATTTGGCAGACACGCCTAATTAAAATTAATATTTGCAAACAGATGTTTATTGAAGACGGCCAGTTTAAAATTAAATTTTTGAGTTAATTTGTAAAATTAAAGTTAATTAGCTAATGACATTATTTATTTGACTAAAATTTCTGCACTGAAAAAATGGTCCTTCTTCATATTAGAAAAGAATAGTTTTATTTATTAATTACACAGGTCAACAGATATTTTGACATGGAAGATTTTTCCAACCGATTTTGTGTTTTTTTATGGTGCTGAAAACCAATGTGATTTTAATTTTTACCCATCAGCTCTACGATTATATCTTATGACATAACGGTAGTGCTATTTAAATTAGGCTTTGGATATAGGCGTTAAATTAAATGTCGTTTTCTGTAATAAATTATGCAAAACAATATAATTGAGAGAAAAACATAGAAACACTCAAGTAAGTCTAATATAGTTTGGCTAAAATTTATAATGGAGAAGAATGAAATGCAAACAAAAGAAAAAATATTCTTTCCACTCCAAAAGCCTCTTTAATTTAGCATTCTTGAATGAAATTTATGTAGTCTTTTTGTAGATCTAAACAGTAATCTGTAATCATATAAGTACAGGGTTAGCAGAAAATAAGTTACCCACTTCAGAGGGCTCTAAAATGCGTTCTATTCATCCAAATGAGATAAAATTTGAACTACAGATTATTGAGATGATGCGCTTTACATTTATTAAATAAAAAAATCAGTACAAAAATTCACCATTTGGTGGCTTTGTAATACACATAAAACCATTAAACATGGTTTATAATTGTTAAATAAAACAAAATTAAATTGCTGAATATGTCCTCCTTCATTTTCAACAATACGCTCTAATCGGAGAACCATATTTTCTATAGATGACCGGAGTGAGTCTGACGGAATATTAAGAATTAATCTGGTAGAGATGATGACCTTTGACAGTAGATATTGTCCTTCAAATAACCCCAAAACCAAAAGTCGCAAGGGGTGATATCCGGCTAGCGAGGAGACCATGCTATTGGGAAATGAAGGCTGATAACTCGTGCTTTCCAATAGTGTCGCCAAGAGTTTCTAGGAAATGGTTCAAATGACTGTGCTTATTGATAAGTTATTAATTAAAAACATTTCTATTATAAATTTTGTAAAACATGTTAATAAATTGTAAAATCACTAAAAAATGGCTGCCAATCTACATCTTCATTAATAAAGAGAAATGAGAAGAATCAAATTAAAAAAAAAAGTGTCATCTTCTACTATTAAAGTGTTCTTTATTAAACACTTTTGAGTGTTTACACAGTCTTTTTGTAGATTCCAATAGTAATCTATCATCATTTAAGTATCCTATCTGCACAGGTATTTGTTCTGATGATGATGTCGTGTCACCACGGAAAGGGGGTGCAGTAGCTTCTGAGGGCAGAAATCGGACTTCTAGCTCATATGAAGATGACATTCACACATTCGCTTGCACAACCCCATTTCACAGGGGGCACTTTCACACACCTCACAGATAGAACACAGGGTGAAGAACAACTATACCCGAACCAGGACTCGAAGCCGGGACGCCCAGATCACGGTGAAGACGCGCAACGCTTATTCCAGGACGCCGGCGATATTTGTTCTCTTCTATCTTTATGTCCTGTTATAATTGTTCACATTGTTATTTTACTAGCACCATCAAGATCTTAAGGAAAAAAAAGGTGTAAATGGCTATGAGAGTAATGAATTTTTACATTCATATTACAACCAATATCCTGAAGTTGTTAATTGAATCAACAACAGCATTATGATTTTCCAAAAAGTTTTTAATAGCCAGAACAAATGAAATCTGTTTCCCGCTTTGTCTTATTTATGGAATCCACGAAGTAATGATCGCTTAAAAATTATCTTATTTGGAATCCATAAAACAAATTCAGCTTTAAGTTTATTCTACTTATTCCAGGCATTTATTTTGGTCCTAGGCATGTACAGCAAGGGTTATCCTGATCATGAGCCTTCATAAAATTGTTCTGTTAACCAAAGATTTATATACATATATCTCACCCATCTAAGGATTCGCGAATGACACTTCTTTCTCTAACAGTTTTTCTCTATTTTTATCCAGCTGTTTTATTTGGTTCTGCTTTTCCATAAGCACAAAAAGCAAAGATATTTTGTAATCTCATTGCTGACCAAGGAGATGTAACTATTTTTAATTCCACACAAATCACTCATCGATGTTTGTGAAATTTAATCTTCTCCATGACTGATACTATGGTATCTTTTTGTTATTTTTATACATCTCAGATATTTTGTGTGAGAAAAAAACACACAGATTTTCTTTTCACGTGATTCCTCTGTTCGAAGAAAAACTTGTTCTATGAAATGTTAAATATTTTATAACTTAATTATGTTAAATCTCAAAAACTGAAGCTGATAAAGAAAAACTGTTTTCGTATTTGAAACCAGCAAATAAAACAAAAACAAAAGCTAGTAAAAAAAATCAAGGTAGCTAAAATTTTTTTTTCTTTTCTTTAGCTTTTCTATTAAATTATACATCATCTTAAAATGAAAAAAATAAAAAAAATAAATGGAAATAATGGATATATGAATTATTATGCTAGATAGGATAAAAATAAGGAATTTTGATAATTTTTAAATAAAAATGACACTAACATTAAGCAGTAACGCCTAATCAGCAGCACCAAATTATTACTAAGCTTAAAATGAAAATAGGGTTATGTTAATTAATTGCTGAAATGAAGTCAATAAAAAAGCATTAAACCAGACATAACCTGAAAAATTAATTAAAACATGAATATTTTTGAACGCTGTATTTTACATTCTACAGCTGAATAGTTATTTGAGCTTAAAGAGCATGTGTATCTTTCCGTAACTTTGCAAGAATTTTCTAATAAAATGCTGTCTCTACTGATTTTCAATTAGTCTCTTAGTTTAACTGTTCAACATTATGTTTTGTGATAAAAATTCAACGAAATCGGATTTTTTTTTATAAAATCAATTTAGCGTTTTTTATAAAAAGTGCTTTTTGTAAACTTCATTGATTTTATTCAAAAAATAATTTAAATCATGAAAAAAGCGAATAAATATCGTTATGCTGAAATACATATTTAAAATAAAAATAAAATCTAATTTTAATAAGTTTCCAAGTATATACTTATGTCAAGTTGTATTAAGCATACAGCTGACATATTTGTTTACGAATTTATACCAACATTTAATATCCTTAAAACAGAATGAAAAAGAATCCATTATAATTGCATGTGTGTATTTGAATTAATTTGTTAAATTTTATTCTGAATACATTTCCAAGTTTTTGTTTTAGTTTCATTGATTTTATTATTCATAACTTGGTGATATTTTGTGCAATTTTATTCAATAGTCATGAATTATGACACAAAAGTTTTTGAAAAATCCGCGATGCTCGGGCAATGCGTGTTAATCCATCAATTTACTTGCAGAATTCTACTAATGCATTTTATGTTAATTTTAATTATACATTGAAAATGTTCGAATAAGCATCTTGGACCTCTTTTCTTTCAAATATTAAATCCAAAATTGGACACACCTCTACAATATTGATAGCAATAACATATATCAACTATTATTTATCTATATTAGTTTTTATGTTATCGTGCTCACATACATACGACAAACAATTTTCTCATCAAAATTTTGCGCAGGTATACAATTTTGGGATAAAGCTTATGAACCGAAATTGACGACTTTTTTTGGAGGTTCTGGTTTTATAGGCATATGAATAAAATTCTGATGATAAAATTGTAATTCGTTTTATCTATCAAAATCATAACGGTTTTTTTTTTAGTTATGCTCACACGTACAGAGACGAGCAGATCGGCTTTCCCTTCTCTTCTTTTTAATAGATAATTTAAAATTTGGTCTTAAAATCACTAATGGTTCCGTATGCTCTACTTTCTTCTTTCTATTGTTATAGTTGATGCCTATTTTTTGCTTTTCTGTAAAGCTTATTTGCAGCATCACCTTTAGGTGGCATTATAGGCAAGCTAAATACCCGTGTCACCCATACTGATGAGAAGGTTGTAAGTGGTCAGCTTCCCATTTTCACTTTTCAGCACACTTCCAATTTTGCATGTTAATTTTTTACCCATAAACAAATTTTTGTAGCAACACTCTTACAAACAGTAGATGATTTCATTAGTGTGTAAATATTTAGAATATAATCTTTGAAAGAAGCATTGCATTCCTTATTGGGTTTTAAACATATAAAATGAAATACAGAAATCATTAATCATAGATTTTTGCTTGGATTTAGCAAATACGTTAAATACGTTTAGCAATTACCGCAACGTTTACCGAATTTCATTTGTTCAGGTCATTCCATTTTTAGTTATCATATTCGCAGGCAGACATCATTTTATTATATTACACTACCTACACCCCTGTTTTTATAGTCGTAAGTCTCCTTTCTGGTTAGGATAAATAACGATGTATTAAAAAAAACATATTTTTTAAAGAAAACACCATATATTGGGACAAAATACAAATATTAAATATAGAAACACAAAAAAAGCACAAAGATAAAAATGATACAGAAACAAAACAATGATAAGGGGGAAAAGAGCAGAAAAGTTGAAACGCATCAAAGATAAAGCATAAAATGGGAAAGTTTTAAGCTGCTGGATTTGTACATCAGTTTATAAATATTTAAACTCAATGATATTCTTCTACAAGAAGATTACTTAAATCACGCATGAGGTGTATTGAAAGTCGAAATCTGGTTCTAGACAAATTATTTGCGAGGATGTTATTTAGCTATTGCAGTTTATTCTATAATATAAGAGTTTGGATATACAAGAAAATTGTTAGCGGAGATTTTTGTAGGAATTGCAATGGACTATATTTTCTCCACAAGAGAAGTCACCATTCGTTCGAAAACTGTAGGGAAAAGCCCATAATATGAATATAAATAGACTTGTTTGAAACTCTGGGTTCTATTTCATATTTACTTCTGTTGGTTTCTTTGTAATTCTATTTCTCTTATCATATATTTAAAGTAGCTACCATTAACTTGAGATTTCAGATAGGGCAATGATTCTGGCAGGAAGAAAAGGTCGCCTTTCGTGAGGCTTCCTTGGTTAATTGTTCTGCGTATTCTTTGCTCAGGCGGCTGATGTGGCATTTTAAATGAATAAGGACTAATCATTTTTACGGTGTATAGGATATTTAGAATAACGATCAAGCCAGATGAACCTTATGTCCAAATTTTGATTGGAATGTGTAATGTAGAAGTTGCTTTAAATGAAGGATTTTTGTTTGAAAAACTGAATATTTTAGATTTAGCTTATCTCACTATGATGTTATAATTTTATTATTTTGAAGTATACAATAGGCGCTTTCTGTGCCCTTTTCTGCCTTTGATGTTTCAGTATCGATATACTTGGTTTCGGAGTCTGTGTGTTCTTCGGTAAAGTATATCTGATCAAAATTTTAAGGGTATATAGGAATTATCCTGTTTTTGTTTTCTAATTTTAGTAAGCTGAATTTTTGTAGTTTGACTTAGCAAGTGTACAAAAGAGTGTTTCCTTTCTTCTGCATCATTATTGATTTTATAATTGTTGGTTTAATTCTCTATGATTTTTCTTATATTCTGCAGCAGTTTTTCCTCTGAGGCGATTAGGGATTTTGCTCGAATTATTTCAAAAAGTCAATTTATCGCCATTTATGCTAAAATTTTTCTCTTTTCTAGAGGAGTCAAAAGTTATTTAATTATTCTTTTTAAGAAAATAATTATGAAATAAACTTTAAAAAAATAGAAATTCTATATAAATTTTTTTATAAATTGATTTTTATTATTTTCTCCATGAAATATCTTAATTTGAAAATTGTTCTAATAATTTATTAATCCCATTGAATGTATAATCTAATTTACAATGCACATATTTATTTATTTTTAAATATATTTATTTAATTCAACTTACTTCATGTTTCTATAGAATGGATTATTTATATCTTTTTTTTCACTCACTGCCTAATGCGCTAAAGTTTTGAAATTTTGTTCTTGTGTATTCTAGATTATAATATGCTATTTTAAAATTTTCGGAATTTAGCTATTAATTCATCGTTTTATTTAACAAAATTCTGATTCCATGCAAATGGCACTACTTACTACTAAGTATGAGCAAAAATTAATTTGAAGACACCACTATATTTATCGCAATGAATTATATAAATTAATGATTAAAAATAAAAATAAAAATATTATTTTAGTACACTATAAAAATGCTTTTTCAAAATTTGTAATTATTAAATTTAGAAGAAAGGCTTATAATTTCTCATGAATGCATTATTTAGATTTTATCCATTTTGGTTATTTATAAATACTTATAATATATACTTTTATGTATTATATATAGGTGAGTTTTTGTGCAAAAGCTTAACAGAAACCAGAGGGGGTTGGTTGGTTGATATAGATTTTTTTTTTTTTGGCACAAAGACCATTTACGGCCATACTGCGCCATTTATGGGGTAAAGTACTTTAAGAGGAGAACTACCAATGTGTTAAGTCTATATTCTTTTCATTTGTCGAGAACAAATGGGTACTCAATAAAAATTGATATGTCGTTTCTGGTGTGATTTATTCAACTAGGACATTAATTTGAAAGAAAAAAAAAGAAAGGTTGAGTCTGGGAAACAGGTTTTACCCTATTTATAAATTATTTATTCACCACTTAGCAACTGCATTTACTCAAAAGGGCGTAACATACATATAAGTTGCCACAAAGAAGATTTCTGTCTGAGAGACAAAAGGCTATAATTCATTCTAGAATCAGCGCTTAAAGAGATGAATTCATATGATGGAACATGACTTTGCAATGAAGGCATGTACAAGCGTAATAACAGTTACATACGACCGTGCAGAGAGAATTTCGGGGTCATTTAAACTCGCACGTTAGGGTCCAAATCCTTTTACTCATGCAATCAAATTAAGAATGAATGGCTTCGAAAAAACATTATAAATAAAAGAACATACTCATGCCAGTAAACATGTCAGGGTTTTATCAAAGATTGTTTTTCAAAAAAATGTTTATCGTTTATCTAAATGCTTTACATATAAGTACAGGTTATTTAGGCCATTATACTTACACATTAGGATATAAATTGCTTTACTCATGCTATCAAAGCATGAGCAAATAATAAAAGTATTGACTTCTAAAGTTTTATCAAGGAATGTTTTTCAAATAGCCGTTTTTCGTTTTGTTTAATGTCTTGCGTGATTATTTTCATTATACTTCCCAAATCATATAATCACATATATTATGCAATTCTGGGGCCAAATTTTAAAATCGATAATATTTTTGCTAGACTCATTGATTGGAATTAATCAATCTTATTAAATGTAGGTTTGAAGCACATGCTCAGAACTTGAATTTGAATTCCTATTAAACAGCGAAGATGAAGTTGATATTAGTGCCCGATTTCATGAATTTCAATGCCAAACAATCTGGATATTTCAATCAACAAGGATATTTCAATTGTTGTTATGTATAATTAATGAACAGGTTTAAAGCTACTGGGGATTTATTCAGTCGGATGAATCTATCCGAAGCTATGGGTGATGGATCCAGTGTAGAATTTAAGCGTATCGCGATATCGTATAATACACATTTTGAGGCCATTCTTTGAATAATTTGTCAATTCAGTTTCACATTTCAACAAACTTATTCAACTTTTAACTTTTGATTTCAATAATATTGTGAGAATATATGATTGTATGTATTTATTTTTTCTATATGCATATGACGGAAAAAATGATTAAAATAATAAAATGCTTGAAAAATTAACTTTAATTATTAGTTAGGGATTTTCTTATTTACAAACAATCACGATAAATTATTAGAAAATAATAAACTTCAAACAAATATAAAATTATAAATTTTTATTTTATGTTACTTGTTCAGAGGAATATAACTTAACCTGTAAATTGAATAATTAATATTACAATGTATTATAAATGAATAATGGTTTCTACTTTAATTTATTAAAAAATATTTTCAGTTATTCAATGTAAACGCATATAGTGTAGCAACAAAGTTAGAAAACATTTTTCAAACGGTCTGGCCGCTGTCTCGTCTCAACTCTGTGGTCTTAGGTAGCTATTTAATCTGCCTAGTTGGAAATCTCACCCTGGAAGGACTCACGATTTTAAATCGTGATAAAACGAAGAAGTGAAAATACGTAAACATTTCATCTTTTCATGATTGATTAGTTTAATTTAGCTTTCACCGAAATAAAATTTAAGCATTTTAAAGGTGTAACAACCTAATGTCTAAATCAGTAAGTTGGTGGATGATAAACGGTTTGAACTATATGAGTTTTATAAGATGCATTTCTACTAATAATAAAGGATAATTTGTGTTTTTATGTATATGTGTGTCCATTGACACTCTACATGCCATATAAACATGCTATTCAATTTAGCACAAATAAACTCTGGAGGGCGGCAATGTGGACCTTAGAATGATTTTTCGAAATTTTAATTAATTAAAAATTAAATATCGACCGTTCAACCTATTTACATTATTTTAAAATTCAAAAAAATTGTTAATTCAATTATATCTGTTTTGTTGTCATGCAGTTTCCTTTGAATTTTGGCAAATAAAAAAAGTTTTTTTTTTTCGTATAATTTTCACCAATAGTTTTTACCGATGAATTAAACCATTTAACAGTTTCATCAAATATTTAATCACTTAAATTTTTTCCATTGCTGGAAATGAAAGAAGAAAATTTTGTTTATTTTTTTTGTGCAATTTACGGGAGGAATAAGAAAATGACTCTTAGTTCCGGTAAAAGCAAAATCCAAATAGAAGATAGATTAACAGAATACTTACGTTTTTAATGGCACTACTCATGTCTTGAGACTTCATTAGGAAATTTCATTTGCACAATAAGCACAGTAGATGCAAGACTATTTAAACAACACGCTTCTAATGTCTGTCACAATTTGATGCATAAAATATTTTGTTGGGGGGATCTCATCACGTTATACGTACGAAATTTAATTGAAAATAAGGACAGTCAATATTTTATACGACAAGGTAGCCAAGACCTACCAGTATTCTAAAAGCCAGCATGCTATATAAAGAGAATATTTGAAATGAACTGCCATTATATACAGGATGGTTATAATTAAACTTACCCTATAAATAGCATCCTACAACGCAAACGGGCAAACGGATTGCAACGAAATTTGGTATATAGACTATACACGAGATGCGCTCATAGAATTTCAAAAAAAAAAAAAAAAATGTTTCTAAAATATCCACCAGATGGCGCCGTTTCCGGAAAAACATGAACTCAACAAACGACCAAAATGGAATACAGAAAGAATATTAACATTTATTGGCTAGTTTCTGATCGCCTTGTCATCGAACCACATTATGTAAAGGTAAGGAAAAAAATAACAGTAGGCTGTTTCAGAAAAAAAAAAAAAAGTTCAGTTTACTTAAAAAGTCTGGTGTATCAAGGAGGTTTTACGACGTTGAATGACTTAAAGAATTTCATAACGCTTCATGTACGAAACATCACTACTGATCAGTTACGATCTGCTGTTGAATACAATATCCACTGACTTGAAATTTTGCAAGTGAATGAGGGTGGCAACATGGGGCACCTTTCCCTACATCGTCCTGGACACGATTAACAACTGCTCCTCATGTGCAATTTCGTCCTAATCTATTCTTGTTTCTGCAAACTAAGCTGTTTTTTTTTCTTTCCTCAAACATCGTATTGTTATTTTTTCCTTACTTTTACTTAATGTGGTTCGATGACAAGATGATTAGAAACTAGTTGTATTAAACTTAATGTTTTTCCGGAAAAAGCGCCTTCTGGTGGACATTTTGGTACTAAATTTTCTTTTTCGAAATTCCGTGAGAGTCTATATACCAAATTTTGTTGCAATCCGTTCACCCGTTTGCGTTGTAAGATGCTGCTTATAGGGGAAATTTAATTATAACCACCCTGTACTACTAATTAAAAGAAGGAATTAAAATTCCTTTAAAATAAAGCGAAGTGTAGAAAATTGAAAATATGGCATCGACACGTTTTAGATTATCCAAGAAATCTAAATATCTACTTCTTCTTTCATATCGAATGTGCATGTAGTTTCGTATGTTTTGTATATGCACCATTACAGACATGATACAGAAATATAAAAATGTAACTGCAGGATATCAGAATGAATTCACATTATTAAATCGAAGAAATTATCTTAATTAAAAAGTTTAACTAAAACTGAAAACTGTACAAAATTTTTCCATTCCCTTTGGTTTAAAATATTCTTATAAAAACAGAAGCCAATAGCTTAAGCAAAATTAAAAATAAGTTTATTCTTTTATTTCAGAATACATTTTATCACTTGACAGCCAAGTTCTTGAACAAACATTAAAGGAGTAAGTTAAACAGTATCACTTCTCCGTTCTTCATCTTCAGATAAATTAATATTTCAGATGAATTAGTATTTTTAATAAAAAAATAAACAGTTTCAAAATACATGTGAAACTTGTGAATTTTTTAAAATTAATTTGATAAAAAAATCAGATGCCCGATTTCTTACGTTTTTCTTCAGGAAATTAAAAATCACACAATCGATTTTGATGATATACATTTTATACAAAATACCATGATTGAAATAAATACCCCCTTTCTCCTGAAAGACTCCATATCCTCTATCCTTAATAGAACATGCTATGGTATCTAGAAAGGGTGGCAATTTGATAAAACTTATATTCCCGACTCAATAAATAATTGATTTTTTTGCCAATGAATAGACGTATTAATCTCTTACTGACAGTTTACTTAGAGAAATCTTTTGCAATAATAAATGAAATATGTGCTGAAATTTCACATCTTGAAAGAGTTAGAGCAAATTCTTAATTCTAGTAAACCAATAATATTATCTCAAAATAAATCAAGAATTTAAAAAAAATGCATATAAAGCGTAAGAGTAATACTAAGCCAGCCATTACACTGATAATGCGACGAAATTTCAGTTCTGACAACATATGATTAAACTAAAATGCGAGGAAGATAAATACTAAAAAATTCAAATTCTTAAAGATAAAATTATCAGACACTCAAATCTGTGTACTTCGTGACTGAAAGGCATACATTTGATGCCTTTAGTTTAAATTCTGTAGATATATGTGGGAGATACAAGATTATTAGAGCTGAAATCTGACAGAAAGAATGAAATATTTCTACTTAAAGTTAAGCTTTGAAAAGAAAAATGAAGGAAATGAAATTTTACAGAAAGAGATTCCATTGTATTACAGATCCCTAGAAAGAAGAATGTTATATGGATATCAAGAAAAACATTTGTAAAGATTAAATGCAATCGAAGAATATGGTACAACTTTAATGCTCTTAGAAAAACGTGATTTGCTTATCAATAGATGAGAGAATTTTTCAGTCACAATACCACGACTGAACTTTTAATTATAGGGAATTATAGAACCAGAGAGTGTATTATTTGAATAAAACATTTTCTGTAGTATAAACAAGAAAACAACATATTTTGAATAACTTGATAAATTAAAGTTAATATTCAACTTAATATAAAAACGGCAGAATTAATGCAGTTTGTGTTTCTTTATTATTACTGTTTCCCAGATTTTAAAATTAAGTTAAAAGTACACCATACATGCCTTTTATATGTGATAAAATTATATCTCTAGGTTTCTAGAGAAGTTAACAACATGCCTCAATCTTAAAAAAGTATTTAAATTAAACTGAGGAATGCTAAAAATGACAATCATTTCTAAAGCAAGCGGGTATGTTTGTTAAATATTTTAGAAGTGCCTTTATTTCTTACTAGATACAGAATTATGAGATTCATCCCAAAATATAAATAGACGAAAGTTTTATTATAGCAACTGAGATTTCTTCAAGCAATATTATATGAAATTTCATCTTACAGAACTATGAATAATTTGGAAAGTTGAATAATTACAAACTTCCTTGATTATAAAGATATTGACTGTTATAAAGAAAAGATCCTTTTCTTTCTAAGATAACTTTTTGCTGCAATTTTTATATTTAATATCAGCAATTTTTCATCCTGAAGCAGATGAATAAAGTATCTGTTTTTTTTTCAAAAAAAAAACATTACAATTAAAAGAAATATATATAGGCAATGTTTAAAATTGTCAATCACATAACAAGTATGAAAAACTTAGTATAGATCGGTTTTCTTTTAAATCAAAACAGTTTTATGGACTTTTTTTTTATCTCACATGCAATTAACACATTTCTTCCGAAAATATTTTACTTCTCAAAATGAAACTGTTTCTGTTTCTTTATGAAACTGAAAATGTTATCAATTCTTTTTAAGAAAACGTCTACAAAACAGTCAAATGCCTGTGATGAATATTTAAAATGTTTTCTTATCATTTATTCTGACAACACTAAAATTATTTAAATATAATACAGAAAGTTAAAATATTCTATGTTTTGTTAAAAATCTGTTCATGCCAAAATTTAGATTGAAAATTGCATTTTTTAGGAGTGTCATATTTCGGAAGATTTGTGTATATGATTAAATAATTTTTCTAAGTACACATGCAATAAATAAATTGAGAAGTTACATTATCTAATCATTATAAATTTATAAATGCTCGAGTAATTTGTTTTCCCCAATATTTGTTTTCGAAATATTTTTACGCATGAAAGAAACATTTACTAATATATTGCATTTGTAAAACTGATAAAAGGAAAGGAATAACAATATTATGCCTAAATCATTTTGTGGATGAAGATATCTACTACCTGAGCATATGCAGAACTTGTTCTGAAGAAGTAGCTTTCTACTACTCATAAATCTGTTGTGGCACAGATATTTCAAGAATAGTATTTTCTACTTTGGATAAGAAAATAAAATTCTTTTGGAATAATGAACTATTCCTTAAAAAATCTTTTGAGACAACTGTGCCATAAAGAGGCATAACTATTAAGCGAAAACGTTTATTTTACTTATTTGAATAATGATAAATAAAGAAAACATTTTATTGATATAATTTATTTGCTTCCAGTTATTTTTTCGTTTATTCAAGGCTAAATAAACATGAAGCTTTGACACAAAATGTCTTATAGTAACAATTTTTTTTTAATTAGAGGTTTGAAAATGCAATAAAAATTTTGCTAAAATCTATCAAATCCATCGATACAATTTTTCTTTTTAAATTTACACTTAGTTCAGTATTATATATCGAATGTGTACAAAATATCTACTGGCTTTCTAGCTAAATACGCAGCTTTCTATTTAAATTAGATACAAAAAACTTTATTCATAAACGAAAAATTTTACTTTTATTTTCTCAGTATATGGGATATCGTTTTTCATTGACAGCATTAGTTAGTAGATAATTATTAATGTTCAAAACCTTAAAAGATAATTTCCCATGAACAATTTTCACTTACTTGGAACATCTTTATCCTGAGACTAGTTCGAAGTCTTTTCGTTTTTTTATTTCTAGCAGACATTTCGTATTTTTGTTTGTTTAAATAATATAATTAAATTTTTATTTACAGCCGATGCGCTCAAGATCTGTCGACTTTTCTAAACAAATGTGCTGTAGCGGTACATTGTTGTGGAGGAAAGAAACATGGATTCGTCGCCGAGTACAGCATTCCTCTGAAATATCATTTTTGTTTTATCGATCCAAATCATTTTTTAGATGATAAAGAAACGTACTCACTATTGTTTTATCCTAATAAATTCGTAATCTAACAAACAGCAAAACACCGAAACAAATTAAAATCTATCGATAACCTTCACTGCGTTTATTATCTAGCAATCGGATGTCACGTATACGTTCTATGGCCAGTTTATTTTAAACGTCAAAACTTTTCGTGATATATTATATGTAGAGTTTTCACACAGTGTTGAAGAAGGAATGCAGAATGCTACATCTGATAAAAAATAATAGTGATTTTAAAGTTTTTAAAAAAAATTATATTGTTTTAAATCTAATTTTAAATCTTAATGTGTTAGTTTTAGAAAACATTAAGAGTAAATGGTTTTAGCAATTTTTCAGGAACTGTACAGAATAATCTTCCATCTGTCTTGCAAGAAATATAGCATATACAAATATTAAAATTCGTAAAACACATACAGGAATTACTTTATTAAATCACGTTAAGCATTATTAGGCGATAATAGTTAGATGGAAGAAAGAAAATTATTCTTAGAACGAAAACGTCGTGGAAATAATGTGCATGGATTTGAAGCTTCTAATTTTCTTCCAAATATTAATGGGCATCAATAACAGCAGTAAGAAATAAAATGTTCTTCAAGAGTTACAAAGCATCATGAAACAGTTTTTTTTCACTGTCTATAGAATAAATATATAATTAATACATAATCAATGTTAATATTTCATTTAGAGTATCAAAGTCAACGAATTTCGAACCAGAAAATTTATTGATCAATCATGTGCAATGTAACAAATTCTTTTCCCAGCTCAAAATAATAATTTTATGAATCTTTTGATTGTAATTTCGTGTTTATTTACATAATAGAAGAAACAAAATTATTTTCTTGAAATATCTGTAATACTAAAGGAAAAGACATAAATACTATCTGCTCATTGTAAATTTTCTTTGAGAATATTTGAAAACATGATCACATGAATAAAATAAACAAATGTTAATATTTAAATTAATTCTACTAGAATAAAAATTTACATTTAATAACATGAACATAAAATTTCTTAAAAATCAGTGATTACTTTAAATTATTAAAAAGTATCAAGTTTGTTGTGCTTACCTATTTTTAGCATGAAACAAATACATAAATAGACAAACTATTACTTGCATCATAGAAATGAACCCAGATAATATGAAAATATTTTTAAGCATGAATTAGAAAATGAATGTTTTCAAAATATTAAGAAAAGCGATGGATGGTGTATGGAACATTTATCGCCTGCTTTCAGATATTGTCAATTCTACTTAGATGAAATAAGAAGACCAGATTTTATGACTCCTCTTTTATAGCCAACTTCCGATTTGTACTTCGTTTATTGTAGGCGACGTAACATTTTATGGGGTTAAATTTTTTATTAACGGTATATTTTTTTGCAATGATTAGCTTTTAGCGAGAAACTTAAAATGATTATTTGATTTTTCTAAGTAGATCATTATCAAGTTTTTTATTAGCTTAACGAAATAAAATCTCTTAGAATTTTTCTAGAAACCACACGATATCTCATTTTTCTGAAAAATCAATACATTGAGATAGTTCTCACTAATTCAATTTAATTTGGAAACAATCACAGCTGCTGGATTTGATGTACAGTTTTACAAAAAGGCCAACGGAGTACTCAGTACAAACAGGGCTTGAAAAATGAAACTGAATTATTTAAATATGAAAATACATACATGAAATCACAGATTTTTCATAGTTGTTTGATGACTTCTTATAATATTCATATATCTGCCAATAAATGACAAATTCAGGTTATTTAAATTTATGAATAGTAAATAATTGATTTAACTATATTCGAATGAACAGATTTCAGATTTTGCGGGAATATGTGCCTAATATACTTGAGCTTCTAATCACTTTTCTAAAATGTAGTTACAAGGAATATTTTGTGACTCATAAGGTATATACGAAAAAAAAAAACAACCCATGGAATTTTATACCGGTATCGTTCATCATATATTAAAATGAATGGTGTTATTTGAAAGAAAATAATGTCATTCATTTTATGTCTTAAAAATTCATTAGAAATTGAATACATACTTCTATTTGCGTTAATTTCAAAATTCTTAATGTCAGTTTTCTTTTCTTTGTGACCAGAGATAAAATCCCTATAAAATATTATGGTTATAAATTTTTAAAAGAATAAATAAATCATTGCTTCATCAACAGATATCTGATATTTTGTATTTTAGATATAAAATACTTCGCTTCTGAATGTAAATAATTAAGCACCATGCTTTTCTCTAAATGTCGATTACAGGAATTTTATTCATGGGGATTTTAAATATGATCAGAAATAAACTAGATTATTACATATTATAAATGTTATTAATGTTAGAAATTATTAGTTGTGAATTAATGTTAGAAATTATTATTATTAGAAATGAATTATTATTTGATGAATGGCAAAGTTTTGCTGCGTTGAAAGTTTCTGTACAATTTTGATTCCATTCTGAAAACATTTTAAGAATCAAGAGAGCTATTAATTTCGTCTAAGTTGCTCTTGAGCTAGAATATTTGTTCAGATCAAAACGCTAAAATTTAAAACCATATCCAATGTTGTGTGAAATATTGTATT
This sequence comes from Argiope aurantia, assembly GCA_026543865.1. Classification (NCBI taxonomy): domain Eukaryota; kingdom Metazoa; phylum Arthropoda; class Arachnida; order Araneae; family Araneidae; genus Argiope; species Argiope aurantia. Next base: position 107,105 of record JAPMOR010105786.1, on the reverse strand, counting down.
GATTTAATGAAAAACCAACATTAATAGTGAAATTAATGGCTTGCTTACACACAAAAAGATAATTACTATGACTTTTCTTTTATTGTTTTATTTCTGAGGCTCTTTATCAGTGGATAATAGTCCATTTTTATTACATAATTTTAATTTATTAACTGACCTAATGAGACGCCACACTCCTTAATTTTATAAGTGTATTAAATGAGATCTAGTTTTCAAACTGTGTTGTTGTTAACTTTACAAAAAACGTTTTTCTAAATGCGACATAATACGAAGTCAGGGATACAGGATATATATTAGCTTCAAACGCGATGAATAATCACAGAGTTCACCACACATATTTTTTTTTTGCAAAAAAAGAAAAAAAAAGAAAAAAGAAAAGAAATAATCTTAAAGTTTGCTAATGCTAGTTTTCGTTTAAATGAATATTTGATTCATTTTTGCAACCCACAGAAATAATGCGAAGCTCATAATCTAGTGAAGTTTCGTAGAATCAATTTGATTAATTTTTAAATATTTCTGGCTATACTTTTACATTTTTCTAGGTACCAGATCAATAGTAGTATAAATGGCATATAAAACCTGTAAACTGTTGGCAGCGAGTTTTTGAGTTTTCTTACATTAAACAAACAGGCATAACTAAGCAAGTTGAGAACCAATGTTATAGAACATTTCACTCATATTACTAATATTTATCTCAAATAAATATTCAGTGCAAATAAATTGCTAATATAACTGAGTTTTTCTATTTTTACTTAAAAAACTCTTACTTCTAAATAACATATTGTGTGATATAATGTTTTTAATTTAGTTTTCTTTCATAACACAGTAATGGAATGATCAAGATTCAAAAGAAATTTCGTTCTCTTCCAGCATTTCTTATTTTTTAGGCTTCCTATTTGCCTTTCAAACTCATAAAGATCATCAAAATTATTTTCACCTCTCCACCTTTATAGATGACACCATGGTTACTTGAAGTATTTATGGCTGGCCATTTTGCTTCAGTTTTTCCCGCTTGACCTGCCTGGCTTGGTGTAAATGGCGGGAAGCATAACATTTCACAAACACAAACTTAAGGGCTTTAATACATTGTAAACTTTAGAAAACTGCGGAGACCATCTAAAGTCTTGTAATCGAAGGTAAAGTGTTCAAGATGGTAGCATAAAAGCAAGAAAATGATCTATTTTTTAGTTATATATCGACACTCCTGAAACTGTTTTGCCAGTTAATAAACCAAAAACCATTTCCCACATTTCTCACATTAAATCTATGATTCTACTTTTGAAATTTGATCTCTTTTTACTTAAATGAAATATAGCATTTCTTGTATTTATTTAATGAATTAATTACTTTCTTGTGTTAACTTAAACATTGTATTTCTCTTAATGTTTTGATAATAATCAACTTGCCCGCGTGAAAAAAATTCACTTTGTTCATAAATCTTCACTAATGTTGTGTTTTCTTTACACGCTAACTTATCTCCACTTAATGTAGTTATTAAAAGCGACACATTTTAGTATAAAACGAAATTATTTTTTTCAGATGCTATCATTTAGATATCCGAACCTTGAATTAGAAACAACAACCATACTGAATCAAACTGACATTATCAATACGAATGAAAAATATTTCAAAGCTTCACTTATAATATACAGAATATAAGTTCCCTAGGGACCCAAAGGCAAATGCAAATTTTGTGAGCTGCCTTTCCCCTTCCAAAATCAGATATTGTTATTGAGTTTAATATAACATCCATAAATTTGTTTTAATATAAACTAAAATAACAAAACATCTAATTCCAAATAACTTCCAAGAAATTTGACTTCAGTATCTCTTATATAAACAAAATTAAATTAAAAATAATATTAAACAAAATGAAAAGATGAAACTCTGATTGCATTCTAAATATTGAAATACAGCGTTTGTAAGGATTATTTATTTATGAGTCAGTCAGTCAAATGAAAAAAAAAAAAAAAAAAAAAAAAGGACGATACAAATTTGCAAACGAATCTGAAAAAAAAAATCATAAAAACATTTTTCAGAAATTTACTCGATACTTGACTTTAATCAGAATATTTTGGAGTACACGGCTATTATAAATCAGATGAAAGCGTAAAGGCAGATTATTCTGAAAATGAAACAACAAAAAAATCTACAGGCCTTTCTGCGTCTTCCAAAGCTATAAGGATCCTAGACATTTGTTTACTTTGCTTGTTTAATAATCCGGCCATCTACCGAAGTCATACTAATACTAGGCTGACAGATTAAGTTTTTGATGATAAATCCTAACCTGCAATCAAGATGTAAAAAATTTCATAAAAAGAAGTAATAAGATATCAAAAGTATCTATTCATTAGTAAAGAAAAACACTTCATATTTGCAAGCAATTGACTGCAACATTAACATCTCATAACTTTTTTTATTAGATTATTCATGCAAGACAAGTGAATCATTAGAATTAAAATCTTTATTTGGGCATTCATAAATTTTATCTATACTTATAATAAAGCTCAATGTGTGTGTGTGTGTGTGTGTGTGTGTGTTGGCGCTCTACAGACCAGACCATTCAACCTACAGCTACCAAATTTGGCACGTGTATACCTTGGAGGCCGGGAATGTGCACCTGGGGGTTATTTTTTCGAATTTTTAACTAGAATTTTATTTATTTAAAAATTAAGCGAAATTTTGACGTGTTTCTGCTATAACTGCCGAAAATATTACCGCACAAAAAAGATTTTTACATGAAGTTAAAGATAAAAAATTTATCTTTTAAATGATACTACTGTTTTAATTTTAAAATTAAATTTCTATTTTTAATGAATTTTTAAATAAATATTTTAACTATGTTTTTCAATAATTTTTTTCGTCAAAAATAAAAATGAGGATTAAACACGTTTCGCATTCCTGAGAAAAAAATAGCTTTTTTCAAAGTGTTGCCATCACATTGATTAAAGCTCTAACTGAAAATAAATTAAATCTTTTTGGAAATGAAATCTGCAAAATTATAATTTTCTGCAAGTGTCTGTAGGAAATGAAACAAATATGAAATATTATTTTTTCTAAAAAATAAATTCAAAAAAAATTATTTTATGATCTTTTACACTCTCTATACAGGGTGTTTATTCAGTTCCGGATCCATTTTGATATTTAATGACTCATAAAATAATGAAGATGTAAACAAACTTATGGCATTTATTGATGGAATAACTCATATATTTTCCTTTTCAGGTTTGAATATTTTTACTTTTGTAAATATCGTCTGCGCGTGTTTTTAATTTCAGATAATTTCATTTTCCAGTCTAAATATCTGTACTTTTCTAAATATCGTCTGCTTATTAATTTCATTTTTCTCTCTTTTGTTTTTGGCAACTATTGAAATGTTATGTTTACTTTTGATGTTTTTTTTTTATGTAGTACTTTTGTATGTGATGTTTTATTCGATCGGATATTAAGGAGAATGGATACACCACAAGAGAAATCACAGATTTTATGGTGTTCATAGAGTTAATTTCCAATCAACTAAATCGCTGACTTTTAAGAGTTAATTTCAAATCACTTAAACTGACTGATTTATGAAGATTTGAATATCACTATTCAATAAAAAAAGGATAATTTCAGATTTTTCATCGATCTTTTCAAAGAAAATACGCCAATAAGCGCGCAAGTTTCTCAAGATTAATTGGCCTAAGATTATGAAAATGGTGAGTTTTTCTAAATTTTTAACATTTAAAACTTTATAAATAAGTCTTAGTTGATCGTGGAAAATTCATTCATTCATTTATTTAAAATTTGTTGTGTCCAGAATATTTATCAGAATATGATACCTTACTGCATTAAATTTAGACTTCATAATTTTTGAAATATATTTATAAGCAGGAACAAAATATTATTATTGATTTCATTTCAATCCTTTTGAAAGCAAAACTAAAAACTGAATTTTATACTGAATCTCAGAAATTTTTGTTGAATTATTGTTTGAGATATTACATAAACTATGAAAAATATTTTGTATTTAACATAAGACTTAAATCCCGAGCGATTCTGTTTGCAATACTTATATTCAATAATAATAATAATTAATAAATAACAATAAAGATCATTAATAAAATAAAGCGCTTGGTTTTATTAAAAAATATCTTAATATTAATTGCAATTTCGTCATTTACATTTTTAATTAAAGTTGAAGTTTTACCGGAAATGGCAGCAAATTAGCAAAATATATATAGTAAATTGAACGAAACGATCTAAACAATATAAGTTTGGTATGACTATCAAAATTTGAAGATTAAAAATGTTTTGTTTGAGAATCCTTTTAGAGACCAGTTACTTAAAAAATTTAATTGAAAATTGTAGCGAGCGGTAATACTGGCGAACCGGCTGGTCGCCAAAGGCGGCTAGTAAGCAATAAACGAATCTATAAAAAATATATATAATGTCATGTTATAAAGGATTCTGTAATGCAATATAAAGTTATAATATATGTAATAATTAATAAACTAAAGAAAATTACATTTTATATTGGAAATTTTAAAAACTGAAGATAATGGAACTGGGAAGAAAATGTTGGACAAAATGAATATATTATATATAAGACATAAGGGTGGGCCTTATGTCTAGCTCTATTATCTAAATATTAGTTCTAAATATCCTTTTATATTTAGAGCTAATCTTTTTTTTTTTCATAAACATAAGATTGAAATTTAAGATCGTAAATATTCTGGAAAGGCCTTCAGAACATTTCATACTAGTTAAAATCAAATAAAAAAGGAGAAAATTTAAAATTTTGAATGAAGATCAATTATTCTTTCTATAAAAACTCTGAGTAATCTTTTATTTTTTAATCATGTTTTTAACTTGCTTACATGTTTCTGCTTACAGCTGTGATTAATTTCTACTACGATATTCCACCGATATCAAAAAAGAATATCTATGAATGATAAATAAATTTTAAGCATAAATGTGACAGTCACGATATTCCACCAGTTGAAAAATCGGATTTGAAGAAAAGTTTATTTAAAAGACAAAAACTCACTTTAGCTCTATATGAACATCTGCTTCTTAAATAATTCAAAAGTGTGGTCAAGATTTAGAGGAAGTGAACAAATGTGGATACTGTCTAACTATTTTTTATACAGCTATTTTGTTCTTCGAAGTACCTCAATTCCGAAATTTGAGCTATGAACTCAAGGGTTTAGAAATGTGTAAGTTTTACAATAATGTGCAAAGGAATGAGCCCTTTTGATACTAAAATAAATATTGGAGATTAATTGAGGATCCGCTATCAAACGCGCTGATCAAACAAAAGGATACGATTTCCGTTATAGAATTTGATTCATGCACCATTACTAGTGTTTCACAACTATATACAATAAATTAACCAAGGACATTGATTCAGCATCAAAATAATTGGTTGCAACGAAACTAAACATTCATTACACCTGTTTTTATGAATGTAATATTGGTTTTTTTTCTTCTCTTACTGTTGTTAAATTAGAATGATGCGAGAGTATTGCACAATAACCTGAAAGAATTGGCATTGCACTCAGACAACTAAATAAACATTAGGAAAGAATAAATAAGCATAAGCAGAATGGATCGCTGGTTTTTAAAAGACGTGCCATAGAAAATTAATTATTTGAATAAATTTATTTCATATTAATTATTTCGCCCTTTTTAATAATTAAATCACTTTTAATAAATAATCACTTTACAATGTTTTTATTCGATTTCTTGTTTTAATCTATTGTCTAATGTACGTAGAATAACAGCATAAAATTTAAGAAAATTTAAATATTGGTTTTGAGTTCTTAAATGAATGATGAAACATTATAGACTTTTTCAGTTCGCATAATAGTGTCATATTTATGATAGAAAAAGGTAGTTTAAACAATTCTGGCTTTATAGTTGGATGTCTGAAAAATTTCAAAATTTCAAATAACATTATAGCATCAATTAAATATATGGAAAACTATTTTCCTATTCATGTGGGAAATTATTTTCAGTTCTATTATATATGAAAATATTTAAAATATATCCTATATATAATAAAAATGATCTTGTATTTGAATCTTATTTAAAAAAACGTATTTTTGTTAATAAAGCATAGTATTTCATGTAATAATGGATATTTTTTAAATACTAGACTTAATAACCAATATTTCACGAAATACTTCTGCATGCGATCCAAAATTTCCATTAACCTCCAGTAAAGAAATCGAGCAAACAGTGATGGTTGTAAGCAGCTCGTTGTCCCATATAATGCCTATTATGAGGCCCTTTTTGTAATAACTAAACAATTTAGTTTCACATTTCAAAACCTTTTTAACTTAATCAATCAATATGCTAGTGATTTATTATTATTTTTTAATGTAACTAACTCTGCGAAAATATTTACATTTTTCTTTTTTAAATTCTTAGTGTGAATATAATGAAAAAAAAATGGCTAAAGTAATAGATTTCTTGAAAAAATAACCATAATTATTGACTAATCATTTCCTTACTTATAAATAAATGCATCAAATTATTATGATAGATTATAGGGAGATAATTAACTTCAAGCAAATATAAAATTAGAATTGATTATATAGAAAAACTTGTTCAAATTGAAAAATAAAATAATTAAATGGATGAAGAATTAAAGTTTCAATATATTATAAACAAGTAATTAACAGAATTTAAATTTATTCAATAATGATTTTAATAATTCAATGTAAACGTTCATGAAATCCTAATATTTCAAAACATTTAATATAGTCCAAACTCATAGAAATGTTATATTTTACAAATTTACACATTTGGTGACATGGTTAATAACATGGCTATTTAATGGATCGACTTGCGACTTCCCCTTCCTTCTCCATCCCAGGCCTTATGTTCCTAGTCGGAAATCCGTCACTGAAAACAAACTATTGAATTAGAATATATTTTATCTGTTATTAGTATGAAGGCATTAATAAAATACTATTGAATCTGTATTGTTAATCTAAAACACGATATCAGGGATTTTTTATAATAGATTTATCAACTACATTGCAGTGATTTTGAACCAACTGAGATAAGCACTTTATTTTTAGTCTTGTCAGTATTGCAATTGAATATGAAAGAAAATGTTCAACCAAAGAATCAATAAGAGATGACTCGAACGAAATATTTTTATTCTGGATTTTCAGATAAGAGAGTTTCAAGATGAAAATATATTGAATTATTAAAATATTCGATGTGGAATTGTATAGTTAAAATACACTTTTAGAAATAAATTCCTTAAAACTATATTTACAATATGAATATTACCTAATTGTTGTTGTTGTTGTTTATAATGGCACTTGCCAGGACAAGCTCGCTGACGAAGTCTGCGATTTTAAGCCAAGGGAGCGTCTCTTGTTTTAGTAGCGCCAACTAGGGCCAAGAGTACGTCTTAGCTACGCACGCATCACATTCGCGGCACAACCCCTTTTTACATGCTTGCACATTCACACTTCTCACAGATAGAACAGATGAAGAAAAACCATGCCCGAACCGGGACTCGAGCCCAGGACGCCCAGATCACGGGGAAGATGCGCTACCCTTATGCCAGGACGCCGGCATATTACCTAATACTAAAATGAAATGCAAACATAAAATCTCAATCGATTTAAACAAATGTAAAAAGGGTTGAAGGAATTAAATAGTATGTATATGCAGTATATCATAATATAATGAAATAATATTAAAAAAAAATTTCTTATTTGGTTCCGTATGTTTCTATAATTATTGAAAGCTGAAATTTATTTAAGCTATAAGCCAGTTTTGCTTATAAGTTAGATAAAATTGTTTTCAGAGTTGGATGAATTTAATTAGATTAACATCTTTATGACTTTAGTCATTAGTTAGATTAACATCTAAGTTTGATTTTAATCTAGGGCCATTTTGGAGCAGATTTTGTATTTTAGAATAGTAGTTCGATGTCGTGAGCAATATTAAAAATGAAGTTTTCCACACACTTTACCATAGGGAAAACTTTTGATTCCGCATGCACTAATCAACGTTCATGGCTGATTGGTATATAGTCTCAAACTCACGACTTTGCCATCATTTATATCTTGAGGAAAGAGAACTCCATAAAAAACATTATTCTGAAGAAACAAGCTATTTTATAAACGCATTAAGACGGAGATACTTATTATAGGTAACATCTTTGTTCAAATAAATAAGGAATCATGTCAGAAGAATTTAGTTATTTTTGTCTACTTTATAAACAATAATGGTAAATCGACAGAGCAACTGTAGGCATTTAAAAATGTGGAGTAATTTATAATTCTAAAATTTTATAATTTAATTCATTTGAAAAGATAGTTGATATTTCTTCACTTATAGATTCACGAATTAAAGAATAACGAAAACTTAGGGTAAAATCCAATCATAATTTATAAATATTACTTTGGAAGTAGTTACCTCTCAGAAAATATTCATTCCTTCAAAGATTTTTTTTTTACCTTTGTTATGCAAAGTACAAAAACTAATTAAAGAAATAATATTTAAATCTCAACATTGTATTTGAAATTCGTTTAGTATATTAATAAAATCATTCATTTAACATAAATTCACTTTGCAGTACTTTCCTAATCTGATTACAAAAGTTTAAAAGTTTATAAATTGGTTTTTATAAACAATTTTTAACATTGTATTATTTAATATCTATATATTTTAATGTATTAAAATTCCATAACTATGAAATCAAAAGTACGGAATTGTTATCAAATAAAACAACAGCATAAACTCACAAAAAGAAATACATCCATATGAGTAAAATGTATATGCGAAAAAATTATACTTATATATGTATTTATTTTGGAGATATATTTGTTAAGAATCCCTGTTATAATCAAATGCTTTTAAGGAGGAAGATATATTCACATAGAACATTTTATAGAATTTATTAAAGCTATTTGGTGATAAGAATATATTATTACTGAACCACATTGTCTAAAATGCGAAATAGTGTCGACGAAAGAATATTTAAAACAATTTTGTTTATATATTTCAAGCTCAATGTTTCAAGACATATCAAATAGTTTTTGTTGCGAATTCATTTGACAGAATAAAATCGTAAACCTTTATCTCTTTTTTAATCCCATGCTTTTGATCAAAAGCTTTTCTTTGTGTGCACGATTCAAAAATATTTGTAATGGACTTTTTGAAATAAACTGTTTCTTGTTGAATGAAACTTGCAGATTCCCAGTGAAATGATTGCTTAGTTTCTAACCTTTGATTTAGATCAAAATTTAGAATTCTATTTTCAGTTGTTTAAGATATTATTAACGTGGATCTGGATGTATTCTGTCTACTAGAAAGCTGAGTCACCTTCTCTGGTTCATCTACGAGAAACGTGAACAGACGAAACTAATGGGGTTTATCAATCCTCATTTCTGTTTTTTAAAAAGTTTTTGACACGAATTTTTATTTAGTCTTACAATCGATCATTGCTAGACAGTGTTTGTAAAATTAATAAGATTAATATATTTTCACTTTCTTTTAAAAATTGAAGTAAAAATTTCGAATTTCTGCTTAATAATTATATTTTTTGATAACAATAACTTTAAATATATAACAGTTCGGTTATTTATGCAGAAAGATAGAAAATTTAAAACTATTATTGTCATGTTTAAGCTTTCACATTTTTTATTCTTATAAAAATAAAAAGAACAGTCATTATAAAACTTATATAAGTAGTAATGTTTCTTCATGATTTCGAAACTTTAGTAATAGTGTTGACATTTAATTTTTTAACAACTACATTTAAAAGGCAAGGTAATAAAATGTTATGAATCAATTTTCAATATAATATAATTTGTTTCTAATTTATTTAAGGAATCTATTTTAAGTATATAATAATACATGTTTATATGTAATGAGCATTTTGAGTTAATTCTCTTGAATAAAATCTAAAAAAATCTTCATAATTATATTCTATAATACGGCAAGATAAATATAGAACATCGTATTTAAAAAAATATAATAAATTTTAATTTAAATGGTTAAAAATCAATAACGTTAGTTTTAGTTAGGTACCAACCCTAGTTTTCGTAAATGATTTATTGTAGAAACTTCATGGAATTCTAAAATTTTATTTGCTTTTCCCCTTTCAGGTGTAGTTAATAAAGATTGAAATAAATGTCACGGTTTATGCCTTTCAACTTGTTACGATATTTTTATGTTTGTGTCGTCACTTCTGATTTATTTACCGTTCTCGCGGCGTGAAAGCTTTTCTCATTCTCTTTACATTGTTATGCAACAAATAGGATACTTAAAATTTGGCATGCTGTTTTATTACTTACTAGCCGCTTTTGGCGACCAGCCGGTTCGCCAGTATTATCGCTCGCTATAATTTTCAATTAAATATTTTAAGTAACTGGTCTCTTAATAGATTCTCAAGCCAAACATTTTTAATCTTCAAATTTTGATAGTCATACCAAACTTATACTATTGTTTAGATCGTTTCGTTCAATTTACTATACATATTTTGCTAATTTGTTGTCATTTCCGGTAAAACTTCAACTTTAATTTAAAGTGGAAATGATGAAATTGCAATTAATATAAAGATATTTTTTAATAAAACCAAGCGTTTTATTTTATTTATTATTTTTATTGTTATTTATTTATTATTATTATTATTGAATATGAGTATTGCAAACAGAATTGCTCGGTATTTAAGTCTTATGTGAGCTACAAAAGATTTTTCATAATTTATGTAATATCTCAAAGAATAATTCAATAAAAATTTCTCAGATTCAGCATAAAGTTCAGTTTTTAGTTTTGCTTTCAAAAGGATTGAAATGAAATCAATAATAATATTTTGTTCCGACCTATAAATATATTTCAAAAATTATGAAGTCTAAATTTAATGCAGTAAGGTATCATATTCTGAGAAATATTCTAGACACACCAAATTTTAAATAAATGAATGAATGTTTCTATTTTCCACGATCAACTAAGACTTATTTATGAAGTTTTGAATGTTAAAAATTTAGAGAAACTCAACATTTTCATAATCTTAGGCCAATTAATCTTGAGAAACCAACGCGCTGATTGGCTTATTTTCTTTGAAACGATAGACGGAAAATCTAAAATTATCTTTTTTTTATTGAATAGTGATATTCAAATTTTAATTAATCAGTCAGTTTAAGTGATTGATTTAGTTGATTGGAAATTAAATCTTTTTATTTAAAATATTAGTTTTTCAAGAATATTTTGTTAACCGGGATTTCCACAGCAGAAGCTTTATGTAAAATCAAAAATTCGTTATTTATTAGAGCATTTATTGAATCAAGTTACATAAAATATAATCATTTTCCATTTAGACCATTTAAGCATATATGTGTCTTACTAAAAGTTTACAAATTAGCTGTGTGGCTCTGATTTGAATGGATATTCTGTTCATATTAAACAATGCCTTCATATTGCCTTAAAATAAAACCGATTTATTGGATTAATAATATAGAGAGTGTAAATGATCATAAAATAATCTTTCTTGAATTTATTTTTTAGAAAAAATAATATTTCATATTTGTTTCATTTCCTACAGACACGTGCCGAAAATCATATTTTTGCAGATTTCATTTTCAAAAAGATTTAATTTATTTTTAATTGGAGTTTTAATCAATGAGATGGCAACACTTTGAAAAAAGCTAATTTTTTCTAATGAATGCGAAACGTGCTCATGCAGCTTAAATTTTATTTTTATTTTGTACGAAAAAATTTGTTGAAAAATATAGTTAAAATATTTATTTAAAAATTCATTAAAAATAGAAATTTAATTTTAAGGTTAAAACATTGGTATCATTTAAAAGATAAATTTTTGATCTTTAACTTCATTTAAAAATCTATTTGTGCGATAATATTTTCGGAAGTTATAGCAGAAACACGCCGAAATTTCGCTTAATTTTTAAATAAATAAAATTATAATTAAAAATTCGAAAAAATAACCCCCAGGTGCACATTCCCAGCCTCCAAGGTATACACGTGCCAAATTTGGTAGCTGTAAGTTGAATGGTCTGGCCTGTAGAGCGCCAACACACACACACACACACACACACACACACACACACACACACACACACACACACACACACACACACACACACACACACAC
>JAPMOR010105786.1:0-94971 GCA_026543865.1 Argiope aurantia | reverse complement strand
CACACACACACACACACACACACACACACACACACACACACACACACTGAGCTTTATTATAAGTATAGATAGATTATAAAACGTGTATCGAATTTCTCAGAAAATCTGCCAAAGGGTTGATATGGACTATCCGTGCATTCGCATTTAAATACAGTATTTCATAAATAGAAAAGCAATATGGAAGAATTTTAGAGTATACTCTTTGAATTAAAATTATATATCTATATCGGATTTTGGAAATACGATGCTATGACACCAAAATTGTGGATATTTGTCTCTTTTCCAATAGAATCCAGCAATGAAAAGAGGTTTAAAAATCTTACTTGATTTTCCCCTATTATACTTTGAAAATAGACCCAAAATGAAGCGTATTGTGTAAGCATGTTAGAAAGCCGAAGCGAGTACATGCGTGCTGTGGTTTGGGAAATATTTGGGAAAACTTATAAATAACGCAAGTTAAATGCCACAAAACAATTTTATTCCTTAAGTTCACAATGTTTATAATCCAATGTCTGAAAAGATATTTTTTACCATTCTTAGTTGCCTGGTGATATTGTCTGAAAACAGAACTGTTTAATAAATTAAAATAGGCATAATAATTAATGTGCGTAAATAATTGAAAACATTCTTGAGTATTGTAAGCAATTTATTAGAGTTAATCACCACTCAGATTCAGTTTTTTAAAATTATATTCCGAAATATTTTGTTGACAGTATATTGATTAGATTGTGCATAACTACATTTATAGGTAATATGGCTTTCTAAAATCAAGTTAAAATTTAATGACATAAAAGTAATTTTCGTTGATGTTGTGATATTATTAATATATGCATATTTCGTCAATAAACTGAAATGGATGCTCTGAATAGAGAAAATAATGATAAATGCTTGTAAGTTAATGTAATCGCGTCTATCCAGTAAATGCTTACTAAGAATTTTTAAAAATTTCAGACATTGAAAGCATTTATTCAAATGAAAGATTTTTCACAACGGAAGTCAGTTTCGTATAAAAGTATTTAGGCTGGAAAACAGATACATTTTTTTTCTGGGGAATTCAAAAAAAATAATTTTTCTGTATTTTAGCAGAAAGACTAGGTTGTCCGATAAGAAAATTATTGCCAACGAAAGAAAAGGAGTTTTATGTTCAAATTAATTAGAATATTCCAAGGATTCATCCGGGGTAAATTCCAAGAGCAGTAATTTAGTTTTGTTATTTATAGATGAATCATAATAAAATTCTTTTCTCTATAAGTAATTGATTTGTTGAATGGTTTATATTTTATTTAACTGATTTAAAATTTTCCTGGTGAATGGAACGATTGGCACTTAAATCTCATACAAAAAATAATATAGTTATATAACAATTTTTTGTTGGTATTTATTTACGATTTTAAATACCATACAATTTGCTAAGGTTAAGTGCAATATTCATATATTTGTAAAATTACTTTCTTTACTAATATATAAATGATTTAATATCTAAAAATAGTCTAATAAAACAATACTTGAAAGAAAAGGTTGTGTTGAATAAAATAAAATTTTAATTCATGAATGAAAGAAAAATCCCTCTTCATTAACTGCAAATAAAATATCATTGCTTAACTGGCAATACCATCCCAATTTTTTAAGTTTTACAGTAGGAAAAAGAAGCCAATAATGAATAGTTCTGACTTTTTTCAAATCTGATCTAGACACGAGATCGTTTGTTCATCCCTGATATGGAAAAAAAAACATACAAAAATATTTGTTATTGTTTGCAAAAAATTATCTTCTTCATCTAAAGGCATTTTGAAAATTGAGACAGGCGCTGTTGCTTGTTGAGCAACAATATCTGTTAGGATTCAGATATTATCTAGACACAGTAGAATTTCATACTGTCTATATATAATGCCATTGATTAAATGAGGAAATATGATGCACCTGGGCTGTTTATATATCAAGGGTCACAACATAATATTATTGGGGCCATGAATTTTTCTACAGTGACTCCCTTTCTTTTTCCTTCAGATTTTTTCTCTATTTATACATTAAAATAGCTATGAAAGGCATTTTCATTTAATAGATATAAATAAAATTTGCTAAACAAAATAGCTAAAATTAGGCTTTCTTAATTTATCCAAAACTAATGCTTTGATTTCTCATTTGTTTTGATTTTGAGAGCACAACAAAATGTTTTAGATGAAAATGGGACTACAGGAATTTGTTCCACCAGAGTATGGACAACCAATGGAAACAATTCAGCAAGTCTTTTGATATCGGGTAAAAAAACAACAACTTCTATAAGCAAAAAGTGCTTATTCTGCATAAATAAAATACGTAATTACAGAAAACTGTAATATTGATCAACAATTCAAATACAATGCATGCATCAAGTAGTAAACACTTCCGTATCTCTGAGTGATAACTCACCGTTTTCTTCACAAAGGGCTCCTCAGATTCTTCAAAAAGCACCAGTTCATTCATTCCATCTTCCGTTGTGAATAAGAAACGGGGCACTTCCATTTCATCTCCAATAGACATCATGCTACTAGTAATAGAATCGGATTCTGAGCATCTTTTTCGAGAATACCATCGTGTCGTCGCCATATTGGATCGGTGCATCACGCGAAAAAGGAACCGAAGCAATTCATCGCTCCCTACTCATGATTGTTGACTCAGTGGAACAGGTGTGGATCAAACTCCACTACACGACTCATCCTTGGCAAAAACCGTGTTGACATGGAGGATAACTTTCATTTCAATGCATATTGTGAGATGGGACGCATAGTATTAGGACAAAGATGCCTTTTTGTTTAGTTATTGTTGCTTAGCTGTCCATCTGACTCATTTGCGTGGAAAGAATCGGATTTCTCTATTGACGAGGTTAAACGAAATCGGTTCGTCAGGCATGTAATAAGATTGACATATTATTTACGAGAATCTAGATATTCTTCTGATATAAATTTAAAATTTTGACGATGGAAATGAAACAATGAATTAAATGCTTCTTTAAAAGCAATTGCTAATGAATTGTTAACTTATAAGTAATAAATAGTATTTATATTTTAAGTGAAATAAAAAGCCGAATTAATTTGATGAATTTATACACATATAAATTTATGCCATGAATTAAATGTTTCAAAAATTTTGAAAATTAGGAAATCTTAATAAAAGAAAAAAAGACTATTTCTGTTTTGCGTATTACCTTTGATGTAATTTTCACAGATTTCAAATCTTTCTATAAACTTAATTGCAAGATTAAATATGACTGTTTATATAAAGTGGACATTTTATTTCATATCATGTGAAGTAAATAAATTTATCTGTTTATTAAAATCACGGAATAAGCAAAAAAGGAGAGAGAAAGGGAATTGAAGAAAGAACGGATTTTAAAAGAAAATTCTTATAGATTCGCGAACACAATTTGCGATAATTTATTGTTATTGAATAGTACAAACTGAAAAAGGAAAGTAAGTATGACATGTATCCGTTTGACTTCGCACATTGATTCACATCTGTAAACTTTATTTGTAGCTTCTGAAGTGAATTCATAAAAATGTGTGTAGTGCAAAGGGATGATACATCTGACGAAGAATGAAAAATTTATAAACTTTTATTTCTTTTGCAGTAAGCACAAAAAGCACAGTTTTAGAAAGGTATCTATTTTGGCTTTATATATTAGACTAATTAGAGCACAGAACTACGTAAACAGAATTTATAAAGAAATGCACAAGCAGCATTCAACATCAAATATTAAATTAATTAACGTGATTAATTTTTTTTATAAATACCGGAGAAGAATTGCTGTGGTCTTCTGGTTAGGCCTCACTTTGAGACGCGAGAGTTTCAAGTTCGGAACTTGATTCCACCGAAGACCCGGCATGTAACTGGGTCTATAGCATATTAAATCTGTAGGGGCCAAATATCCTTCCATTGGTGCGGAGCGGAGGACCGAGAAAAATATGCTGCTGGCCCAAATAGCGTCGTTGTTATCTGACCGCGGTTCATATTTCCGTAGTCCGTCCCAAAATAGCTTTAATATTGCCCCAAAACGGGACTAAATGAATTTAAAACACTAATACATCTATTTAAGGTATCGCTGTAAAATACATGCCCGCAGCTAAATCAACGAAGCGAAAATTTTACGTAATTTCCTGGTTATTTGAGGGTACGAATTTTTAGCGGGCCATCTGCGTTGCTCTTATAATTCTTATTCTCGAGGTGATTGCAAATCGTCCATCGACGCAAGAGAACTGCATAATATATAATATTTCAAAGTTCTAAAAATTTTCAAAATCCTGTTAACTGCAAATACATTGCATACACTGTATTCGGGATTTAACAGGAAGTAATCTTAAATGCTTAAAATAAACAAATGTGTAAGATTAGAGAAGTTAATGCAAATATGTAGAAGAGATGGAAAAGGGTTTTCCTATTACGTAGGTGGAATACATTTTTGTTTAAACGCTAGTATCCAGAAAGGCCATTATTTGTCTAAAATATTAAATGAAAGAGATGAACGGGATAAGCAATGCATTGATGGAGTAAAAACGAGCTGTAGGTGTATAATGTGTGAATCACTTCTAGTATATTGTATGAATGAGGAACGTTTGGCACTGAAATCCACGAATTAAATGAAAATGTCATGTACTAATAAACATTGACTTGACAAAAGTGAACTGTTTCGCATAATCTGCCCTAAAAACGTAGCCTGTTTAGGGAGAAAAATAATATTTACCTTCCATTTTCTCTTATTCAAAATTAGAAGTCCGATTTTTACAAAATCAAGAAATTTCATATTTATTTATTTCCAAGAGTATGGAAACATACAAAATTAAACTATTGGTTTTCCATTGCCTATTAAGCAGGTTAAATAAGTATAAAATGTTATTAACGAAAAAATGTTAAATTTGAATTAAATTGATATTGTCGTAGTATTTCAATGAAGCATCGCTTTCTCGTTCAAAAGTCTGGAACTAACTAGAAGAACACGTGGCTTTGAAGTGTTTTGATCTTTAGCCTCTGAAAGTCTCATTGAAACTTGTTAAGGCAGGATATTTTATCAGTATGAAGATAACTATTGATAACGTTATTTGTACTGATTTATTTCTATTAAAATACGTCAAGATGTAAAGACCATTTCAATTATCAAAAGTATTAGTAGTGAAAGTAACACTAGCAAGATTATTCCTTCCAAAATAAAAGCAAATTATTCCTTCAAAAAATATCTTCTTCCTTTTAAAATATCCACTAGTAAAAAGCTTTTTAAAATTTTATAATATTTTTCCTATACATAATAAAAAGTATTTTTCAAACTTTATGGGAAGACTTTATAGAAATGACTTAGGTATAAAGACTTAACCTTCATAAAAACTTGATAACACATTTTATAGAACAGGGATTTTTAAACTTTTAAACATCTTCACCCACTTTTTAGAAACAGAATCTATAGCACCACACTTCAGCCTTTTTAAAAAGCACCACACCACCCTAGGTAACTCGGGGCAGAAATGGATTATTGCGTTTCCACGAGAGCAAATACGGTCCATTTATATCTAGATTGTCCCCTTTTCTGAGAATGTGAAAGTATAGTAGCGTTGCTATTTTTTAAGTATACCTCATGGAAATTAATTAAAATTTTATTTTTATTTTGTATCTTTCTTTACACAAGATGGCGTGTATATATTTTAATTGAATTATCATCTCCTTTTTTTTTTAAGTAATTTGCTAAAATATAGCAATGCTGTTATTTTATCAGTAAAATAAAAGACAACGGTACAACTTGGTTTATGATGTTTATAATAATTATTTTTTAAATAATTAGTCAAAATATAAAGCAAAATAACAAAAACTGGTACCAGCTTATCAAAAATTCCCAGCCCACACTAACAGTAGGACATTTTACCCCCTACGGATTCAACGTACACCAAACCTCTAAAGAGAACGAATCTTCTAAGGATACGCCCCCCTCTCCTAAAAATTGAAGAAATTCTATTTGAATATTAGATTTTAAAACTGAATACACTGAATATTAAATTTTAAAACTGCAGAATTTTTGTTTTTATATTTGCTTGAATCCGTTATTATTCTCTATTTTATCAAAAAGTGAACAAACAAAGTTATTTACTTTTCTAAAGCTGTAATTAAAAGCCTTCGAACAATTGAATTATTTGTATGCTAATATTAGAAAGAGTTTATAAGATGTTTTATCGACTTTTGATAAGAATACATGAAACGCAACCGCATTACATGTTTATAATTAGATAAATAAAAATCTATTTCCAAGGTAGCAGAAAGAATCATTGAATTTTCTCTTACATATCTGTAAGAGAAAAGACATCTGTATCTCCGAGTATCAGTTAATGATAACATTCCAACCAAGAACAACTATTTATTTCCATGATGTACAGCTGCTGAACGTGATCGATAACTTAAGATTACATAGATAAAGTGACAATGTTTTCGATCATGTTTATGATTAAACTATGTAATGTTAAAAAGAAGAAACTTCTTTGATAGGATGTTTGCGTTTATCTAAGCTTAGGTTAATGATCCTCGTTTTTGTTAATCATGTTTATAACCTTCTGCACGATAAAATTAGTTTATTATTTTTATTTTCATAAAAATGTTAAATTTTTTATAACTTTCTTTTATATCAAATCTTTTATATCTTTTATATCAAAGAGAAAGTATAGTAATCACCAAAAAGTATAGTAATCACTAGATTAAATAAATCTCAACTTTTTAGACACCCCCTAAAACAGAAAACATTTAAAAAAAATTATTTTTGTTTGCGGAAAAGATAACACCAAAACGAAACAAGTTAGACAGTTCAAAAGTTTTGTGCATTTTTACACGAGAAGTGCTGATTTCTATCAAATTTGGTTGATATGCGTCTACAGGAATTCTGCCTATCAATCCATGACATGATATGGAATCTATTATGGGAGCATGAATAGAATCGCATTTTTATAATACTAATCGAAAGCGTCCGGCCTATTTAATTCTAGAATCCATTGGGCATCTCGCAGAAAGAAAAGAGCATAGGTGACGACACAGTTCAGTGTAAAACAAATTAATATTAGATTTTAGCGAATATGCGCAGTTACATTTTTCATGTGACTTTGATGCTACATAAATTGACTCCACTAAAACATGATGAAAGTTGCATTTAAAGTAACACGAGTTCTATTTGGGATGGATCTCTTAATTTCGAACCCTATCAAATGATAAGAACGAACCTGCGGATATCGGCTATCTTTTGCTTATAACAGCAGTCGAGTAAGATTTCGGTAAAAAAAGAAAAGAAAACAAAAGCATTTTCTTTTTCGTTGCAGCAAAGTTTTCACGCGATTACTTACAATAGTGTACAATAGCTCACAAACGTGATCTGACACTTGAGCATATTGCAGAAAAACCTTTGCATATAGAATTGAATACATATAAAAAAAGTGCTCGATAAATTTTTATGTTATCTAAATTTAATTCTGAATGAAATGAACATATATATATTATTTAAATATGGAGTCGCCTTTTTCCAAAAAATAAAAACATGAATTGACAACAAAAACAAATAACAAAAAGTGATAAATTTATGACTTGTTTTTTATTATCATTTATCAATTCATTTTCAGATAAGTTGATATAATTAAATATTATCAGACTTTTTTTTATATATTGGTGATATTTAAAATGTCAAAGTCAAAATGTAACAGTTTTCGAGCCTCATTCGTTTGGTTTTTATCCTTGCTCCGCAAAAAATGTTTTATATATCTATAAAGGACACGTAAGCGTAAAGAAATAACGAATGATGCTCGAAAACTGATTATTCTTCATCATAAAAATGGTAAATCAGTTTGAAATGTACGTAAATTAGTTCATTTATCTCAATTGACCATTTACTATACGATAAAATGCTTTGAAACAGGAATGTGGATAAAAAATAAGACAAGAAGTAGCCGTCCGATTAAGCTAACTTGACATGATCAGTGATTTATTCTAATAAAAATTGGAAAGAATCTACATCATATTGCTATAAAAAAAGGATTTAGTGAACAATTTTATTCTTCCCTTTCACTAGAGACTGTATGACGAGTATTGAGATCAAGTGGAATACAAATACATTCAACTAGAATATTATTATTTTTTTAAATTTTTTTGCAATTCAGAAAAGTAGGAAAACTCTCAGTTGAGAAATAAGGCTGAGAAAATCATTTGTCAGCCATTGCACCAGCGATATTGAAATTTTATCTTGAAAAATAAACAAAAAGCAAGATTTTAGCTTTCTAAAAGTGGGATCACACCAAAAAAAATATGTATACTGATAAAATACTGCATTTTATCCTCAAATTTCCGTTACGTGCCAAAAAGATGGCGTTTGTGGTTCTATTTATGCATACCGTTCCGCAAGGAAACCACCGATTATGCACCGAAACCTATGGAATTTTGAATTAGTGGTTTCGGTGTTAGATCTTCTGGAGTGAAAGGTTAGCAATTCCTGAAATTCATACATTTGCAGTACTGTCATTTTTGACCTTTAAATAGTATAATTTTTGATTAATAAAATAATTACCCATTACATTTTTGATTTGAAGAAACTTTAACAAAATTATTAAGTTTTCTCATTAATTAGTTTAAATTAAAAAAAGTGAGCACAAAAATTAATTTTTAATTATTTCTGCTTCATCGTTTGCACTTTTTTTTACACAGATTTATAAGACTTTTATAAAAAATAAAAAATCAACTATTGTAGTGTTGAAAACGAATTTATTGAATATTTCTGCCAATAGAAAGAATAATCATTCAGAATTATTGGCCCATCAGATGAATGGCCCGACTGCAATAAATAGAAATGGAGGATTGTAAATTACATATAATAGACTCTATTAAGAGAATCCCATGGTCTGAATCCTC
The DNA here is from genome assembly GCA_026543865.1 of Argiope aurantia. Lineage (NCBI taxonomy): Eukaryota > Metazoa > Arthropoda > Arachnida > Araneae > Araneidae > Argiope > Argiope aurantia. The sequence goes on along the minus strand of JAPMOR010105786.1, from coordinate 86,079 downwards.
ACATGTCATTGGTAATGGGAGCGTTAACTTATCAATATCACCATTCTTGTATTTCCACATGAAACGAGATATGCTTATTTACGTGGTAATTTCTCATTCTCATACCCGAATCAAACCGTCTGCAGAAGTCGTCTGTCAAATTTTGATGTTTATATAGATCTATATAAAATAACATCGCAAAATGAAACAAGAAATCAAATCTACAAACATAAATGAAAAATCATCCAAACGCATTTGACCACAACGCTTTCCGGAGGCAGCGTTATTTAAGATCATGCAGACGGCAAGAACAATAAGAAAAATTAATGAAATTGTGTTTAAACAGTTAGTCACTAATATAGGAAACATAGGCTGGATATTCTTTTTAGCAAAGTTTTTCATTATGATGATGAAAACATCATTTCTATTATGTCAGTAATTTTCTTTTCATGAGATATACCTTGCTTCCATCAAATTCTATAGAATAAATTAGTCCGCTTTTTCACTATTTAAATGTCAGTTATTTCCTAAAAAGTATCCATTTTTAAAAAGCTGTGAGCATACTTCGCTGTCAATTATTTCTTCATTTTATTTTATATTGTATGGGAAAAGATATTGGTTTCTGAATTCTCAAGTAAATGCATAGACACGAAAAAAAATTATTTTAGTTTTAAGGATAATAAATAAATTCTTAGTATAAAATGGTACTAAAAATGTTATGAATACTGAACAGCATTTATTATTATCCAATAAAGGTTGAAAATAAAACATGAATATAAAAATATTAATTTAATATATTATCTGAGTTAGAGTGGTTTTGAAAATGCACTCGAAAGATAGCGATAAAGAAACAGTATGTTTCATTCATGAGCTAATAATCTTCAGCATAATTTTTTACAGATGAATCGTTTAGAGGATGATTATTTAATCAGTTCCTTATTTTAGATGCAAAATAGCTTGATTGATTTTATGTAACGTTATTAGGTAACAAATCCTTTCTGAATACAAATGTTTTCTATTTGTCTCATGAACTCTACAACTGATATGTTTTCAGTTGTAAGCGCTATATAGATATATAAAATAATATTACCAGTTACTGCAAATGCAGAGTTAGCAAAAGTTAAATAAAGAGCTTTAATTTGTCTTGTTATGTAATAAAACATTTACGATTCATCGGCTATCTTTATTTTTGCCATTTAAACATTCATTGAATTCATCACTTGCAGTTCGAAAGCGCTTTAAAATTCCCTCTGCTCTCATTAATTTCGATACGTAGCCAATAACAATAAATAATTTAAATAAATCAAATGAATCATTTTGGATAAATAAATGAAAAAATTATTTTAGAAACATCAACTATATAAAAAAAATAAGAAGATTCCTCGTTTGTGGTGTTACAAATTCAATTTATGAGAAATTCATTGCAATTCCAACCAGTAACTTTAAGATAATGAAATTAAAATTTGTTTTTATTATAACATTTACCTACTGATTTAAGTAATTGATTCATTTTAACTCTTAGAATTTATTATACTCTCTTTTATTTAAAAATATAATACGTAAATAGTAATATTTATTATTATAATGATCATTTTCAGCTACTGAGTACGGTAAGTTAAATTCAGAAACTCTGAGAGCATTCGTTAAATTGGCTTATCCTGTGCTCATTAAAGATTCTGTGGTGAAGCCGTTTTTGAGGATCAACCGATTTGCTTCTCTTGTTCTTTGGTTCTAACGATTAAAACAAGCACTGATGTTTTTACAATTGGTCGTTTTATTTAAAGTATACATTTCTTTCCTTTCCTTTTTCTTCTCTTGAAAGTGATTATAACTTGAGAGAGGAGAAACTACGGGCAATGTCTGCCACTCTGTTGCGATCTCTCGAAGTAGCAGGTAGTGTCCGTGCTCTGGATAGGGCAAACTGCCAACAGCACCTAACAGGTTTCCCGGCCAGCTTGCAGTCAAGAATTTGAACCTGATTTCACAGCTGTGGGCGTAGATGAGCGTGTAAAAATACAGGATGCTATTGAACCGGAAAGGTACGAAAACGTATCATCTCAAAAACAATACTGGTATGTAAGACTAGACCCGAAAATTTCGGGGATCAGTATATTTTAAATGTTTTTACTTCTTGCTAATGTTTTAACATTATGTAAACATTGAAAGCTGTGTACGATTTCTATGAAATACGTTAACGAGATTCCCTATATTATTTCATTTTCAGTTTCTGTTAGCATTTTATTAGAAAATTTTTATTTTATTTGTCATAAACTGAATATAAAAAAGTATAAACTGAATGTAGTGAATTATTCATATAATACAACCCAAAACTGTAAACAGAGAGATAAAAAGGAAGGATATACACCCCATCCCATTAGATAAGTTCCCCTTAAAGAGTTCTTCTTCAGGTATTTTGAGAGTAAAAAATAAGATATATTTGTTCAAAAAATGAAAAGCTTTAAGAAAATCTTCACGCATATTTCTAAGACTTAAAATATTTATAACTCACTCCAAAAAAATCTTTATTTGTAAACTATTTATCATTAGTTTTCAAATAACTTCCGTAATTTTAATTTCATTTCTAGCAAACACCAATTACGGGGAAGGAGGGATAGAACAGGATGTTATTTCCGTATTTGCAACGTTTCCCTAAAAAAATTCTTCTTCGATATTTTGAGTGTCAAAAATAAGCAATTTTGGTCAAAAAGTATAAAGTTTTAAGAAAATCGTCATATATATTTCTAAAACTGTAAATACCTAAACCCCTTTCTGAAAGAAAAAAAAATCATTCGTAAGTAAATACATTTTAATTTACTTTCTCAAATTTTGAAAGAGCTTTCGTTTCCACAGATGGAGTATATTTCTTAATTTTGATTCATCTTTAACTATGTAATATAAGTGTTGAAGAAATTCTACAATCTCGATATAATACGTTAATTTTTCATTTGATTTCTTAGTTTAAAATTTATAAATAGAATTACTTGTGTTTGCAAAATTTTCTTTTATTTTAAAAATACGGTGCCAAGTCAGTACTGATGTAAATTGTCATAGAAGATTAAACCGTTTAAAGGAAAAAAAAGGATATATTCTGATGATCAGTTGAATATACTAGTATACGACTTGCAGATTGAAGTATAGATCTCAAAATTTCTCAGATTTGATGTTTTAGTCTGAGTGAGATTCAAAAATGGTAAGTATATCTTTTTCTTCCAAGAATTTCATTTCACAATATAAATTAAAATACGCAAAGTATAAAAATAACCATTCTTTAAAATTTTGAGATGAAAAGTATGATAACAGAAATTCATGATAAACTCCTCTATTACATATGAAAGTTAAAAAAAAAATAGTAAATCGAAATTCAAAGAATTTTCTTTAAGGACCATTGAAAAGTCTCAACAACAACAGAAATATTAAAAGTAAGAATAAAACTAGGCCTTTGGATGGTTTTTGGATATACTTCAGTTCGTATATTTCTAGGAAATGAAAACTATAAATTGGTTTGGATTTCAGTCAGAAATGAAAATAGGATTGTCAGAAAAAAAAAAGAAATGAAATTCATCCTTTATTATTAAATATAAAAGGGCCATATTTTCATTACGAGTAATAATATATATATTTTTTTAATTTTCGCACAAATTAAAAAGGGGAACTCTGTTTTTTAAACTCACTTTTTAATGCTTTGGAAATTTATCTTAAATTTAGAGATCTACTGACGTGACTTTTTAGCTACAATTTCATATAAGTTCTGTTATTAAATGACTTTTTTTTGTAAATTGTTTCCGAATTTGCCCGAAATTGTTAAGCACTTAAAGTAATTCCTAAACAAAGAATAAAAAGTTTCTACTCTCAGTATTATCTCACTATTAGCATTTTAAAGTAGATAGTTATTAGAAATGATATTTTCTGCAATCTGAGTTTCCAGTTTTGTCTATCAGTCATTCATCATGAAATGCAAGGTCAGAAACTACTGACTCACTTTGAATACAATGTTCCGTCGTATTTTGATTCTCATTACTCTTTATTTGCCTATTTAAGATCCATTTAGAATTTAATCCTTTAAAATAAAGGAGAACATTGGTGAGACTTTTGGTAATATAGCTAATAATGATGAATCTCCTCTCTCCTTTCCCAAAAAAAGTTTACTATATATTTGGATGGCATTGAAAAGTTTATATTTATATTTATATTTCCAAATTGCTATAGCGCTGAAATGTTGCAATTGGTACATATTTGATTAAAGAAAGGAAAAAGTTTCAAATCTGATTATATCTTCTAATCATACAAAGCATGCAAATATTCGGGAAAAAAATGGAGAATTCTATTCTTCGTAATTTTAAAAAAGTTTTAATTTCGTATTTTTTAATGCTGTAGTGCAAAGTCGTTCCAGTAAGCATTGTTACATAAGAACAAAAATATTTCTCTATTTAGACAATGTTTTAAAATTGCAAAAAAGACAAAATTTTGGTAAATTTTAAAAGGAAATTTGTATTAATTTGAAGGATCTGCGACGACCAAAAGGGTAATTAAAAAACTTCCAAATATTCTGTAAAATGAACAACGATGACATGCATAACTGACTAGTATTCACTACTCATTGCCCGATTGGCAACATCGACTGAAGACTCCTATTCTTTCATGAAGCTCTATCTAACTTCGTCTCCTCTCACGCTCCAATGGCTGTTCCATCTTGTTTTAATTGGTTGTTTTATCTTTTGGTTATAAGGTTTCTAAACATCACTCGTTCATTAGTAAATAAGTAGCATTTTATATTATGTGTCGTGCTGGTATTAAACTTTTTCAAGAATTTTGAGAAAAATTAATACTATCCTATTCAGTCCGCTTGTAAAACCTATTTCTGAACAACAAAGAAAATAACGGATTGTCTTTTGACTGTCCTATATTTGGCCACCTGAGAAATTTGCTACCAAACAGACTGTCTACAGTGTGCTCCGAGGTTGTCCTGAGGAGAAGTTCGAGTCAGCAAGGTAAGTTAACACCAGAAAAGAAGTTTTCAGTTATTAACCATTCAGTGGCACAGAAAGTACAAAAATATTTTTGACAAGGCATCAATTCCTACAGTTTTCTATGATAGAGTTATCCAGCTTATCATACTTTCTATGATACTGTGATCTTAGGAAATCTTAAGATCGTGACAAAGAAAAACCAAACTATAAAAAAAGACTGATAATTTTAAACCCAATCAAATAAACGCTTTTATGTCTCTGCCTCTGTTAAAGTCTAATTTACATTATTTTTTTGCATGAGAAATCTGACAAGATTCCCGCCACTGATAAGGAATTTTCTGCCTTTAGAAGATGGGATTAAGCAAAGTGCCTCTTTATATACGAAAGGGACTACAAAGTTGAAAACTAGGTTTAAGAGGAAAAAATACGTCTAAAAGAGGGTAGTTTCTGAACCAATTCTAGACATTAGGGATAAACTTGATCCTTTAGCTGAAATATAGTCAAGTTGTTCAGTCAAAACAAGCCAAACTACTCTGAGAAGAAATTCCCGTGGCAGATGAGGATAAAGATAAACATTATAGCATTAAACAGGGATCGCAAAATAGTATCTGATTATTCAACTACTGCTCAAGCATTGTGTGCTTCAAGACTTTATTTTAATAACTGAAACAGATACTTCTAAAGTTGTTGAAAAATATAAAATTAGGAACGACAAAAAGCCTCAATAGAAATTATTTACAAAGCAGTAGTCAATAGGATTCCTGACAACTGCATAATATTTATTTTGACGGAAGGTAGATTACATCTAAAGTATATAATCGAAACTGTTTTGTCGAAAGGTGAAGGAAGAGTCTTATTCTATCATCAAAGAACCTGATTTCGCTTATGTGTGCTGTACATCTGCGAACACCGGATCTGCCAAAGACATCCAGTAATGTGTCTTAAGTAAAAGAACAAATAATTTCCCTAGAAGTTTGAGCGTCGTTTAATGTCAGGTGCTAATACTGATGCTGAATGGAAAAATGGTGGTATTCTTCAACTCTAAACCCATAATAGACTACCACATCAAGGGGCTGACTGTTTACTTCATTTCATTGAGTTATCTTTCAAACACTTTTTTTAAGCTCTTGAATGAAGAAGCAAATGGCCCAAGATCATTTTGTAAGCTGTTGGAGATGATCTCAGCAGTTGTGAAAGGATAAATTTTTTAACTCAATAGATAAGAGCGTTTCAAACCAAAAAAAAATGTGAATTAAATTGTGTGCATTTTAAGGAACATGTTTTATAATATTAAAGACTTTTATACAGCATATTTGGGCCACAATTTAATCATTAAAACAATAGAACATTAAAAGAAATCAAAGTTGTTGCTTGTTAAAATTCACGAAAATAGTTAAAATATTCAATTTTTGGTAAAATATAAGAAATTTATGCAATAGGAAGATTTTCTATAAAAAGATAAATTATTTTTTTACTCAGCAGTATCCGCTGCAACTTTTATGAAATATTACAAATACAGGAGAAAAATACAGAAGAAAAACTTTAAAAAATTCTCTATTTTTTCTAAAATTTAGACGCTTGTGCGATTGAAAGAAACAGATTTGAATAATATTTTATTGTTATTTAAATATGTACCAAACACAAATTTTCTGCGCAATAAAGACTTGAAAATATACATTAAATTTTTTTTGTACTACTCTATTATTTATCATTTCTAAGAATAATTTTTTAACTTCTTTTTTACCAAAAATGATAGCATGAAAATAAATTGTTTAAGTACTGAGACCCACTTCTTTTTGTAATTTTCTTACACATACATACCGACGTGCTAACTTTTTCTGAGCATTTCTGTATATCAATATACTTTTTATTAGTATTAATCTTTATTTGGTCAAATCTTTCAGAATGAAATGGAGAAATACTCTTAATAATCAAAAGATCTTTTTCATATTCTCTTTTAATGATATCTTTTAGAGTTACATTCATGCAATTGCAAAGTAGAAAGCGCTTATTTAAAATTACAGAAATTAAAAACAATTACAATTAATTTTTTAGTTTTAAGCGATATTTTTTACTTACTGAACAGACTTACTTACTGACAATGATTAGCTGGATTATAATAAACGGTACCCGTTTCGCGAGTTTTTGCAGTTCAAAAAAATAAGTCTAGGGATTTTAAAAGCGACCTTACAGACTTCACAATTCGAATTACGGATTTTCGTTGGAGGATCGCAGTTTTCTCCCTTTTCGCCAATTTTTCGAAATTTAAAAACGATAAATGCATTTTAAAAAATTACATTTTATAAGGTTGGTACGATTCAAATGTTTTAATAAAGTGTTACCTTCTTAAACAATATCTTCGTCACTTTACAATAGTTGGGAGATGATTCTTAAATTGTCCTCATAAAACCCGAAAACGGGATATTAATCCCGATTTAATGAATCAGTTAGTGATAAGTCTCCTTTTTTTTGGAAAAATTGATGAATTATCTTTCATGACAACATTTATCTATAGGAATAAGTATAAATAATATATTCGGAAACATATATTAATAAAAGCTAACTCTGGCAAATTTCTAAGCATACGTTTCATTGAAAAATATATTTAATGAAGTAAAATATTTTATATTTCTATTAAAATGAAATAATTTTATATACAAAATTAATTAAAATAATCACCAAAGAAAAATGTGAGCTAGCAAAACGCTAAGGGTAAAAAATTTAGTCTCTTACGCAAAAACAACAGTCGAAACTCTTGTATAACCTAACTATAAATTTAATTGAGATAAGAAAAATAGCTACTACATTTCTATTTTTTCAAAATTGTTACCATGTTAGAGAATTTTGTAAAATTTCTGTTGAAAATATTTTGAATATTTTTAAGGTTAAATTTTAAATCATGTTTCTTGCAGGCTTGATTGCAGTACTTAAATGTGTTACTGAACGAAGGCGAAGTTCGATTGTAAAATAATGAGTGTTAGTTAAAACTACGGATCTGATAAAAAAAACTTTTCTTTGTGTAACTTCACCAATATTTAATTATGATTATTTCCTTACTTCATTTTAAGAATTAATAATCTGTCAGCTAACAATCATTGAAGATTTTATACATTTCTTTTATAAAAATGAAGTGCATTTGATACCCAAAAGTTTTATCTTTAAGTCTTGCTGTTATGTTTTCAAAAAATTGTCCTTCACAATATTTGAAAAGTGGAGAAACTAGTACAAGCAATTATTTGAACATCTTATAGAAATGTATTTATATGATTTCTATCAGTAAATATTTCAATGGGTTTTACAGTTTCTTCACAACTTAATTATTATATCATTCTTCTTGTATCCTTAATGCTTAAATTGACAACAATTCGTAGGATATTATACTATTACAGTTCGGATTTTTATTTATATTAATTATATACCTTTTAGAAAAATTGTTAAATTTGTGTATTTCTATCAGGTGTTCTGAGAGTCAGAAACTGAGCTCGTGGATTGCATTTTAATTCCAATCTAACTTTTACACTGTTTTTGACATATGATAGCACAACAGGTGTAAAGATAGGTTCTATAATTTTTAAATGTCTTCATAAATTCATAAACCTTGAAAGAAATGATATCCAATTAAATTCAATAAGATTAGTAAAACATCGAGAACAATTTTAGCGCATTTTTGTGCTTGAAAACAGCTAAGTAAAAGACATTACTTATCTATGTTTTACTACATTATTTTTTATATTATCTGAGACACTTAACATAGCTTATTGACAAAAATTTGTTCACAGTTTACAAACTGGTCATTCTGATTCGGTAAAGCGAATCATTTTACCTTTTCAAACGCATATTACAATCTATAAGAGACTGTAAATTTTTAATGTAATATGTTAAAATAGTAAACAAAATTTCATTTTCTCAATATCGATCACAGCATTGAATTTCATACTACAATAAAAATTCCTCATATTTTCCTGAATTGATGTTTTAAAAGCTGGCTTATAAAGAATTCATTTTAGCATTAAAAAGCATCCAATTATTACCATATCAATACAACTACTGCTGCATCTACATTCACTTATCTAAATTTCAATTACTATCTAAAATTTTCAGTTAGTATGTCTATTGTCGATTTATGATACAGACGAAGTTAGGAGAAGGCATACATTGGAAGGTGGGAATATATATTATGGCTCCCTTTTTTCCCTTTCAACCATAATTCCAATTTTAATTATTTAAGAATTAAGTTTATTTTTCTCCTTTGACCACCTTTTTGCCAATAAGTTCTAAAAGAATTATCATATAAAGGTTAAAGAAACTTTTTGAAAGTAACGTTTACTGCTCGCGTATCGGGGCAAGCCATTACTCGATAACATCAGTTTCTGCAAGAACTTTAACAGTTATTAAAGAAGAGAAGGGAGTTTATTGCTTTCTTTCTCTGCTTTTTCCTTAACGTAGTTTCTTCTTGAGGGACAAGGTTCTCAGTTCACTATCAAAAAGAGTTTCTTTCCTCCGAAATTTTAAATTTTTGATGCTGTTGCCATGATTTAAGATATATATTAACTATTTTACAATTTTTAACCATTTCAAATGCATTTAAGAGTAAAAAATTTCACGCGTCTCTTAGAAGGCGGAAAGCAATCTTCCGATGATGTTAAACTTAATGCTAAGCTAACTTCTGTGAAATTTCATCAATTTTTTTTCCTCATGTTTAAAATTACATACTTAAAACCAATCTCTAGACAAATTCAATTTTAATACCGTAAATAAAGCTAAACAGGTAGCAAAAAATCATTCAAATATTAAAGAGCATTTAAATATTTTTTTCCCAATTTTAAATCTTTTCAATCATAAATAAATAAATTTATAAATGTTTACTGATTGCTTTTCAAACAGTGTCTAATATTTTCTCGAATTGTAGAGATAGTTACATTTTTTTATTTTAAAAAAATTACATTCTTTGATTTGGTATTACATTTTTTTTACTTAAAAATGCCTTTAAGATTGAATAATAGAACAAGAAGTTAAATCAATAATTGATAGGTCACAGCTTCACTAAGAACTGAAAATGTATCATCATTTACAGATTTATCAATCTTAGATCTGATTTACTTGCGTTTATTAATGATTTTATTTCAATCAATATACTCTAAACTGATGATGATTATCTTTTTCATCATTATCGTCATTATTTCATTTTCATTTAGTATCAATATTAAAAATGGATGCATCCGCATTTCATTTGATATTAATTGCTTTATATAAAAATAAACGAGAAAAAAATTTTATTTTTAAAGTCATGATTTCGTTTATGATAGTCATTTGCTTGACTACTATTTTATATATCATCTTTTTCAAAAATAAAAATTCATTATTCATAGAAATTTCAATCGCTAATTACTTTTATCAGATAGCTTTAATTTCTAACTACAGAGATAAAACATAGCAACAATAACTACAATGCATGGCATTATATTAATGAAATCCTGTTATACTCTAAACAACGTAATAAAGTTCTTTAAAAAATTGCAGAATTCCAAAGAAAAGAAAGAAAGTGGTGGAAAAAAAAGAAGAATCAAAATTTGAAAGTTTATATTTTAAATTAAAATATTTGAAAGTAAGATATATCAAGGATTTGATATTTTAAACAAAAAACATCAGTTTTCAGCATCTGTATAAAAAAATTCCAAGACTTACCTAACTGTTATTTGAAACTTTCACTTTAAGCCTCTTCAACAAGACGTCTTGAAGATCTAGCTGAGGCGTCGAAACTGATCATTTTGAAGAATACAATCTTGGCATTTCTAATCCACCTGCGATAAAAAAAATTATAATAATAAAAAAAGTGAGACAAATACTACCAGTTAAACAGCTACACCTCATTGTGGATATGGACCGTTCCGTGCCTGGATCATTTTAAAAAGAGAATGAAGGCCGGGAAATAATATGAATATATATAAAAAAAAAACCTCTAGCTAGTATTTTATTAAACGGAAGTTTAAAGAATAGCGACTTTCCGCCATTTGAATGAAAAATTAATCACTGAATTAAAGAATATATTTTACGATATGGATGAAATGTGCATACATTTTCTAAATGAAAAAAGATTTGACATATTAACAAGATTATGAATGATTATGCAAAGTTTTTATGCTAATTAAGATTTACAAATGTGAAATTTCTTTCTTAAAGAACTGCGTTTGAAGATGACATTGTTTTTAATTCACGAGGAATCTATACATATATTTATAACAAATTTTATGATTTCCATATCTCACACTATCTATTCTAGTGTAATTATCTTTACAAGGAGTAAAATATTTTTGCATTAGAATGATACTTTTCGAGTACTCCGTTAAAAGAATTATTTTTTCTAGTCCCAAAATATAGCAAATTTAACAGTACATATTCCTTTAAGTCTGCCTTCATGATGTCTCTATGGCACGCCAATGAAGTGATGGCGCTCCAAGCCGTTCGCTTTTTTGCCCACCCAATGTACTATTTTTATTTATGAGCAGTCCATGTCAGTTTTCCTCCAACCCCTCCATCATTGAATGCTTTGCCAGAGTACATCAAAAGTTCTCTTGGCTCTCCAGACATCTTCCTCCCCACCTTTTTTCAATTAGCGTCCATTTCAAATGGTGCAATGCAAATTAATTGAAGGAAATTATTACGGGTCGGATATCCAACCTTCCAAACCTCGTTTTGCCAATTCTGACAGGTTTTCAGCAATGAGGATCGATTTTGGAATGTTATCATTTTTTTTATATTTGCGTGACGAGGAGTGATCGAGAAAATTCTGATTTAATTACTATCCCTTTTAAACTCAAGAGGCACCTTTCAGAGCATTCTACTCGGGCCTTGAGAACTTCAATTTCTTTACTTCTTTTTTCGAATTTCCAGCAGCAGTGTGAATGGTTGATGTAGATAAGGCACGGAGAGATGATTTTTCGCAGAAGTGCATAATGGGTCTATGATCATTTCTATAAAGCTATTTTAAACAATAATGTAATTTTTTTGAAAATATTGAAATTGTAGGAAATAAAAAATTAAGAGTGTTTACTCTGGATGCTTCCGTATACTTACATATAAGGATATCATTTACCACGTGTGCTTAAAAATAGATTTTTTAACTAATAAACAAAATTTTTCGATTAGCTTCAATTAAAATCATATACAATTTTCCAAAACTAATTTTCGAATTTCGTAGCTGTGATATTTTACCTTGATAATTTTGGAAATTTCATTCTGGATAAAATAGTTCTTATATCTTAAAAATAAAATATTTATTTAATGATATTAATTTTATAACAGAACTATTTTTTTTGTAATACCTTAATTTTATTCGTTAAAAATATATTTTAGGAAAAAATGTTATTTTTACTAAGATAAACATTCTCTGGAATCGTATGTTAACAAGCATATTAAAAAATACTCCATTTAAAAATATATAGAATATTGTTGCAAAGATAAAAAGAGCTGGAAAATGCTATTCAGCAATAATATCAATTTATTAACTTTTCCTTAAAATTAACTGAACATTTGTCGAGAACATTATTTATTATTTATTTAATAACATTTTGAATTAATCTTATTCTTCTTTGTATGGCAATATAATTATTCGGCATGAATGGCAACATGAATGTTAATATATTTTTAATAAATTTACTATGTTCTGTTTGCTGTCGAAGCATAATGGAGAAAATTGAATCAAGAAATGTTTCACGATTCCAAAATTCTACACATATGTAATTTTTCATCAAGAGCAAAATAATAATATCTAATGTCAAATTATATTCATCTAGCTCGCTGAATTCTTGAGTTATCACGTTAATATATGTGAACAGATAAATAGTCTTCAGCGGATAGTTTTGATTTAAAATTTGATACAGATATTTAATTTTTGTGTAAAGACCTAGCGTCAAATTTTATCTAGTCGTCTCATTGTCCTTTCGAGTTATCATGATCACATACTCACTTACAGACAAACCCAAAGACGTTGTTCATTTTTTAAAAATTTAGTTGGAATCTTAAACGACGTATTGATCGAAATATTAAGAATAAGTTTTTGACGAATACAATACTTTACTACATGTAATTCGTATGCGAGTAAGAAAAAATAGGTTTTAGTAAGTAGCAGTCCAAAAGAATAAACTTGCGATAAAATGAATTTTGTTATAATTTATTATAATATTCCCATAAAACATCTAGTTTTTTTCTCCCATCTTTTGAAACAGTAGCTTCATTCTATCAATTTCTGTAGTTAAAAAGTGTGAAAAGATAACAGCACGTATAGAATAAATATTATTGCAAAGACTGCTTTTATTAAATGTATATTTTTGTTTTATCAAAATTATATGCATTAATCTGAAATAATGTCAAAAAGCCATGCTTTTAAAAAATGGTACTTCGTTATAGTTCTTGTCATTATTGTTCTCTGAAAAGGGAACTATTGGATTATTTGATTTTCATTCAGTACTTAAAAATAACCTTTTTTTAACTTTTGAAATGGAATATCTCATTTTATTTTTATATAAATATTTTTGTAATTTATAATTTGGCTAAATGCAAACATTTCTCCTTTTCACATATTTGAGTAAAACGAAAAATGTAAGCTCAGAGCTTAAATATAGAGTACAAAGATTAAACTTTTCCTTTTGTATTTCAAAAATAACAATTGTGTGCAAATTCTTCAATAAAAGCAAAATACCCTAGGTTTTAATGCATCGAAAACTAATTCTGAATCAAAACTTGATGAGTGATTCCAAAGTAACTAGAATCAGATTTGATACGTAAATTGCCAACCATTAGAAAACTCGGTTCTGATTTCTTCTAAATAGCGGTACAATTTATTTGTTATTTGCATCATCCAGCTAAAAGCGGCTTACAAATCTTATATATTTTATTCTGTTATTGAATTTATTTCGCTCTATTTTTTTTTCTGGGCAAAAGGGAAGTATTTTGAAGAAATATAATTAATTACCGAGACGAATTACTCACATTACAAATGTAATCGCGAGTGCTTTTAACATAAAATGCACATAGTATTGCGTTGTAGGGTGAAGTGGCATTCATTTTTACTTTTTTGTATATCAAGTATGTAAAGAGAAAGTATTGAAATCATCAAAAAATTTGAACTCGAGATTTTGATGAATCTCCACATTTTATATCTCCCTGTGTTGAGAAGTATATTTTTTAAATTCTGTCTATCTACCTGTGAATATGAAAATACAAATTGTTTTGAGCTAGAAGGATGAAATTTGGTAGGTCATTACACCAAATGAGCAGACATCTAACGAATTTTGAAGAATTCTTTTAACGAGGAATCTGCCTGCGTGCCTGCCCGAAGACAAATGAATATGGCAGCTATAAAACACAAAAAGGTGTATGAATAAATTTTGGTACATATATTTAAGTCCGTAGAGGCTTTGACTGTCTGTCGCTCTGTACTTTCGCATCCATGCGAACATGATAGCTCAAAAGCAGAATGAATTAAATAATTGATATTTGAAATGCGATCTTGCTATTGAAATTGCAGTTCTGAGTCAAATTTTGTTTCTAAACGTTAGGGGAAAAAGTTTTCAAAATTTGGTTTTCTTTACTATACTACGAAGCACAAAACGCTCATGTGTGAACTCTGAAAAGAAATCTAAGCAATCGTTGCTTTTCAGCTTTGTCCAGAGTCCACAATTATATGCCGAGGGAGAGTGCATAACACAAAAGTATCCGAGAAAGTTTCGGATTTCGGACAGACCACATCCCTTGTTTCTCCCCCTTCTGCGAAAAATGCAATGAATTTCAAAATGCAGTTGATGTGCAGCTCCTGATTTGTGTTACTTGAGCTCGTGGTAAATACAATTTAGATGAAATTCTCTTAAAAAATGAAAAAAATTAATGTAAAAATGTAAAATAAACATTACAAACCAAGAAAAATAATATAAACATGTATGTTGATTTTTGGAAACTGATTTCAATTCCGGCCTATTAAAGCTTCGAATAAATTATAGGTTTCTGCACAATATAACGGAAATAAATTGCACAGAAGTGCGAATACGAAACAATGACGGAACAATTTACGAAACAATGATTAATAATTTGAATATCATTCGCAAGAACGTTGGGTATGTTGGTAAGAGTTTGTTTTCTCTTCTTGTTTTGTTTATTATTTTTTTTATTTCTCAACGGATAGTCGCAATCATCAACTCGTGCGTATAGTTTTTTTTTTTATCACCAACGTGTTTCCTTTTGTGTATTGTTAATTTCGGGCAGGAAACAATTATGGCTGAGAAAGGAAATTCAGTGTAAAAGTTTCAAAACGCTGAATTTTCAAGTATTTTTTCTTCCAAGAAATCTTTTATATGCAAGCATGATCTTTGCATATTGAATTTAAAAAAAATTTTAAGACATTCGTTTAAGTTAAGAATTATGAATTTTGTTAAAATTATGAGTCTGTTTTTAAGACACAAGAATAACAAAAATATATCGACACTAATCTGCGTGCACTTTGAAATTTAAAATTTTAAAATGTAGTTATTTCATTGAAAGCTTTCACCATTTATATGAGGTTTCGTAAGGAATTTTTCGACTGAAATCTAATTTTAGTCGTTAATGCATTTATTAATTTATTATCACTAAAATTATGAAACTAATTTGACTTTGTTTATCCGTCTTATTTATTATAACAATTCGAAATGTAGGATTGCAGTTTTGAGTTTCATTAAAAATATTATGTTAAATGCATAAAATGTGTTCCAAATTAAATATATATATTGATAAATATAAAAATTTCATCACTAGACAAGATGTTCTATTAGATTCAACAGATATTTTTAAAATTTCTTATAAATATAATTAAATAAATTTCATTATTTTACGCAATAAAAACTGAACTTAACGGTAAACTTTAATTGTAGTAGTCTTAAAAGAGAGAAGTATTGACTCTCGAGAAAGGGTTTATATAATTATGCTGGTATTAATATTTATCATACACATTTTTCAAATAGCTAAGTGTAAATTATTTTCTTGATAATAAAAAGGATTCAACTTGCATTTAACCATAAAGCTTCTTTATTTTCTTTTTATTTACCTAAAAAAATTAATTAATCTTCTTTTCCATTCTTTTCTATACTTGAGTTAATTAAATACATATAAGCTTAAAAAGATGATTCATTGGAAAATAATTTAATCACAAATTCTCACCTATTATAATTGTTTCCAAAGCACACTAATACAAATTTGATAAAATTAATTTATAAATATTTTTGACAGATTTCTTTCATTCTTAGACTAGGCAATAGTAAAAACAAAAGAAATGTGCATTATCACATTAGAATACTTGAAATAGCGAAAATTTTGAAAAAGAATTGAGGGTATAATCTGTAGCAAAGACATAAATAAGAAATGTTATAAAATGACACTTTTTATTTCTTAAGATTATTCAATACAAAAGTAGATAAATAAATTTTAAAAACTACACAAAGCTAATAATGTAAAAAAATCTGTTCTCTCTAATTTCCATATCAGAATCGAGGTTTCCACTTACATTGAATAACCGTTTGATGATTATAAATAAAGTTTAAAGTATAAGTTAAAGTAAAGTATCTTGCATCCATGTATATACTTTTTACAAAATTTGTCTAAGCAAAATTATTATATTTAATTTATATTATTTAATTATTATTTTAACTTCATTTTTTAATACTTAACCACATATCCTTTCCTTTTTTACTTACATGCCGTCCAATGTTTGAGAGCAAGCTATTAGAAATAGAGTTCAAATGAAATGTTTGCATATTTCTTTGAGATATAAGTAGAATGGTAATTTAATTTTTTAAGCACTCAATAGAAGTAAATAAGTTTTTTAATGTTAAGTAATTTGTATTTCTTTCATATATCTTTAACCTTTAATAACCATAATTTATAAATTCGGCCGTCATTATATCAATACTAGTTTCGAATTCAATTCAGAGTAAGCAAATGGGTAAAATAGAATTTAAATAAGTAAAATTGGTGCTGTATTATTGCTGAAATATACAAATGATACGATATTCCCCGTCTCTCCAGAGAGATTGAAATAAATTACTTTCATTTATTTGAATATAAAAATTGTTGCTTCAATTCAAAGGTAAAAGATAAAATAACTTACACAGATACTTTTATTTAGCAAGATAATGAAATTGCATTCTTACAAACGACAAAAATGAATGGCTTGTAAATGTTATCATTTCTTAACATACTAATTAATAATTAAGAAGTTTTTTTTCTTCTTCTTTAAAAACTAAAAGCCCCTGAAGAAACTTCAAGACATTTATTCTTTTTCATTTTTTAATGGCCTCTTTAAAAATTCAGGTTTAACACTGGCGCAGCATATAAATATAACTTATGTGACTGTAACTATTGAAGGAAAATTACATTCGGTGCTTTTTTCAATGAAAAACTGAGCAAGGCTTATAAAATTAGGTTTGAGCTGGATGAGACTACATAGGTGTGATAAAAAGCATTTCTGTAAAATTTGTTGAAATTTTTGATTAAGTTTATTATATAAGAAGACTATATTAAATCTCATTTCTATATATTGTTAAAATAGTATCTCAACACGCATAATTTAAAGTTTGAGATCATCTTTTTGTCACGAAAAATAGATTCACAGCTAGTTTACTACTTGCAAAATAAAAAATGAAGCTAAATATTTACCGAGATTTCTACCAGCAAGTGTTTTTATGTAAGGAAATGACATGGTAAGTATATGACCTATTAGAATATTTCCTTTTTTAGATGCTTAGTGACAAAAGAAAATATCATTAAAGGCAAGCTGATCCTTTTGTTGTACGTGTGAATTTTTTATTTTGAATTAGTTTTCAAGTTCTATTGAACACTAAGAGAATCAGTTTATCCAAAATAGTTATACAATATATTATAGGAAGATAATCTGTTTTGAAGCTCAGTTTATGAATGCCCTCGAATTTCACACGTTTTTTTTTCTTTAGATGGCGCCGTTGAACAGAAACGAACCGATTCAGTACCCAGACATTTACTCGGCAACAATCCACAGCTTCAGGATGAAATTGCTGCAATGCAAAGTGATCAGAGGGAATACGCTCTTTCGGTATTCGAGAAGAAGTTTTTGCTTTGTTCCGAAAGAGGAGATGTACCTGCAGTCAGAGCGTAAGGACTTGTAAAACTTATTTTATTACTACATGAATTATTTATAAGTTGTCTTTCGGATTTTTTTTTCTTGTTTTAAAGTACTAAATGTGTTATAAAATAGAAACAATGACAAAAGTAATTTATTTTGACACACTTTTCTTTTAACTTGACTTACTTCATGTTTATATGGATGAAATTTAGTAGTAGATTTTTCATGAACTTTTTAAAAAACTTGAAATTTTATATTTTAAACTCATGTATAATCTAAATGACAGTGCATTAATATTTTAAGTACTTAATTAATTAAAATTAAAATAAGCTTAAATTTTAATCCATGTCATTTCAGAAAAACTTATATCAAGATTCCAAGTTACCTATAATAATGAACTATAATTAAAATAAAAATTTCTACTTTTAGTACACTATCAAAAAATATTTATAAAAATTGTTTTCATTAATTTTTTTGTTTTTGTTTTTTAACTCCATATAATAATGCACCTTACAATTCATAATGGCACTTCTATTGATTAAAAGGCAAGTTGGGTATAAGAACTGCTGTCCATAATTGTACAGAAATATATAAATTTATGTCTTCTTCAGGAGATAGAAGTAATGAATAGCGTGATTCTGAATTTCGAAAGTTCAAAAGTGCATTCTGATTCATATTATACTGAGAGCATACAGACATCTATTTAAATATGTATAATAAAAGTATCAGAAGTTAAAGTTTAAAATAAATAGATTCTTTCAGTTTCTCTTAGCCAATAAATTTTAAGGAAAAGTAACTTTCTAACCATTCAGTAGCTTCCTTTATCCAAACAATGGATATTTGTCAAATTTACAAAAAGAAAATAAAAGAAATATTAAGATAATAGAAAGGAATAAAGCGATGCATTCTGTTTACTGGAACTGGAAACTTTACGGAATGGAAGAAAAGGTATAATGAACTAAAAAAAAATCTAAATTATTTGCTTTATTATTTTACAAGCATCTACAGAATAAAGTTCCTTATCATTCATATATATTTTTAACAGAAATATATTTGTCTAATGGCCGTATATATTTGGCTTCAAGCTCCAATTCCTATAATGATCCGATGATGAGCATAAACATAAAGACGTAAAATCAAATCTTCAAACATTTATGCAGGGTGGGCAGGAGAATATTAAATTTGAGATGATGCACAGAGGCGATTCGGAATGGCATAGCTTTGAAAAATTCGAAATGCCTACTTTACGAACTAAGGCAAAAAGAAATATAAAGAAGTAAATAAAGAGAGGACAAGAATTAAGAAAACAACATCTAAGTGTAACTAAGTATTTTAATCAGGCGATTTTCCTTAGCAAAAAGCTCAAATGCTAAATAGATGTTCATAATTCCATTTACAAGCATCTGGGAATCCCCATTATTCTGGAAGGTTCCTTATGTATCCCAGTTAACTACAGAAACGCAATTCTTCAACTGACTCGACATGGATCTCGCACTCTTTTACTTGCATATGATTCAGAAGAAAAAAAACTCAAAGTATGAAAATTCTAAATCTATATTTATCATACATACCTGCTAGATCTTAGCAGGCAACGGAATCAAACACCATACCCGATGCAGTGATTTTCAAATCTAATATTTATGCTTTATTAGACTGTACGACGGAAGAGAAGAGGCACCATCATATGCTGGAATTACTCTACTTGCTATTGAAAAACATATTCTTCTTCATAAAATTCGGACAGGATTTGCTATAGAAAGATCAAACCTTTTCTATTGCCCTGACGAAATAGTAAGATATCTTCAACAATGTCGACCCAAAGATTTATGTAAAACTGTTTTGAGCTGCAAATGTGTAATTTAACTTTCATTCAACACTATCTGCATTATGAAAAATGCATTTCCGACCCTACAGTGCTACATGACTCTAATCGTTTTTATTTTCACTTATCCATTCTGCAAGTTCGTCGCATTGGTGCTGAATCATTCAGTACCTGCAAATCGGTTTACAGAGTGTAAAACAAGTTCCGAAAGGGAAATGAAAACTCAAGAGCGATTTTTGTTTTTTGATTATAGTTCAGGTTGATGAGAATGAATCGATAAACTGTGTGTACTTATTTTTAAAAATTATTCCATTTAAGGAAATCTTCTAGCTCTTATTATTTCACTATGCCTTTCTTTCTGAAAATGTGGCAAAATTATCAGCGAAAAATATTTATCTAAGGAGCAAACTTGCTAAAATTATAATAAATAAATCTAATAAAATGTCAAATAATTTTGCAAAATAAAATAATCTAATAAAACAACAGATAATTGGTCTAATAAAATGTCAAATAATTTTGCTACTGTAGATTTTTTTATCAGCTTTTTATACTATTCCTCAATGCAATCCCATAAATTTGTAAGAATTTTAACTAAAATTATACAAAAAGTCAATTCAGCTAAGATTACAGAAATCTTATGATACAGTTTGAGATTTGGTATCTTAGGAACCTGATTCTAACGCCATTCCATATAAAATTTAGCTTCCATAAAAAATGCTCAAAAGTTGAATTTGATGAGATATTAGAATTTTCTCATATTCATGCTGCATAACTAGCAGCTTTATTCAAAATTGAAAAATAATACAAATTTTGTGAAGTTAAGATAATTCTTATGTAATTTAGGAAAAGTTCCTTAACCTGCCGAATAAAATCTTAGAACATTCAAAACATCAATTTAACGAATGCCACATATAGTAATAATCAAGAAAATCGTTAAATAAAAATGTAGTTTAGCCTCCTTTTCCTGATTTGATGGTATATCTACATTTTTCAATAAACTTATTTTTATGTTGCTGTTTCGTCTCACTTTAATTTGTCTTCCATTTTAGCTTATTGGATAAGCACAAAAGCAATAATCGGTTCAATATCAATTGTCGCGATGCTGTCGGTAGAACTGCTTTGGTTGTGGCGATTGAGAATGAAAATATGGAACTCATTGAGCTCCTACTTACGAATGGCATTGAACCTGGAGACGCTTTATTACATGCTATTAGTGAAGAATATGTGGAAGCAGTTGAAGTGCTTTTACAACATGAAGAAAAGATATATACACCTGGAAAACCATACGTAAGTAGGTTCATATATGAATTCCTTCACCTGTTTATAAGTCTTAAATAAATTCTTTCTTTTAAAAGTTCTTATAAAAGATACCTGTATTTTTTTTTATCTTTATTTGGTTATATATTACGGAATTTAGAAAACTTCAAATACAAATATAATTTTTTATTAACGTTTCATTATCTTGTACAAGGAATGGGCAACAAAGGATTATTAATAGAGGCATGTTGTAAGAATATTTTTCTGTTTTGGTGCAATATCATATAATGCAGATATATGATATTATTTTTAAAAAATCAGAAATTTATGACTTCCAATTGAACGTTTTTTAATTTACTATGCAGATGATTTAAACAATAATTACAGAATGTAAATATAATATGGAGACTCATTAAAGAAAGATTACTAATATCTGATGTTATATTATTAAACATAAGACGAACATAAATTCATTTATCGAAGAACGTACCTTTATCAAAGAATTGTCATGAAATAGCGCTTAAACATCATGAACTGCACGCGAACTAAGATTCTTATTATATGACGTTCTTTTACCGAGAGTTAAGTAAAAGTGAATTCTTTACTAGACATGTTTGCATAGCTGTTTACAAACAAGCAAATCAAAATATGTCAATACAATTACTCATGCTCGTGAATGTTTTTCAGTTGCAGGCTATGCCTAAAAATTAAATATGAAAATCAAGATCATTACGCAAAAAAGGGAATTGCACCTGTTTAAGAAACTTTCAATATTTTGATCGTGATTTTTTGCAACCACAAAATTCCACATTTCCATTCTATTTCATTGACATCCATCAAGACACGAAATCTATCAATTATTGAAAATAAATCTTATATTATTAAAATGAAAACGCTAGCTTCCGAATTAAAAATACAATACAATACAATGTAAATGCAGTTGCTTAGCACAACTGAAAAAAAGACTATAGTTGAAAATTATATGACTTCAACTATATGTCAATTTAAGGATTTACTTATATTGGCTATACGTCTGAAAATTATCCATGAAAAATCCTATATATGACGAATGTTTTTTCAGATGTGAAAAAAAGAAAAATATGTCTGTAATTACTAAATAAGTGCATACATTACATACTGAATAAGTAAAACATTGACTAAATAAGTGAATATTCACAAAACATATTATAATTTTGGTATTTACGATTAAAACTACCATTCAAAATTTCAGATAATTGATACTATCCTTTTTTCTTTATAGCACTTATGTCCTAGTTTTTCACGCATAAAATAAATTACTTTGCTGAAGATTTGTTTGTTTGAGTCAATGTAATTGTAAAATCAAACTGATGTACTGACTATTGTACTTAACAGTATGTTTGTGCTCTGATGCGGAACTTTGAATCGTTTTTTTTTAATTGAATAAAAATCAGCAGGAAAAAAAACTAAAACAAGGAACGCAACATGGCTAAATGTTTCCTAACATCTATTGGGTAATATTTTCAATTTATACATAAAAGTCAAATATAAAAACAGGATTATTTTAGAGAACCTTTTCTTCAATTATGAACTTCAGAAGAATAGTCTATATGTTTCTAAAATATAAAGACTTTAAACATGAAAAAATTATAGAAAAATCCAGAGGTATCTTGAATATTGGTTCGTCGGAATATATCCAAAGGGAAATGGAACTATCTTGGGACTTTTCTTTAGCAAAACAGTGATGTACATCTTAATGCTGTATTTACTACTGCCCAAAAGCATCTCGATCGATTTTTCTTTTGTCTATCTGACACTGTCTGAAATCATATTTCATCTAAACAGCTGTCTACTTCTTAGAAGAATACGGATTAGATAAGCGGTGCATAAAGTTATTTCTAGATTCCTTTAAATGCAGACAAACAAATCCGCAAAGTAAATATAAAGGCAATTTAAATTGTGCGCAGTTTATTTAATGAATAATGAATTGACCACTATCTTTGTTTATTCTCCTAATTATGTTCTTTCATCAATATCATTCTCCTAATTATGTTCTTTCATCAATATCATTCACAGAGCTGGGAAGCTGTAGACAACGAGATGGCAACGTTTACTAAAGATATCACTCCTTTAATCTTGGCGGCCCACCGTGATAATTACGAAATCATCAAACTTCTGCTGGACAGAGGAGCTTCTCTTCCCATGCCACACGATGTCCGATGTGGCTGCGATGAATGCGTTATAGCCACTAAAGATGATTGTCTGCGACATTCAAGGTCTCGAATAAATGCATACAGGGCTCTTACCTCTCCGTCACTCATTTGCTTGTCTTCCACAGATCCCATACAAACTGCATTTAATCTCAGCTCAGAGTTGGCCAGATTGTCCCGAGCTGAGCATGAATTCAAAAGTGACTATACGGTAAGGTTCATACAGTCTTAATCTAACTAGCAAAAATCACTCGAGAGACTTTTTTAAGTGAATATCTTATTGTAAAAGAAATAGCAACAAGATATTGTAAATGTTTGAAATACTTTTTAATAAGAAATACCCATTTTACTTCTAAGCAGATATAAAATTTAAAGAGGAGCAAATAGAGTTTGATGCTAAGATTATTTTAATATGTTTCACTACTTTGAAACTGATGGAGTTTGTAATATTTTTCTTCTCAAAACAATTCGAGCTATAAGATTTTATATTTTAATATTATTTCCTTCCACCAAACGTCTGATACTTTTTCGCTCCCACCAGAAAAATTGTTTTTATCAGATTTAAGATCTCACATATTACACACACATACATTATATATTATATATTATATATTACTGCTCAAAAGTATTGCAAGTTTGAGAAATTTCACGTTTATTCAAGAAGACCCAAGCAATCTTCTGCAACGATTGCGTTGTCCCGGTAGTTTATTATAAAATCGCTCCGAGTACGAAGAATTTCATTTCGTTTGTTGCGCTGTCGAAGTGCCTTCGCTGTGCATTGCTTTTCAATTTAAACTGTTCATTTCTTTTTAAAATATGTGAATTAACTCGTGAGAAGCGATAGATTGTTATTTTAATGCATCAAGAAAACATTTCAAATGTTAGGATTGCTCATCGGTGCAAATGCAATGAGTCGGCTGTCTCACGCCTCATAAAGAGATTTAAAACCAGAGGATCCGTAGACAAAAATCCTAGAAGTGATCGTCAGAGGTTATCTTCTAAACGTTCTGATGCTACTTGGACACGATTATGCCATAAAAATAAATTCGCCAGTTCTGCTACACTTGCAAGAGAATGGAATGAGTCCACGTTCAGAGCCTCCTGCAATCTGTTCAGCCAGTCCTATAACAGATTGCAGGAGGCTCTGTGAAACTGGTTACAAAGCTCAGTATCTAGAATAATCCAGTACTGATGAAAGCAATGCGGAAAAAATGATTGGAGTGGACCAAGGTGAACAAAAATTGGAGTATTTTGGAATGGAGACAAGTTGTATTTAGCGACGAAAGTCGCTTTTTTTAATGCCTGACAAGCCTGACCACGTTTGGCGTAAAACAAAGGAGAGCATGAGGTCAGAATGCCTTGTTCGCACATCAAAACACGCAGAAAGCTTAATGGTGTATTGGTGCATATCATATCAGTCAACTGGACGACTTCATTTTGTACAGGTGACCATGAATGGTCAGAAGTATGTTGGTGTGCTGAAGGATCAAGTGCTTCGTAGTTCTCACGACAAGTTCAAAGGTAGAAATGGATATTTCAACAAGATCTAGCACCCTGCCATGCACTGAAAAAGATAATACAAACTTTACAATTAATGTAAAATTTCATTTCAGTTCAATTCAGATCTCTATCTCGAAACATTCGCTTTTTTAGGTTAAGGCTGCATTTGCAAAGCACAATATTAATATTCTCGCATTGCCAGGAAACTCGCCAGATTTAAACCTCATTGAGAATTTATGGAGAATTATGGGAAATAAAATAACTGAGAATCTTCTCAGAACAGAACAAGAACGTCAGAAAACAATAATTAAAGTTTATAACCATCAAATACCGAAAGAATTGTTGCGAAACCTTGTG
The DNA here is from genome assembly GCA_026543865.1 of Argiope aurantia. Classification (NCBI taxonomy): domain Eukaryota; kingdom Metazoa; phylum Arthropoda; class Arachnida; order Araneae; family Araneidae; genus Argiope; species Argiope aurantia. The sequence continues at coordinate 60,885 of JAPMOR010105786.1, read as the reverse complement.
GATTCTATGTTTAACAGATTGGCTGTTGTGATCGAAGCCAGAAGGGACGCAAAAAATATTAAATGTTTTTGAGTTAACTGGAACTTTTTTTTATCTTTTCTGATTTAAAAAAATTGAATTTTTTTTCTTTACTTCATTTTATTTTAAGGAACCAAAATGGATTCTGATATTGATAACCTGTACATTTTGTTTGTATTTTATACTTTTTGAAATTAAATGATTTTTTTTGTTCAATAACTTGATTATGTCTTGCTTTTAGACTAATTTAACATATTGACATAAGAAATATCACTTTAAGTGAAAAAAATATCACTTTTGGGGCCTTATTCTTGAAAAGCATGACATTTCTCAAACTTGCAATACTTTTGACCAGTACTGTATATTATATATATATATATATATTCAGTGATAATTCTCGTAATAGTAAACATTTGGGCACAGATTTCATCAGCAGCACATTTAAAACTTTTTTTGTATACAAAAGTCTGATAATTAAAAAACATATGCTCATTGTTAAAAAAAATTATTATCAACTAGGAAAATACAGTTCTTTAACTAAAAATATCTAAAAATCCCTATAACAATTGCATATTTCAAAGATTGGAGGTATAACAATGTCGGGGGCGAAGAATCTTCTCTTGAAAGACCTACTTGCAACTATCCATGGTTAAAAAACCGGTTTTAACAAATCTAGACAAATATATATATATATATTACAAATATATATTACGCATTGAAAAAAATTAATGATATAAATTATTGTTTATAACAGAGATTTCCTCAGAGCAGTTTTAAGACATCTGAGCGCCATGGGCTGGAGTGACCTAGGTCTGCATCGGAATTATAAATAGAAATTTGATGCCTTTGGACTAACGAAGATAACTACCTAAATCAGATAATTCAATCACCTGCTGTCTGATGCACGTATAAAAATTTTTTAAAAAGAATTTTGTTAAATAGCTTTCATTAGTTCTGATTGCATAAATGATATTTTCATTCATTTTATTATAAAAAAAGGATTTCATTATTTAAAAAAATGACTTTTCTTTTACAAAAATGCAATGATGTAATTAATATTTTAATTAGTGCAATAAACCATATATAAATACTTTGTATTTTTTTAAAAATTCTCCATAAAAATATACATACACGTATACTATGTTTATCGTTTCAGTTAAATTCACTTTTCCAAACAAGTGTATGACAAAATGTACATTCTTCTGCCATATTGTTGAAGTTATGATCCAGAAAGTTCAATTCAATTTGTGAATTTATACAATTTGTTCTTCACTGTCTGATTCTATTTTGACATTGATCTATTTTTTTTTTTTTTTTTTGGCTTGCCTAAGCTTATCTGCTTCATTTCTAACTGATGTTCTATGAATCACCTTATTCAAAGTTTATTGAATATTAGTAAAAAAATATTAACTTTACTTTGTAAACATGTTCTTTCTTTACGAGAAAAAGTTATTTTACGCAAGAATGTATTAAAGTTATACCTAAAAGGATGTGGTTACGGTTTTGTATCAAAAACAAATCGGTCTCTTTACCATAGGTAAAAAAGAAATGAATCTTTTTTTTCTTTTTCTTTAGTCTTATACACATGCATATAAGTGATACCACCAAAGAAGCTATATATATATTTTTTAATATTATCTTAATCTGTCTCTTTGTCTCAAAAAATATGTCACTCTTTAACATATAAATAAATAACCGAGAAATCTAGCATTACCCACTTTTCAAACATCTCAAATGATTAGATTTACAAGTTTGATTATAATATTTCTTTGAGTTTATTATGTCAATGGTAAACAACTATGCAAAGAGAGTTTTACCCCATGCTTGCGCAGAAGCGCAATCCTGCCATTAAGGTGCTACTCCAAAGACTGTAAATGAAAGATCTACCTTTCAATATGAATGCATTATCACTACGCACGGAATTTGTAGGGGAAAAAATAACGTGATTTTTCTTCATTTCACGACACTTCATTTCTTCCTCGTTTATTTAATTCGATAGATATTTGTTATACTCAAAGATATTTTGCTTTTAATCATCGTTTCTTGAAAAATTTGTACCGTTAATAGAAATTTCATTTGAATAAGAACTTGATAATCTTGCTTTCAGATCCTGCGAAATTACTGAATGAGAATTTTGCATTATTTATACCACTAAATGTAAAAATTAAGCAACATATATAAATTAGGGAGCATTTATATTGTATTATTTAGCCATATTTATAGAAATGTCACTAAAATTCCAACAAAAGGAAGTATTCTATATTTGTTTGTTATCTTATAACTTTAAATGATCAATATGATCAATACTTGTATATATAAAAATTTATTTCGTGGATCACGGAAACGGCTCTAACCATTTGGATCAAATTTTATGTTTAGATAAGGCTTTGCTTTTTAAGTTTATCCATATAAGTGTCTTACCTGAAAAAACGAGATTTTAAGTGCGTGCGCCCACGCACGCACTTTTATTTATAACTAACTATTAGAAACATTTTCTATCTACTCTCATGCTGAAAATGTCATATAGCGCCATCCTGTAAATTTTTGTGGTATTTGCATTGTTGCCATAGGATGATATTGCATAAAATAAATAAATAATTTAATGGCGCTATATGACATTACCCGAATACATACGTGGTCAGCTCACATCTAATAGCAACAATTATTATACTTACCAATTGGAATAACATGTTAAACGAAGTGCAATAAAGATTTTTTTTTGATTACCAGTTCATATGTATGTAAGATTGAAAAATATTCATATGTAATCAGTATGTGATTACATCAGTAAATATTTTCTTCAAAAAAACTGCCGAGAGAAACTTGGTCTCCCAAGTATTTTAACAATGTAGTTTAGAGTGTTTGGGATAAATACACCGAAAAACATATAAGATTATATATTTTAAATGCCTCAATTAAACGCAATGAAACTCTCTGGTATTTTTTGCTTTGGCTGCAGAATTATCTTTAAATTGTTAAAATTATGTAAACTCGTTAAGACCTTACGTTCTGAAACTTCCATAAATTCTTACAATAAGTAAGTTTTGTTATATTTTTAAGCTCTGAAAATTGCTTTTTTTATTCATAAATGCTTTGACTCAAGGTCAATATAAAATACCAGTTTTTTAATAAATTCCTTTGAGAAATAGATTCCCGGTATATTTTATCATCATGTATTAACGAATATTTGTAGTGTTTGTTTGTCCTCTTTTCAAAACAGATATTTCTAAGTAATGATGTACTCGTATTGTTTCAATATAAAACAGGTGTATATAAAGATATATTTATAAAAGATGCAGTATATAAATTTTAATTTAAAAGTGATTATGATCCAAAATTAACAATTGCATTATAAAAAAAATCATTTAAGCGAAGTACGAAGTTTTGGATGAAAAACTGCTGCTATAAGTATATATATATGTAATGATATTTTAAATTCTAATTTCAATTCTAATTAATTTTTAAAGTTTTGTCGTAATTCAGCTCATATTAACTTCATTCTAAAATATTCTCTTATTTCCTGATCCCATTTCACTTTTTCTATTTAATTAATGTAACAAAAGTTTTGTGAAAATGCTTTCATCAGCGGTTCCCACGCTCCGAGTGAAGGGATAGAAAATTGTTCAGCAAGCACATTCTTTAAAAAAAAATCCCTGTGTTTCCCTTGCGTGGGTGGGCGCGTGTTGCGAAAATCCCTACCGAAATCTCATTGCATTTAAGCACTGTGAAAAAATATTTTCCTTATCGATATCTCATGTTATATTAGACCAGGGATAATTTATTTCTGTCTTCTTCTCTTGCCTAATCTGTTGCTGTGAGTGGATGTGCTTTGTTCGCTCTTCTTGTAAATAAATTATGCCTTCCTAGGATGGATTAAAGCGAATTTAAAAATGCAAAGTGTCTTCACTGTCTTCGAAACTGTCATCTGATTCAAAAATTATTATGCTTACATTTTATATATATATTCTTATAGATCATTTCGTTTATTAGTTAACTCAAAATTATTTTTTACATATATTTTTTTAGGAACTTCGATTAAAGTGTGAACAATATGCTTCTGACCTTCTAGACCATACGAGAACATCTTATGAACTTGAAGTCATGCTTAATTATGATCCTAACGGTCCTTTGTTTGAAAAAGGGGAGCGAATGAAGCTGGAAAGATTAAAATTAGCCATTATATGTAAGCAAAAATCGGTAAGTAAGCATTCAAACTATCGTGCTTCTGTAGTCCAGAGTATTGAAAATGATAAAATTACGTGTTAATTTTAAGCTATATTAATTCAATTGAGGAAAAGGCGAGTAAAACGAGAAGTGGAATAAGAAGAAGTGGAAGTCATTTAAAATATTCTTTTTAATAAATCCTTAGATCTAAACGAAGTTAAATACTAACTGACTATCACGCTAGTTTTGATATTTAGTGGTACATTTACTGAAGTGATCGAGAAAAAGAAGTTCCAAAGGGAATATGGGCAGATTCTCTTTTTATCTTCAAAGGAACAATTGGGTTTATATGGAACGATTTAAATGTGCCTTTTTTTGTAAATTGACTTTGAGTTATCATTTTAATCGACATACTTATTGAAGTGGGATGGAGCATAAGAAAAATGCTTCAAAATCATTTGTCACTTTTTCAGCTAGCTATAGCTTAGATTCTGCTTCCTTTACCTTTAACTAACGTTATTCGATCGGCAATTATTTCTTGTCTGCAGACAATATAATAAATTGTATTGTAGTACAGAAAAGCATTTGTTACTGTAACATATATCTTGGTACAAGTTACAACGTTCTTTTCTTCCTATAGCGAATTCTATCTATTCCAAAATCATTAACTCTTAAAAGTAATGCTTGACTAGAACTAATGCACCCTTTGAAAAACATCGGAAGTTTCTAATTAAGTAATAGTTTCTGTATGTTCCAATGCTCAATTTTTGTATGCAGACATATGTTTATTAACCTCTAAAAATTACAAGATTACTGATTTTGTGTTTAAAAGGAAAATATACTTTTGATATAATCATCTTTTTTTTTAGTTCGTAGCTCATCCAAATGTTCAACAACTTTTAGCCTCCGTGTGGTATGAAGGAAGTCCTGGATTCCGAAGAAAAAACTTGGTTGGGCAGTTGATAGATATTTCTAAAATGGCCACAATGTTTCCTTTATATTCAATGGCCTACATGATGGCTCCAAACAGCTCTCTTGGACAGACAATGAAAAAACCATTTACAAAATTCATCGTTCATTCATCTGCTTATTGCTTTTTCTTGTGTATGTATTATGATGTCTGATATTTTTTTTTATCGTTAATAAGTTTTTAATCAGAACTATAACAATTTACCTACCAGAATTTCAATCATTCATTTCCTTGATTCAGCTAGAAAAAAATAGCAGGACGCTGTTGGATGATTAACTTTAAAATAAAAAGGAGACACTTTTCTGTATGAAGGAATGGAACAATTATAATATATCATTAATTCTATTTAGTCTAAAGATCTGTGAAATTAAATTTGTACATTTTAAAGGTCTAACTATCTAAGGAATGTGAAATAGGGCAAATAGTATTTTTACAACTTCAAATTTTCTTTGACAGCCATTTATTTTTTTACTTTTATAGTTTGTTACAAAAAAAAAGAAAAAGAAAAGGGGAAACACACGTACACAATGAAGCCCATGCAAAATTATTAGAAAAAATTCTACACCCTATTCTGTCACATTTTTTTTTACTCAGTTTATATTTTCTTGTATGATATGCGTTGTTGGGGAAAATCATTTAAGTATATTGCTTAGCAAAAAAATTAAAAACTACTTCTATTATTTTTCTCTTCTATCAGAATAAAATGTTATCCTTACTTTAAAAATGTTTTCCTGTCAGCGAGGATTTCTTGAATATTCCCCAGCATTGATTAGCTTCGGCAGTTATTATATACCAGAAAAATTTCTTTTAAGGTTAGTATGACTTACAGTTTTTTTAAAATACCAACCTAATTTTTCAATACTTAGAAGTCTAAATCCGAATGTTAATCGGGACGCCATTTTCGATGAAGTGGACTAACTGAAACAGTCTCTCGGGGTCAAATTTTAACTTCTTCAGCTATAAAATTTCCAATTATGTACGGTTTTTTCAGATGTTACCTATGGATTAAGTCCCCCCCCCCCCAAAATTATCTATGGCTGCACAGATATACAGGTATGCGACGATCAAGAAATAAAGCTCAAATCAGAGCTATTTTGAACGTTCAGTAACATTTTTTGTTGAGCTTCACTATGTCTCGTTAACGGTCTCAAAAGCAATTTTCAGATATATCAAACGCAGATGGTTTGATGCCATTAAATTTTTTATCAAATTTCTTTAAAATCTTCTGTTAAAAAAATCTTGTTTTCTATTGTGAAGTTTTTTTTTCTTTTAAAGCTTGTTTTTTTAAATAATTTATAATTAAATAGTAATTCTTATTACATTCGAATGTTTTCAGCATTAAATATAAAAATAGTTTAGAATTTTTAAGAAAAAAATAGATAAGATACGTATTTTCCAAATATTACAAAAACACCCGTGATAAATACTAAAAACTTCCATTTCACAGTGAGACTCATGGTTCAAATATAGTGAAACGTTTCTCTATATTTTTCTTCTTAAATTTCTCGTAATTCTAAAAGTCGAAAAAAACCGTTTTATGAATGATATGCCATTAGGCATGATTTTCCGAAAGGACAGCTAAGCAAGCGGCAAAGTCTGTTCTAAAGGAAAGAATAACTTACGAGATATAAGAAGGATATAGAAATATAGCGGTTTTTAAAAGGTAACATTAACTTCCGTTTTATTGATTTGGTAAACATTTTGCAATTACTTTTTACATAGCATTCGATAAAAATTTCATTTGCTTTCCTTGGTGTCTTTTTAGTACTACTTATCATGGCATCGCAAAGAGTTGAAACGTTGGTCATGGAATGGATAGGCACTGATTTTTTTTTAGAGAAAGTTCGCAGTGACCAAGAGCACGAAAGAGGCAAACCGCCAGGACTAGTGGAGTCAGCAATAGTTTTATTCGTCTTAGGTAAATGTTTATAAATATACATTTTTAATGCAAATTTTAGAATAACCTAATTGTTTTATTTCGCTAATTAATTTATTATAACTTCTTAAAGGTTATTTATATAATTCAGTTCGATTTACTAAAATTTTCGTGTTCAGCTTTCTTTGAAATTAACTTTTCCCACAGTAAAGAAAAGCAAATGGCATTTCTTAAGTTTAAATTCAAGCAATATAGAATTAAATTGAAATGATTTTGCCTATAATTTCCTATTAAAAAACACTTTTAGAATTGGATAGAAAAAAACAATCATTTTTGGTATAAAGAAATTATAACAAATTTTGAACTCAAAGTTTTATCAATTTTGTGAATTCTTATCTTGAAATGAGTTATAAAGCACTAAGTAGTCCTGTGTTAAATGGTTCTTTTAAAAATTATAACAAAAAGAAACTTACCATTTTTTCACCATTCAAAAAAAAGCTTTGAAAATCTATTTCGAATGTCTTCAATTAAAATGTCTCACAGCTATACTCAATCTCTTGCTCCTAAATATTGAAAAAGTGAGAATTATAAACATCTTCAAAAACTTTCATAGTAACTGTTAAGTAAATAGAGAAAGTGAAAAACTTCACAAAAAGTGCTTAAAATTAATGACAAATTTCATCACATGATGTAAAAATATAGATGTAGTTGACTTTGTTTTTTAAGATGATAATTATATTTTTTTGTATGATGAAGCCTATAAAAAACTACACAATGAAACACGACATATTTTAATCCTGTTTGATGTTCATGGAAAAATTCCAGGATTTATTATTGCTATGATTTCACTATTACTGCAAATAAAACAATCAGCCAAAGTAGCAAATATTGAAGGCATTGAAAAATTAAAGTATTTCACATTTAATACATTTGATATTTCAGAATTATTGGATATACAGCTGACTAATCTTTCTAAATGCTTTGAATTGGAGAAAATAACTACGTTACTGATTCGAATTTTTTGGTAACCCTTTATATTAAAATTCGTAAATTAAATCTTGATAGAATGCTTCAGTATGCAATTATATTCCATGGTAAATTATGAAAGCGATGTATGACTCAACTTCTTCAAATAATAATTTTAAAAAAACTGGTGGAACTTTGTAAGCTGAGGACTCAGTGCATTTGAAACTTAATAGTCAATAAATAACGAAAATTAATTAATTTATCATTACTCAATTCTCCTGATGTGAACAAAAGTATCTTGATTTGCTGTGTTACGTCATTATTAATTTTTGATCATCTTAATATATCAATTCCTTAAACAAAACATCTTTCAAAAGAGAACCGAATCAGGAGAACTCAGTGGAAGAGTTCCAGAATCTGCTGCCAGAGGGTCATGCGTTCGCAACCTGATTGCGATTGAATTCACCGGTCTCCACGTCTTTCTATAATGTGTTTCAAAGTTGCGTATTTAACTCCATGCCTATTCCATGCGGTCAAATGTCCTGCATTCTGGATAGGAGTGCCACTTGAAGCATTATCTTTTCTGAGATCTGCCTCAAAATAATAGTCATAATGGAACATTAATCTAATTGAAGTAATCCAAATCGAAAATGCTGGATTCCGAAAATCGGGCTTATGTCCAAGTACAATTTTACTTAATAGCTTTAATGAATGTTTCAATGATATTAATATACAATATCGTTTAATAAACTATCTCAATATACAGGACTTTCAAACATTGAAACACTGCAGAAAGGAGGAATTAATTTTAAGTGATAGATAAAATAATTTACTCTCTATTTCTGCATTTGAAAACTTTTTAATAGTACAGATGATTTTTTTATGTACAACAAAAGTTTAGAATCGTTTTAAAGACGGAAGTCAAAAAAAGATAAAAAGTAAAAAACTCTTCATTCGCGTATTTTCTGTAGGTAAAATCTTTAAGTAATTAAAATAATTTTGGCTTTAATAAGATATTTATTTATTAAACTGTCAATCAACTTTTGTATACTAATACCTTAACGATCAATCTAGGACTGATCATTTACTCTCTGTTAGAGTCGAGCGCATCAAAAAAATTCGTGAATAATATGAAGATATTTATAACATTCTGCAAATATAATGAGCGTGGAAATGAGCGTTTGTCGTAGAACTCGTGGTATAGATTCTATGTAGTCCTATTCTTATAAGTACGACTTTCTTCCATTTGCCTAATATACTATATATAAAATTACATAGGAGAGGTTGTTGATTCCGAAGGAAGCAATATATCTTGTAAAAAAAATAGCTATTCTATTTCGGTGAGAGCTATATTTATTAGGAAATTAATCGAAACAAATCAAAGGATAGAAATGAATTTCATCCGTTTAATAAAATGTTCTCTTATCTCTTTTCACCTGTAAAATCGATATATATTAAACCTTAGATGTGTTTCATATTTCAGTTTTTAAAATGCATAAAAGTCAGTTTCATATAAAAGTAAATCATTTATATTTAAAAATATATATAAAAAATTAATTATGTAAAAGTTGTTCTTTGAAGCAAGTGATTCATTCGTTTTGTCTTTTGCAGGTTTTGTATGGGCTGAGATCAAACAACTGTGGGATGCTGGATTGCATGACTATCTTTTAGATATGTGGAATGTGGTGGATTTTTTTACGAACATGTTATATTTAACTTGCATTGGATTACGATTGTCATCATGGATTATAGTAAGATCAAACTGTAACTTATTTAGAATAATATTATAGTGACCGTTTAAACAAAATTTCTTTAAAAAAATTTCAGAAGCATATTGTTAATTAAATCGATATAAAATGCTATTCTTTATGTCATTTAAAGCATTTTTCCAAGTTTAACTCTATGTTTATTTCTAGAGTTTTACTATTGGGGAAAGATTAAAGTCGATATATAAAGTTATATCTTTACCTGTATTGTTAAATAGGCTATGTGTGATCTTCCAACTCACAGGTATATTAGCATTGAATAAATTAGATGGGAAAATATATCTCTTGAAAATAAAACACTTTTTATCTCGGTACATTCTTTTAAAATGCAAATTCTTTATCGTTAGTCAAAAACACTATTCAAGATTTATTAATGAAACATAAAAGGATTTTGCAATTTATACTAAAAATTTTACAGAATATTGCGCATTTACAGATTGATTAAATAAATGTCGACTTCAACAAAGGGGAAAATTTCAGCTATTTCTGAAATTCTTTCGAGTTGTTATTCCCTAATGCCTGAACAGATGTAATTAATGAATATTTCCCTTATACTTAAATACACAAAAAACCTTCCTTATACTAGAAAATTCCTTCTTACTTGAAGGTGCTATAATTTTGAATTGAAATAACTAAGATCGCAGACAATGTGAATCTATGACTTTTTTCTTAAATTAAAAAAAAAAAAAGAAAAAAGAAAAAAATTGTGGATCAATATTACTTCTTAAATAACGTTCGAATTGGATAAACAAATAAGTAGTTTGATTATTCAGCAAATCATTTTTTTTTAGTTTGACTGTTGACGCAATAAATCTTCCAGAGCTCGGCTTAAAGGACGTGTTCGCGATTTTATCTAAATCTGATCTGCCTTACTTGTCCTTTTATCTATGAGCTCAAAAAAGGATTAACGATGGATGTCATAGGGCTTCACAGTTCGACTGCCAGGAACGGTGTTATCTATACATGGTTGCTTCCATAAGTCTTTTGGGCAACTAAATGGAGTCAAATCTACGTTAAAAAAATAGAAAAGTAAAATTTTATTAATTAAACAAAATTATCTTTATTAAAATTTTCAAAATTAGCCTTTCTTTTTTCATCTTTAGTTTTAACAAATGAAAAGAATGTGCGTTCCCAGTTAATAACTGATTTTTAATACTAAGTAGCACTCAGATATACATTCTCTTAATAATTTCAATAAAATTACATCTCTAATTTTTGGCTGTATATGTACTTCAGAAAGCTGAATGTTTTGTGAATAAATAAAATACTAAACAAAGAATTTTTTAAAATTTTGCTTATGTAATAAAAAATGCCAATAGACTAAATAAATCTAATTATGAGCTCATTCATCTTACAGATGTGATCAACAACTTGTTGAATCTATGTTTGCAATTTTAACAGCTTGAAACACAAATGTGTTTTATTTTGCTTCTAAATAAAACATTTCATTAAAAAATTTTTGATTAATAAAGAAAAACAGAGTTGCTTGGCGTTATACAGAAAAAGTTTTCAGTATTTACAAAATAGTAATAATAATACAAATGCATATAAATAAAATTTTGTAAAAAAATTATGCAAAAAATGTTCAATCAGAGAATAAAAGATGCTGCAGTTAAAATCAAAATGTTTCGGACTTATCCACACTTAATTAATAGATCAAAATTCAGCAATTAATGATGAGATTTTTTTAAATCTAAACTTATATATTGATTAAGATTTAAAAAGAAAGTGTTGAACGTTGAAACAGTTCTCAAGAATTTACAAAAACTTTATTACTGCCAATTAATTAAGCTAACCAATGAAAATGACAAACCATTAATAAGTTACAATTCTTTGTTTTATTAGTAATCTTAAACACATCTAGATCATAACTATTTATGGAAAAATAGATAAAATGAAGGATGGAATCTGAAATTACATGATATAAAAAAATTACGTTGTGCTGGGAAAAATATCAAATATGAAAAAAAATACCTTTCAATAGCATATTCATATTTTATAAAGGTTTTCATTGGCATCGTCTTTTACATTTGGTTGCATTTATGTGTTTCGGTATTTTTAGGTGCAAAGGGAATTAAGTCGGGGTATTAACCCTTATGCTCCTAGAGAGGATTGGGACCCATATGACCCCATGCTCATTTCAGAAGGTATTTTTGGCGCTGCCAACATATTTAGGTAAATCTCATAAATATTCCCGAACATAGCGGAGATACATTTGTCGATAACCTCCCTTACTCCCATGGTAGTTTCCATATTTCTTAATAGTTTTCTCACATCCTTATTGAGTTCATTCTTATGAAATAGAGTTAATTTAGGTGATGCCACAAAGTAGCAAAGCATGTCACTGTTTTAGTAACATCGCTTTTTCCTTGCAAGATGCTAAATAGATTCCAACATGATGTTCGAACATTTGATGTGTATCAAGTGAACATGAATTCAATCTATTGCGTTACATATAGAATGATAATCTCTTTTTCCAAATGTAATAAAGTAAAAGTATATTTTCTTACAAGAATTTATCATTCTTGTATGATATATTAAACTTTTATCATTTAAGATTCCTTTTCATTTAGGAAAGGAATCATAATTTAAAATTATTCGAATCCTCATTATAGTAAAAAATTTACTGTTAGGTGAATACATACAAAAGACAATGCCTACGACGCAGACATGCAATGCGATGATTAAGGAAAAAAATTCAAAACTAATATAATCGTTGCTTGGTAAAATTTTGATTTAAATCTTTAAATAAAGACAATTTCCAGAATTATTTTTGCTAAATCAATAGCAGTTACTGATTTTGGAGATCTGGACCAAAATGCGTGCTTCGCGACTAAGAAAAATTCGTGACCATATTAAAAAAATCTCTTCATGCAAGTGATCCTTCTTTAAAACGATTGGTTAATCTTTATATTTATTTAATATTTATTTAAAAATTGGTTGCGATTGCATTTTTATGGCAATGGATGATAGATAATTTTAATATCTTTATCAGAAAAAAATACGCAGTAAAAACATCGATGCTCTTGGTTATAAAACTTTTGGTAGTTAATGTTATATTTTGAAGCAATGTTGGTTCTAAACTTGTTTTTAGTAGAATTGGACTTCGCGTTCTCGCCTTTTCGATTAATAATTGTGAATTACCAAGTCAGAACTGTGAATAAACTGAACAATAAGCAATGTTGATTCTAAACTTGTCTTTAGTAGAATTGGGCTTCGCGTTCTTTAGAGTTATATAGATAACTAATTTATAAAATAAAATTGCAAAATAAGAATTTCCTTTAGTTAATTTCTATCCATACGTAATGAATAACTGAATTTCCACCAGTTAGATTCAACACCTGTCCCTGTTTTCTTGTGAATATGCCTCTTTCTTCTTAAATATATCTTTATAAATCAAAATATTTTGTTAAATCAAATTTTACTACATTATTTTTTATGATCAAATTCTTTTGTGTTCATATTTGTTAGGCTTCTTTCAATTTCTTGCGCATAAACACCATAATCTGCTTTTGGAAACTTTTTATACGCTATATCCCTAGATTTAGCATTACATCATTATAGCCTGTTTTACATTGTTTTCTACTATTTGATAGATACCTTGATCTTTCTAGAACGAACTACATATGGCTTATTCCACATAGCAAGTAATATAATTTTCCTGTTTTTCTGCTTGTTTCAGATAAGTATAGAGTAAACATTTGTAATTGAAGAAATAAATTTTTAATTTTTTAATTTTACTGTTGTTATTTGAAAAAAAATTATTGAAATGAGAGAGGATTTGAAATATTTTCTTTCAGCAAATTTTTTATTCTCATATGATCTCTATGATGAGATTGTGAAATATTTTTGCCCTTATTTGCATAAGTTGGATCTATTTTGCAGAAGTTTTAATCAAATTTTGATTTTCAGACGCGAACAGAACAAGGACGTATTTCCCTATATATTATTCATTTTTTTAAAAATGATCTCTGTCTACTTTAGTTACAAACGTCGAAGTACTTTTGTGATCAAAAAGTATCTTGCGTTGTTCTTTAAAATACATCTATTCTAGATGAGGTCTTAAAAACTTTTATCAAACATATTAACGCCTTCTAGAAACATCTGCCAAATTCAGAAATTTCTTTCATTTTAACGCTGAGATACGATTCTGCAGAATAGTAAATGTAATTGAATACATAATATGCAATAAAATATGCTATGCAAAATATTTGATAAAAAGTTTTGAAATATTGGGGAAATCTTTCGATAACAATTATTTATTGAAAACAAGTGAGTTTGAGTGGAATAAAATGTTTAAAGAAGATACAATATCTGTTATGGAAGACCATCCACTTCATTTTATCATCAATATATCAATCAGAGAATTACCGTTTGATGATCGTCATTTAATAAGTAGATGCCTTGCCGAACAAATTTCTATTCGGAAAATATCAAAAACAGTGGAGGAATAACTCATGGGCTTTGGAAAATGGCAATGAGTATTTTTTGAGTGCCATTATTATTCATGAATTTTTGACAAAAAAAATCATCAAATATGGCTCAACAAGCTCCATATTCACCAGATGTGGCATCATGTGGCTTTTTCTTTCCCCGCTGTTGAAATTGCCTCTTCGCAGTCACCGTTTTGGATCCATTAATTAGACAAAAGAAAATTCGTTGCGAATTCTGGAGGGATCTTAAAAAATCATCTTTAAAGGACATTTTGAAAATTGAGAAAAAAGTTTGTGCAAATTCGTTGCAACCAGAGAAGATTATTTTAAAGAGTATGCAATAAAGTTTTATCAATAAATTAATACATTTTGATTTATGCCACCATTATAGCTACTTTTTGATCCCAGTAATATTTTATGCAAGAAAAATATATTTTAGCTTCATTATAGCTATTATAAGAAAATAATGTATTTGTGAGACATCTCATGGCGCCATCTTCAGGAAAATCATACAAATAAAATTTGCTTCCCTTGATTTCATTTTGATTAAGTGAGTTATAATTGATAAATTCTTCGAATGTTTTAATTTCGGAACTGTACCTCTAGTTTCATAAATGCTCTAATTTTTTTTTTTCAAAAAAATGAACATATATATACAAATACTGAAGAGAAAATAAAATACAGTTATTTGTTATACTGAAATTTATTATACACAGGAAATAACACCGCATAATGTACATAAATTTGGATTTAAAAAATTTTTTTTGTTAATGTTAAGATTTAGACTTCTTATTTGTTATGTCCTAAAAAATGCGATCAATTTAGTAAAAACTAATAAAAATCTGCTCCAAAATTATATGATTCGTCGCTTGCTTTATAGTCTTTATTGTTATCTGAAAAACTAATAAAATGGTTTTCGATTAAGAGAAATCTTTTGGAACTTTAAACACGGCAAAAATTTCAAGATCTTTGAGAAATGCATTCTTTCAGCTCACAAAACCAAGCGCTTTTGCAGCATGTTGTTTTGTAAACGAAACATTGAATCTAGATAAGAGTGGTCCTAGATGGAATTCGAAAGTAAGAGCTTTATAAAAAGTAATTTAAAAAAAAAACTAACGCATTTCTGTATGATGTCTGATTTTGTTTCCATTGAAACACTCCGATGTTCCATAGAGATATTAAAATTACTAAATCTTTAAAACAATATTTTATTTTTGCAGCTTTTTAAAAATGGTTCACATCTTCTCTGTAAATCCACATTTGGGTCCTCTGCAAATATCATTAGGCCGGATGGTTTTCGACATTATCAAATTTTTCTTCATTTATTCTTTGGTTTTATTCGCCTTCGGTTGTGGAATGAACCAACTCTTATGGTACTATGCAGACACCGACAAGGAACTCTGTTACAGTGGCCCAGGAGGGACAATGAATTCAAATTATGAGCAATCATGTCTTATCTGGAGACGTTTTGCCAAGTAAGTATATTCTTAATTTGTACTTGAAATTATTCTAGAAATTTTAGTTTGAATTAAATTACTTTTCCATTTCTGCTTAGTTTAGCATTTATAATATTAAAAAACTGCGTAACTTTTTACATTAATGGAGACAAACATCTTTACTTATTATTTTCATATAATTTTAACCGTTTTATTATAAAAAGAAAATACTTGCCACTATTAATGTAATAAAAGATATGGATATGATAGTGGGTTCCTTACTTGATTTCTTGCTGTACGAGGATTTCAGTTATGTCAACTAGGGTTAAGATTAACCAACATTTTCTGAGAATAAGGAAATTATTAATGTTATTTTTTTTTCCATCAAGTATGAATCTTGTTAAAAGAGTAAAAGCATCTATTTGCCAATTTCCATTCTATTTTATTAAAATAACATATTTGATTGCGTAATTGCTAAGTGCTTTTATTAATAAAAGCTGTTAAAAGGAAGAAATAAAAGTTCTTCGAATTTTTAAAATTTTTCTTTTTTGAATTATTATGCTGCCACATTTCGAAAGTTTTAAAGAGAATCCCATGAACTGATTAATATTTTTAGCATCAAGAATGAAATTAACGTTCTGTCGAATTATCTATATCGTTTCTATTTCTAAAGAAAGTTAAGCATTATTGAAATTTGACCATATAACGCTTAATTATTTCTTTGCTGTGTACCACTCAAATGAGATTATACTAAATTGAAATATTGACTCATTATACTTTCGATAGCGTATGAAACAATTTTTTTAGAATTACATGGATTAATAATAATTCATTACTGCCAAATAATATAACATTTAATGGTTGAAAATTCAAAATAAACTCTTCTAGAAGGCTTCAGTTCAACACTTTATCAAATTTGGAAGCAGGTTATAAAATGCTTTATATGAACCAAATATAATTAATTAAAAGTGTGAAATAAATCATTTTGCAAAACTGCTCTTTCATACCGATTTTGTGGTTTTGCATATTTTGTTGACTTTTGAGATATTTTTCGAAATGTTTTAAGGTTTAAAATTTAATTTGTAATGTAAATTTCAGTTCTCGCTTTAAATCAAAATCTATACTTTATTGCAAAAGTAATTACCTAAATAGATCCTTATTTCGTCAAGAGATGGCGCCACGACTGCTCCGATCTTAAAAAGGAGCAGACATTATTTGGAATATCACGAAAACTCTCGTCAGTGTAGCTTCAAAGGTGAAAGATACGTCATACAGTCATGTAAACTTCAAAAATTTATAATGAAAGAAATAATAATTTGAAAAATTTTAGTTTGCTCAAATATGATCCAAGAGATATCGTGTTTTTTTTTTTTTTTTTTTTTTTTGCATAAATAAATGATTTCACAAGTAACCAAAAGAGGGCGCTCACATATCATACTAAAGCGTTTTTTTGCAAATCAGACAAATATAAACATACAATGAAATCAATCACTATAACATGACTCTGTACATTCACTTTAAAATAAAAGATAGTTCTATATAACCTTTACCACAAATTGTAAGGTAAGAGGGGCGCTTCACTACGCCTATTACAGATGAGTGAAGATGTCGGTATCGATGCTACCGACATTCAATCGAATGGCATATTTCAGTTCTACCAAAGTGTCTGGGGAGCCCCATTACATGCGAGACTTTAAATATTCCCATAACCAAAAATCTGCTGGAGTCAAGTCAAATGAAAGTGAGAGCCACTTAAATTTACGATCTCGAATTATTACTCTGTCTTAAGTGAAAGTATCCAACAGAAACGTCATGATTTCACGTGCAAAGTGGGGAGCTGCACCATCCTGCAAGAAGGTGACAACAAGTAATGTTCTTCCTGCGATGCAGATACGACGTGTTCACACAAAAGCGTAACTTACCACTCTGCAATGACTGTACAGATTTCCAAACAGGTACAGGACAACACTCATCAAAAAAAGAAAGGTTCAGAATGAAAACGTGATGAAACCACACCAAACAGCCACATGAGGATTAAACTGTTATTTGGCGAGATTGAATTCACGAAAGTTTGTCCGTCAAGCCCGGATATGACTTCTTTGCATATTGACGTAACCATGCGGTGAAAAGTGGGCTACATCCGTCCACATGAATTTCAGGAACCATTGTGGATCACGTCTCCTTTGTGCCAGTGTCCATGCAATACTGTTTAGTCCTTCATTTGTATATGCCAACAATAAGTGGGATCTTGTATCTTGTACGAATACAGATTCAAGATTCGATGGGGAATACGTTATAATGACAATTCTGGGATCCTCGTTATTCTTCTAGCATCATGAGCACTACTCCTCTCGTTGATGTCACGGCTGCCAATTCTTCTACGATACTTTTTGACAGATGAACGAGGTCCACGCTCAAGGCCTTCGTGGATTATCCACCAAACATCCCATTTTCTCGAAATGAAGTACTAATTTTAGTATCCCATTCAATGAAATAAGGCTTTTTTGCGCCTTCAGTCTTTTTTTCCGTGAGAAACTTTCACAATGAAATAGTTGTGGATTCATCCTACTTGCAGAAAAGTTTAACCACTAATGGTCGATCTGAAAACGATAGAATGCTGCCAGGATCAATGACGCTTATATTTTCAGCCAGATGCTTTATTGCTAATCTGATTTGCATAAAACGTTTCAGTATAAGGTGCGGTAATTTTCCTTCTGTTTTTTTATTATTATTCATGAAAAAAATCCAATTGGTCTCTGATCATATTTATGAAAACCGAAATTTTTGCAAGCATTACTTTTTTATTGATGAATTTGTGAAGTTTGGATGGATTTAATACATACCCTGTATACGATAAATGAAATTTGTTTGAGAAATATCATACCTTAACCACTATAAAATACTTCAAAAAATTGCAAAATAAACAATCAAGGTTTTAAAAGCTATATATATAACTGTATAAGAAGTTACCTAGAGTTTTCATGCGCTGCTTGTTTCGTTTCTCAGTTGTTTATAATGAAGGAGAGATCCGGAAGACAACCCAAGACATTCATCTTCAGTTTAAAATAGTATTCACTTTATCGAAGTTAATACTAGTAGCGTGCACTTTTTTTTAAACAAACAATAAGTATACGTAGTAACAAGCAAGGCATATTGATACAGTTATATATTTGCGCATTGAAGGATACTAAATATATATTTAATATTGAACCAAACTTATAAGCAAATTTAATTCCTCAAAGAGATTTTTTAGTGTTTATTTATCTAATAAAAATTCCAACTGGTAATGGGGTCAAAATTCTATGAGTGCGCGGTTAAGAAATTGTCGTACTACCAAGCAGGCTCTCTCTTCCCTGGTTTGTGTCGCTATATCGAGGAGTTGAGTTACCTCCACTCTTATGTTGAAATCTACCTTTTATGGAAAATGTTAGCAGAAATAGGATGCTCGTTTCATAATGGGTTTTTCTTTCCATCCAAATGCGTGTACACAAACTGTTGATGATTCGAACCCCGTTTGAATCGATTTATCACATGAAATAAAAGGATGCTCCCAATTATTTATGCAAGATGGTATTTGACGGTTTTATGCAAATGTTTTTTTCACTCTGTCTAAGAGCGGAAGCACGTGTGCGCGCATGCTTAGACGTAGATTGATTCAGATTTTTTTTTTTTTTAACGTGTGTTCGTTGTTTGTGTCGGTGTGATATGTTATAATGTATTAAATGTTTGTTTGTCGCAAGAAATAAAAGTCTGTTTTTTTTAAAAAGTCTTCTCGACCTGCAACATTTTATAAGCACCAGTCACATGCATTTTTCACTGCTATTATTTGAACATTTTACTCTGCGGGCCTTAAGACGATTGATCTTGACAATTACAGGGTTTGAACCCAAATATCGTCTGACAGAAAAGATAAGTCACAGTGGTAAATACGACTGTTTCACTCGTGACATATAAGATTCAAATCTCCGTTCCTATTTCTGCGGTCGTGACAATAGTCATTGAGAAGATTCATAGTGACTAAGCATGGCGTGGAGATGAGAATAACACAATCCTGGTTATCTCATGAAAATACAATATTTAACTGTCACGATGACAGTTCATCAATTCAGTAACAGACAAAGCTTCAAAAAATTTCTTGAGAATATAAATGAAACACCGTTAATAATTTTTAAAAACTTTATTCCCGATTAACCCAAATTTTTTTATTGAAATCATTTCAATTTTATTTAAGAAAATTACCTACATACCGATTTTCTATGAGTGACTTCTAGCAAAAGAAGAGGAATGTGTATTAAACGAATGTATTCTATAAAGGAAATCTGAACACAGAACCGACACCCTGAAAAAGTGAATGAGAGAAAGCGAAAGCAAAAAAAAAAATTAAGAAAGAGAATTTACTTTGGGATATGAGGAAATTGTTGGACGAATAGTAAACTTGGGTTGCAGAAATTTTTGCCAAACCTCCGCTAAAGTTAAGAGGGGAATAATAACTTTTTTTCTCTCCGATCTATTGTTTACAGATTTATAATGAGCACATTTTGATAATTTCGAAGGAAAAGAATCGTGCAGTCCCAGGTCTGTGCATCTCCTAAACGCCGATTTATTTTTTATCGTTCTTTCTCTGTTTTCATTCTTTTCTTTTCATTTCTTTTTTTTTAATAAATTGTTCCGTGAAAAAATCAATAAATCAGATTTCAAAAGGTGAGAGCGAATTTTTAAAATAATATCTGGGGGTGGTTTGCAGTTTTGCAGTCTTAATAGACGAGCCTCTCTATTGCTGTGGGGGTATTAAATAATTAAGAGAAACAAATCTTAATATCCATATTTTAATAGTTTTCGAAATATTTTACAATGAAATGTGTATTGAAAATTATTCTCATAAATTGCGCTTACATTAATTGCGGATGTTTTTTTTTTGTTCCATAATAAAAGCAAGTTTATTATCACAAATAATTTCTTTTATGAATGTTAGGTATTTGTACGGAAATTTCTGTGTTTACTATTTACTCGAGAAACAGAGAAAGAATCAAATTACTAAGACCATGCTTTTTACTTTAATCCTACAGTCTCTTTGAAACATCGCAAAGCTTATTTTGGGCCAGTTTTGGACTTGTAGAGTTGGAGAATTTCGAGCTGACCGGAATCAAAAGTTATACTCGTTTCTGGAGTCTTCTCATGTTTGGATCTTACTCTGTGATTAACGTAGTGGTTTTGCTTAATCTTCTGATTGCAATGATGAGCAGCTCTTACCAAATAATTTCTGTAAGTAAAAAATTGTGTTTTTTCTGTCCTTTGAATAATTTTTTCCTTAATAATAATATTCGCTAAATTTTCCTTTATTGGGGCTTAATGTATTATTAGATTTTTTAAATCAAATCAAACACCAAAAAATAAGAAAAAAAATTGATTTTTTATAAAACATCAATGATGTAAGAAAAAGGTTAACCATAAATGTTAAGTGTGATTAAAATATCTGTAAAATATATGCAAGACGTTTATAAACTAAAGAACTAATTTTATAAGAAAATCGTTGAATTTTAGTATGTTTAGTTAGTAATTAAATTATTTTCTAATTTGTAAAAGACTTTCTAGTTGATTGATCATTCTGCCACGCTTTCATAACTTTCAGAGAATTCAGATTCATTAGACAGTAGCTAATGAGAACTCCTATCTAATTTTATCAATATATAGTTTTTTTTATATGTTTCCGATAATATACGGTCTTTGTACATGTTTTCATGAAGAAACGAGCTTTTGACACGCAATTTAGTTTTCTAAATCTATTTTCTATTATATTCTTTTGTTTTATAGTTTTAAAATTAATTCTTCGATTTTCCTTTTCCAAGAAGGAAAATTATCTTTTACAATGATTGATTATATACTTATTTCTATATTGATTGTCTTCTATACTTATTAATATTTTTAATGATTATCTTCTATACCTATTAATATCTTCAATGATTGTCTTCTGTACTTATTTCTATATCTAAACTCATTGCCAAGTTTTTCTCTGAATTTAAATAATAAAAATTGAAAAATACCTTTCCACTCTAAAAACTATTAAAATTGGTTTTTATTGAGTCAAAGCACGGAACAATACAACTATTAATAAAAGGTAATAAAGCTTGTAATCTAATTGCAAATTGTTTTGAGCCAAATCATGCCATTTATTTTTTCCCTTGAAATTTCTGTATGGATTCCAAAATCGTCGCAGCACGGTTGATATGCAGAATTCAGTATAAACCAGCTCCATTTTATATTTTACATATGAAATTATGCAAGTATTTATTACATTGAAATATACGGATGGCAATAACTTTCTCTCTTCTGAAAGGAACGGTCAGATATCGAATGGAAATTTGCTCGAAGTAAATTATGGATGAGCTACTTCGAAGATGGATCAACAGTTCCTCCGCCATTTAATATCTTCCCCACATCAAAATCCTGCAAGAAATCCATATCTTGTTCTATTAAACCATCTTCGTCGTTGAAGGTAAGATTCTTTCGTATAATATCTAGCTTGTCCATTTTTATTTTTTAAAGCTAGAAATAAGTCGAAATTAACTTGCAATTATTTCGCTTACATTTTTACTTCAAATGTTTTTTATTGGCATCTGTGAATAAACTAATGTGAAGAATTATTATTTCAAAGATAAATAAATAATCATTCAAATGCTCATTTGCGCCTTAGTTGGTTAAGCGCGGACCTCGAACTTAATAGCTAGGGAACTTGAACCAAAGCAATGAGGTAATGAATTTGATCTGGTTATGACCTTAAATAGAATTATTAAAAAGAGAAATGCCTACTACATAAGCATATAAATGAGCTAATTCCCTTAAAAATTTCTGGAAAATAACCTATGTTCATTTACTAAAGTTTAGTCTTCAGCCTTAAATGCTGCTGCCTGTGTGCTCCAATAACGATTGGACTAATAGAAGATGCTACACTTCCGGTTTATCAGAAGTCCTTAATTCATTGATTTGATTAGATATATTATATTCAGTAAGATTAGAATCCCCTCCGCCATTTAAAATGAATAATGGGAACATAGCATACATAATACAACCTACGTTTATTCATTAGTCGTTTAACTCCTGCTTTAGTTGCTCCAAAATCCGTTTGGTCAACGGAAAATGTATTATAAATCTATTTTTAGGCTTGCAACTTTTCTATGAACTTCAAAATCTTTAATATTAAAATACGCTTGCAGATCTTTATTGAATTTGATTTGAATTGTTTACTTAACCACCAGCTTGAAAATTTAAGAGAGCTGTTTATAGATGGGCCTAGAAATTATGAAACGCTATCTAGTGACAAGAATGGCACGTCAGCCAGTACCTTACTTTCTAAACTACCTGTTCATGTTAAATGCTACTGTCAGATCCACATTTTGTCTCTTTCACCGCCCCATCCACCCATGTGTCTCTCCAGCGTCCTTCCATGTGTTAATGGAACTAAATATATCTATAAAAAGCAATATCATTTGTGGGAAAAAGAATTTCATATGCATGTAATAAATGTGTCCTAAATATGTTGCCTCGTTGCAAGTTATCTGAATCAAAGCGTGTCATTTATTAAAAACATAACATTTTCTTGACTATTTCTACAAATGATTCATTTTTTTTCTATAAAATAATGTGTTTTTGTGTGTTTTTTTGAGCAGGACAAGGAAGAATTCGAAAGGGATGCCAGATATAGGGTAATGTATTTTTATTTCTCTATCAATGAACAATTATGCTTTGCTTCATAGTCAACAAAGTGGTTCAGATATTTGATTAGTTTACTTAAATTTTTTATTTTAAGTAGTATGTGTTTTAAAAATCATTACGCATTACTAAAATGTACAAAACTTTAATAAAGTAAAATGTAACTTTAAATGTAAAAAAAAAAATTAATAAACTTAAATAAAGCTAATTGAAGAATTTTCATTTTTTCTAGTGCAAAACTTATCATTTTAAATCACTATTTTCATAGAACTTCTACTAGGGTCAGGTGCTGGAAAAAGAGGAAGAATAATAGCCACTTCCTTCTTTAATCAACTTTATCCCTACACTTCGCAATATTTATATTGTATTGTAATATTATCACTTAATTTATGCCTTCTTCCCATTTAAATTTGAATAATTTAATAATTGATTAATACGACCTATTATTTACATTAGTATTGGCATGTTTTGAGGAAAGGAAAGGCTGTTAGATAATTAATTCTATGAATAAAAGCTTTAAAATCAAAATTAAGTATTTTTTTCTGTATTTCTTATATATCCTTTTTGTGCATGGTATCCACCCAAAACGTGGTCTATTGACTGATTTCCAAACCATTAGAGATAGACATATACTTCCATTTGGAAAAATGTTTGAAATGAAGTAAAGAATTATATTTTATGTTTTTATTATTAACTAGCCGCCTTTGGAGACCAGCCGGTTCGCCAGTATTACCGCTCGCTACAATTTTCAATTAAATATTTCAAATAACTTGTCTCTTAATATCTTCTCAAACAAAATATTTTTTATCTTCAAATTTTGATAGTCATACCAAACTTATATTGTTGTTTAGATCGTTTCGTTCAATTTACTATATATATTTTGCTAATTTGTTGTCATTTCCGGTAAAACTTCAACTTTAATTTAAAGTGGAAATGATGAAATTGCAATTAATATAAAGATATTTTTTAATAAAACCAAGCGTTTTATTTTATTTATCATCTTTATTGCTATTTATTTATTATTATTATTATTGAATATGAGTATTGCAAACAGAATTGCTCGGTATTTAAGTCTTATGTGAACTACAAAAGATTTTTCATAATTTATGTAATATCTCAAACAATAATTCAACAAAAATTTCTCAGATTCAGCATAAAATTCAGTTTTTAGTTTTGCTTTCAAAAGGATTGAAATGAAATCAATAATAATATTTTGTTACGGCCTATAAATATATTTCAAAAATTATGAAGTTTAAATTTAATGCAGTAAAGTATCATATCTGAGAAATATTCTGGACACACCAAATTTTAAATAAATGAATGAATGTTTCTATTTTCCACGATCAACTAAGACTTATTTATGAAGTTTTGAATGTTAAAAATTTAGAAAAACTCAACATTTTCATAATCTTAGGCCAATTAATCTCGAGAAACCTGCGCGCCGATTGGCGCATTTTCTTTGAAACGATCGATGGAAAATCTAACATTATCCTTTTTTTATTGAATAGTGATATTCAAATTTTCATAAATCAGTTAGTTTAAGTGATTTATTTAGTTAATTGGAAATTAACTTTTTTATTTAAAATATTATTGTTTCAAGACATCTTGTTAATTGTGATTTCCACAGTAGAAGCTTTATGTAAAATCAAAAATTCATTATTTATTAGAGCATTTATTTAATCAAGTTACATAAAATAGAATTATTTTCCATTTAGACCATTTTAGCAGATCTGTGTCTTACTAAAGGTTTACAAATTAGCTGTGTGGCCCTGATTTGAATGGATATCCTGTTCACATTAAACAAAACTTGCCTTAAAATAAAACTGATTTATTGGATTAATAATATAGAGAGTGTAGAAGATCATAAAATAATTTTTCTTGAATTTATTTTTTAGAAAAAATAATATTTCATATTTGTTTCATTTCCTACAGACACGTGCTGAAAATTATATATTTGCAGATTTCATTTCCCAAAAGATTTAATTTAATTTTAGTTGGAGATTTAATCAATATGATGGCAACACTTTGAAAAAAGCTAATTTTTTCCCATGAATGCGAAACGTGCTCGAGCAGCTTAAATTTTATTTTTATTTTGTACGAAAAATGTTGTTGAAAACTATAGTTAAAATATTTATTTAAAAATTCATTAAAAATATAAATTTAATTTTAAGGTTAAAACATTGGTATCATTTAAAAGATAAATTTTTGATCTTTAACTTCATGTAAAAATCTATTTGTGCGGTAATATTTTCGGGTTATAGCAGAAACACGCCAAAATTTCGCTTAATTTTTAAATAAATAAAATTATAATTAAAAATTCGAACAAATAGCCCCCAGGTGCACATTCCCGGCCTCCAAGGTATACACGTGCCAAATTTGGTAGCTGTAGGTTGAATGGTCTGGCCTGTAGAGCGCCAACATACACTCACACTCACACACACACACACACACACACACATTTGAGCTTTATTGTAAGTATAGATAGATATAGATAAATGCAATGCAGAAGAATATTAAATATAAAATAAAAATTAAATTTTTACTCAGTTATAAGAACATAATAGCTATATTTTGTAAAATATTTTTGATACATGAGTATTTTAAATTTTTAAAAAATAATTCAACTCTCCTACCATACAACGAAAAGAGTTATGAAGCCTTGAAGGTCACTATCAAGACAATGACTAAACTCACTGACTATTTTAACAACTAAATTCCATGAACTAAAGAACGCTCTTAAGAGAGTATATATAAATGGAAATTATGCATTAGGTTTCGATTTATTTAGATTAATTGACATTAGAATGGTTTGCTACAGCTTTGGAAAAATTTTTATATTAAATTATTTGCTTAGAACAGATTTAATATGCCTTGTCTTTTAGTCATTTAGCCCTTTATAATGTATAAATACATTTAAAATATGTCGGGGACATTTAAAAAATGTCGCGGGTTTTATTATGTTTAATTCATCTTGCACAATAAAAAATACCAAAATTTTGTTTATTAGGTGATTAGTTTATGAAATTAGGAGTGATGAATATAATTTCGAATGATCATTCAGGCCAAACGGGAAGTTATAAGCAACATTATCATTGAAATTTAAAGGTAAAAGGACCCGAGAATGTTCACTGTTAAATATATTTATCATTTAGTTTTAAGTAAATCAAATTAAACAAATTTCCTGGAATTTTTTAGCTCAAAACACTGAAATTTCAAAAATTTGAAATAAATGATTATTTTAACAAAATTTTTATTTCACTTTCTGTTTAATAGGATGGCCACAAGAAGAATTACATTACAATAGATACATAAATAAAAATAAAATAAAAAATAAATCCGTTGTAGCCAATTATAATTTTATTAATAACATTTTATCCATTTATTTAATTGAGAAAAAAATTCTGTGTCTATTAAAAATCTCAAATATGAAAAATTTTAAAAATGTGGAGCATATCTATATTGTCCAATACTGAGACAAATGTTGAAAAATTGTTAGGAGACAAAGTGGAATTTTGATTTCTAAAATTTTATTTTAAACAAACAAGGCGAAATTTTATCTTTCATGAGCGAAATTTTGGTAAACCGATGAGTATCAAATTACAAAAAAAAAGGTAATCTATACTTATAATAAAGCTCAATGTGTGTGTGTTGGTACTCTTCAGGCCAGACCATTCAACCTACAGCTACCAAATTTGCCATGTGTATACCTTGGAGGAAGGGAATGTGCACCTGGGGATTATTTTTTCGAATTTTTAATTAGAATTTTATTTATTTAAAAATTAAGCGAAATTTTGGCGTATTTCTGCTATAACTTCCGAAAATATTACCGCACAAAAAAGATTTTTAAATGAAGTTAAAGATCAAAATTTTATCTCTATATTATTAATCCAATAAATCAGTTATATTTTAAGGCAAGTTTTGTTTAATATGAACAGGATATCCATTCAAATCAGGACCACACAGCTAATTTGTAAACCTTTAGTAAGACACAGATCTGCTAAAATGGTCTAAATGGAAAATGATTATATTTTATGTAATTTGATTCAATAAATGCTCTAATAAATAACGAATTTTTGATTTTACATAAAGCTTCTGCTGTGGAAATCACGAATAACAAAATGTTCTTGAAACACTAATATTTAAATAAAAAGAGTTAATTTCCAATCAACTAAATCAATCACTTAAACTGACTGATTTATGAAAATTTGAATATCACTATTCAATAAAAAAAGATAATTTTTGATTTTCCATCGATCGTTTCAAAGAAAATACGCCAATCAGCGCGCAGGTTTCTCAAGATTAATTGGCTTAAAATTATAAAAATGTTGAGTTTTTCTAAATTTTTAACATTCAAAATTTCATAAATAAGTCTTAGTTGATCGTGGAAAATAGAAACATTCATTCATTTATTTAAAATTTGGTGTGTCCAGAATATTTCTCAGAATATGATACCTTACTGCATTAAATTTAGACTTCATAATTTTTGAAATATATTTATAGGCCGGAACAAAATATTATTGATTTCATTTCAATCCTTTTGAAAGCAAAACGAAAAACTGAATTTTATGCTGAATCTGAGAAATTTTTGTTGAATTATTCTTTGAGATATTACATAAATTAAGAAAAATATTTTGTAGTTCAATAAGACTTAAATACCGAGCAATTCTGTTTGCAATACTTATATTCAATAATAATAATAATAAATAAATAGCAATAAAGATGATAAACAAAATAAAACGCTTGGTTTTATTAAAAAATATCTTTATATTAATTGCAATTTCATCATTTCCACTTTAAATTAAAGCTGAAGTTTTACCGGAAATGACAACAAATTAGCAAAATATATATAGTAAATTGAACGAAACCATCTAAACAACAGTATAAGTTTGGTATGATTATCAAAATTTGAAGATTAAAAATGTTTTGTTTGAGAATCTATTAAGAGACCAGTTACTTAAAATATTTAATTGAAAATTGTAGCGAGCGGTAATACTGGCGAACCGTCTGGTCGTCAAAGGCGGCTAGTATTAATATACACAAGAGTCACTCTTGGATAATCAATTACTTTTCAGTTTTTGAAATTTTCTATAATTGTAAAGCATAATGTAAAATAATAAAATTCAGATTATCAAACTCCTCTCACTATACTTCGAATGTAAATATGTTAATTTAGTTATTAAACTATTCTGTTATTGAATTGCTCTTATTACACGTATAATATAATTTAACTAGAGTGGACTTATAGTTTCTTCAATACTTTTTAGCTGTTTTCAATGCTGAAAATGATCTTTCTCGATTTTAGATTTAAAATAAAAACATAAGGAATTCAGAATCTATTTTCATCAAATTATAATAACAATGCATTCATAATAAAAATCAATAATACTTCTTACGTAAACTATAATAGTCATATAATAATTGGTAATATAAAAATTTCTATTGTTTATTGATTTTTTAAAAAAATTCTTCTTAATTTAAAATTGTGTTGAAGATATCAACCAAATTATATATCGCTACAACGAAGTTTCAAACATGCTACAAAAAATCGGAGCCATATAGTTTCGATTACCATATTTTTATCAAAGTTAATCGATGAAATCTTATCTTATCGAGTGAACAATTATTGCAAAAAAAAAATGGAGGTGGATAAAACAATGATTAAATCCCTTGAATTTTATGTTGAATATGAATTGCAGGATTTCATATTTTTAACAAATAAAAAATGCATTACTTTGAAATCAAATGAATAGCGTTATTTTAATGCATATTATAACAAAAAGTAGATTTGGTCCAGATTCCTGCTATCCAAACTGATGACCCAACTGGAAACAATTGTAATATTAGAAAGCGGAGATAACAAGCTAACTGCGTAAATCGTGGAAAGAGAAAGCATTCACGATAGCCAAAAGCCGGATGTTTCTTTGCAAATTAGAGGTATCGATACACCCTTGCTGCCAGGTCCGGATTTTTAAATTGGCAAACTATACAAATACCCACCAGTCCCAAGGTCTCTATAGCATTTCGCAGTATTTTCAGAAAAATTTAATTTTGTGCTGTCATTTAACGTACAAAAACTAGGCTTTGACAATGATGATTATTCAAATAAAAATAAAGTATCATTTAATTTTTAGAACATTATTCGAACAAGGATTCTAATAAATAAACTTCTTATAGTTTTATATCAAACTGCTTTATAATTCTAAAAAATATTTCGCTTTGTAATTTATTTTTTTAAAAAAATCCTATATTATATTTTATTAATATTGATCAAAGCTATTATTTTGATTATTTAACTTAACTATTTCGTTAAAATTAATAAAAAAAATTAATGTGTATCTTATGGAATTAGAAAGGGGGCAAATTGGTCTGAGAACTTACATTGCGTAAGAGCCGCTGAAGGACTTAAAGTGGCCCTGTTTGTGGTCTCCCATTACTATGATGAATATTTAAAGACAAGATAAAACTTAATTTTTCCTCTTCGTTTTTGTATAGCAATATCTATTTTTTTTATTTACAAGAACTTCTAAAGTGGAATAAAATATTATTAAATTTTGTTGATATGACACCAACGATATTTTATATATTTAATTACACTAAGTGATTCGCAACATTAGCCTTTATGTGTGACTACAACGAACACACCCGTCCTCTATTGCTACTGTTAAAAGTTATCCATCTACTTATTTAAACACAGTATAAAGCATTTCTTATTAAAGAGTAAATTGTCCGTTAAATAAACGACTTTAAAGTTATCAACGGAATATTAGCATTTATAATTACGAATTCTTACTGAATGTTATAACATTTTGTTTTCAGTCTGTCATGAAGTGCCTGATTCGTCGTTATGTAACGACACAACAGAGGAAAGCGGAAGAAACCGGAGTTACAGAAGATGATGTCAATGAAGTGAAGCAAGCAGTGACAAGCTTTAGAAGCGAGCTGTTTGAAATTCTAAGAACAAATGGAATGAAAGGCGTTGTCTCTGCTTCAGAAGTCTGTAAGGAATCTCGAGTTCTTGTATTGATTATTTCTAAAAAAACTTGGAAAAAGTGTTAATTGCCATTTTTGGATGATCATTATTATGTGTTCAACTTTTCGGAAATTAAACTTCTTACAATTTTTATTGATGTCAAGCCATAGAACAATATCCAGATATTGAACATAATGATTACATCACTTAGTAAACTTGTATAGATAGTTTATTAATGGAAATTGATGCCGGTGATTATATAGCTGCTTTTAAAAACACATGAAACGAGACAAACAAGAAACAGTCAGAGAAACGGCCAGAAAATTGTTGCCCCTCATTTCAGATTTAAGCGAGTTATATTGAGGACGAGTCTCATAATTTCATACTGTAGTTAGATGACGAAGGCAGCACCTGAGCCGGTTTCAAATTTTCATACCATACCAAAGGGGGGAAAAAAATGCTATCCTCATGCGTTTAACGAGCAACACGCTTACTCGCTTGGAGAATTTTTAATGAAATGGAGTCTCGAAAACTTCACTCAGCTATTTAGCCGTAGTGACTGGTTTGTTGCTTTATGTTATGTCGAAAGTGTGTGCCCCGAAAGAAAAAGATAACTTAGTTAATTATTTGCGAGTAATGGAAGTTTCCATGAGAACACTTAGAAATGGGCAGCTTATGTTGCATTTATGCCATTCAAAATTATCTTAATGAATTGATCATTTACCAATTGAATTAAAATTCATCAACACTGATTTTCAAAATTAGCTATAGTGAGGATTCCTGTGTCACCATCTGATGTTTGGTGGGTTTGTCTTAGTTTGGAGGTTGTTTGTTTGATTGCCTATTGCTTGTTGAACAAAATCTCGGAATCACTGAAGAAAATACGGAGTTTTAGTTAAAACGCCAAATTTATGACACAGAAAAATAATCTGACTTTGCCAGAAAGAACGAATAAAATTCAAATGTTGAAATGAGAATCGAATATTAGTTTTGAATTCGAGAGCAATGTCAATTGAATTAATTGGAGATGATTTTTTTTGAATTAGTTAAATATTTTTTAATTATACAGGTTTTTTTAAAATTTTAATTACATTTTATGATTAAAATTTTTAAAAATCATTTAAATTTTCAATCTAAGAATCTTTAATTTTATGGAGAAAATGTATATTTTTGAGTGCTTAATGCACAATTCTTCAAATTAATTTATTGCATAAACAGCCTGAATTATAGGAGTGTTTCTAATTCTTCAGTGTGTTACCAATTACCCCCAAAACTATGGAATGATTGGAAAAGCATATTTGGGCTCTCGATCACAGTCATAAATTTTGAAGGGGAAAAAAAATTTTCAAAACGGCCAGAAACTGCTATATATTGCTTCAAAATGCATTTTACCTCCCACTCTCTATGGCTTCAAAGCACGTTTTTTTTTTTTTTTTTTTTTTTTTTTTACTGTTTTTTAGAAAAAAATATTACTTTCTTCATGGAATATCGCATACAAAATATAATCGCTATTTAATGTCTTCACTTTGAAATAATTTACAATCATTCTATTCTTCAATTTTGACGGGTATAGTCGAAAAAGGAGTGGTTTTAAAAACAGAAATGATTGAACATTATGACACATGAGAAGAAAATATCTGAAACTTTGAAACACATTAAAATTAATAAAAACTAGTATATCAATTTAGAAATGAAAAGGAGAACTGAAACTTCAAACAGAGAGTTCAATCTAAAATTCAATTAATTTTGCATTGACTGATTTCGCATTTCCATTACATGAAATAACATTTTAACTTTCTGGAAAAAAAATACTTTAACGATAGTATCTGGAAGTATAAAATTTATCTGACTCTTGGAGGCTGTAAACTGGCTATTAATTACCAAAAAATGTTTACTTAGCTTAATTTATGCCACAGATCTGTCACATCCAATTCACCACCGCCAGCTACATCAATATATACGTATCAAAGTATGAATAATAGGTTTTCATTCTCTAACCTTCAATGCTATTGATCAAAATGTATATATTTGTTGAAAAAGTAGCCACGGATGATTCAAGGTAAGTTATTTCCTCCATCTCCGCAGCATACATTTCTTGTTAAAAAGATTCAAAATCACCATCTTCAGACTTCTCTATCAGCATAATATTTTCTTCATACTCCTGATTAGTTTTGTTGTTTTCTTCCATTGTTTAAATGAAACAGCATCAAATCCTTATTAACATTTAATTTCATACACGCCAAATAATATGTATATTGATGACATAGCAATCTTTTTTTTTTTTAAGTGTCAGTTACTAATTTGACAAAGTAATAAACATAATTGGCAGAAAACTAAGCTAAGTATCTAGATTTAATATTATTTCCTTTCATATAATTATTCCAAATGCATGAAATATATTGGTTCTTATGACATTAAAAGCCTCTTTCCAATAACCCTCACTGTAAAAATTGTCAGAAGTAACTGAAAACATTAACCTATTTCTCAAGAGAAAATTCAAAATTAAAGTTTCCTTGTAACCGTCATATCCTACAGATCTCAGAAATACACAGTTTAGCAACTTATCTTGGATATAATCGGTGTAGGCAATGAATATTGAAATTTATGAAAGTTTTGGTTTCTTTTTTACTGCACAGTTACAAATAAAGTAAACAAACTTTGAAATATAGCGCTGCAAAAAGCTATAAAATATTTTTTTTTCTTCCAGTGGAGAACATTAACTAAAGTACACGCTTTTAAGCATCCTAAGGTCCCATTGGAGCGTATTTAAGTCACCGTTTTCAATTACCCGCCTGACTATTTATATTGATGTCTTAAGCATAAAATCGCAAGAGATAATTTTTAAAAAAATTATGCAAATATAAATAATGTTGTAAATCAATTGTATATTAGGCAAATTACTCATATCCTCTATGTTCACATTTTGCATGCTAATAATTTTTCTCGAAAGATAATGACACGAAAAATAAAGAAATAAAATATATTAAGAAGATAATATTTATTTAGCATACATTAAAAATGCTTTTTGATATAACATTTAACTATCATGTTTGAATTTTTTTTTTAATCTTCCGGATAATTGGAAATTGTAGCAAACTACAACAAAACCGAATTCAATTAAAAATCTGCCGAAAAGTTCAAAATGCTCAGAATAAATATACTGGAAAATATAAACACATTAGAGGCTAGTATATTGAAGAAAGTTGAGTAATTTTTGTAGATGATAATGGATTAATATCCTTTTACCTGTCTTTCAAAATTGAGTGTTGAGTTCACTTTTTTTGTTTCAAAATCCCTTGTTTGCTCAGAAGCTTATAATCATAGAACAAAAGATTTGATACTATTACAAGCGATTATCGGATAGCAAATAACTTTAATTCTCATGAAATAACGTTTAAAAATATTTCATGCATGCAGTGGTTCAATCAGTTCTTCTCGTTCTCTCTCTCTCATATTATTTTATATAATGTAAAAACAATTTTTAAAATGCAGTTTCGTGGCCGAATAGAGAAGACACTTTTGAAATTTTAAAACTCGAAAGAAGCGACGATGAAACTGACGTCGATTCACATCCCGATACAAATGCAAAAGAGCTAAAGAGCGAAAAGAGAGAGAAATATTTTCCCTAGTGATTTTATACTATGAGATTCTGATAGGGATTTCTTTGACACGTGTCGACTTATATAAGGGAAGTATAGGTATCTTTTAAAAGAATTTGCTAGACATGACAGATTTTTAGCTCTTCCGTCGGAGCGTGAGAACCGCTGATTTTACAGTTTTCTAGAGAGCGTGTAGCATTAATTAAATAAAGAAGTAGGAATAGGATCAGGAAATAAGAGACCATTTTAGAATGAAATTAAAGTGTGTTAAATTAAGAAAAAATTAGGAAATTATTTAAGTTTAAATTAGATTTAAAAATATCATTACATATATAACAGTACCATCTCAAATTTCAGAGGGTAATTATTACATTTTTGTTTACAAAAATATGTTAAAGTAATTTGTATCTTAAAAACATTTTTGAACAATGCATTGACTTGAATTTTCAAGAATCTTTCGTTATTGTTCGTTTAGTTAATTTTAGCATGAATTTTGACAATTATCTTTCACAGATAAAAATGTCATTATGAAATGAAAGAAGGTGGGTTTTTTTCCAGACGATAAGAAATTTAAGAAAAACTTTTGCTTGCAGTAAAATGAATTTCCTTTCCTTTCGTTTTTTTTATTTTATTTCTAATCCGATCTTTTCTCCTTTTCGATTTTTTTCAGTGAGCCGTAAAGAGCGTTTAAGAGAGCGACGTCTTCTGAAAGACTTCAATATCGACTTAGTGGAAACGGTTGTGGACGCTTTTATGAAAGAACCGGATGGCAAAACTAAATTTAGTCTTATTCGACGCCTAACGGCCGGAAAGCGAGAAAAGGCCAAAAAGAACTGGAATGCCATTGTTGGTGCTGCGAAATCGAAACAGAATCCTATTGGAAAGACCTCTAATAACAGTGGCAGTTTGAAAGACTTACGCGAAAAAGTGCTCCAAGAACAAGAAATAGCCTCATCGAGGGGTATTCAGAGATTTGTCTTGGCAGCTAAAAGAGTCGTACGGGATCAGGCGGCTTACAAAAATAAGTATGACAACACCAACAGCATAGCATTAATCGAAGAAGAAATTCCAGGGACTTTCTCTGCCGGTAATACTCCTCGCAACTCTGTACAACCGGAACTCGCAGATGAGCAAGCCAGGAGACCTTCTACAAGCAGTAGTTGTCGACCTGAAGTATCTGGTGGAGTTACTGTTATTAATGTTGAATCTAAAAGTACTAGGCTAACTACTTCTGAACAGAAAGATAAACCATCTCCCGAAAGTACCTCAGGAGAAAAGAAAGGCTCGAAAGTTCAGGGATTGATTGCGTCTTTTGATGGCAGTCATCTGGAAGATGAACCTCCAAAAGATTCTCCAAGGAGACATTCTGCTCCTCCAGCTGATGGCACAGATGGTCAAAACCTTTCTCGTTATCTCTCAGAAAGAAGAAATGCGAAACCATTCACAGATGTGGATGAGTCTGTTGGATGGTTGTAAGTTAAATATAGTATATCCATATGAGGTCGAAATGTTTCCTAAACTGCAGAAAACTTATATTTCGCTAAGTATCTCTTAGTTTATCTTTATAGATTTCAGGAAGAAGTTCAAATTGATATGTTTTGGCACCTTTCGAAATATTTTTCGATAGAAAAAGTTACCTTTCCTTGAAACAATGTCAAAAAATTCTTCGTTTTACTTTCTGAAAAGTATCAATGAAGTATTGATTTTTGTTAGTCTAAAAATTAAAATTTGGTAAAAATATCCTCAAGGAAACCCACTCGCTATTTGAAAATTTGATTTGAAAAAAAAATCAAGAATTTGATTCTGCATGCAGATACTGTATGAATACTAGATTCAGTACAGAAGAATAATTAGGGACAAGTAGGATATATGAAAAAAGTAAAACAAATTTCTGGTTACTCTTTCGGTGCTTACATGAGAGATTGGCTCATAACTATATTGAAAAAAAAGAAATGAAAAAAAAATCTGAAACATGAACAAAGTTTTGCTTTTCAGAATGAATTGATAAATCTGTTAAGCATTATTATTCTCCATGTATTCACTTAACTTAAGCATACTAAGTTAAAAACAATCATCTACTATCACAGACATCAACAACTTAATAATGTGCTCAAGAAGTGAACCTTGGTTCTTAACTATATTTTAAAATATCATTTTTGTTCGCGATCTTAAAATTTTCAAGTAAATTCCTGTGATTTTAAGACGGTAATGGAATTGCTCAGAACCTGAAAATGGCGCCTTGCGTTTTTTGTTGCTGAAAGTGTACATGTCATAATAAGTAAATTTCTTTTAATGTTCATTTTCAGAAATAAAAGTAACTTCTTTCTTTTAAATGAAATATTAATGAATATGATGATTAATATAAATAATTAGATGCATTAGTTTTTAGTTCTGATGGCGACAATTCTGGATATATATTTTTAAGATACAAAATTTATTTATTTGTCTCAGATTTATTGTCCAGTAAATAAAACTTTTTCTGAAAATTGCCCTTGCCCTTTTCTTGTGATTTTTCTTGTATATCCATCTAAACATCGACATGAATTAAGAGAGACATATTCAGCATATGAGGGAAGTATTAAAGATATACCTCTAAGCACCCCTTTTTGAATTTTAAACTTCAGTGTCTGAAGTTCTTAAAACCTGGGGAAAAATTTAACAGTGTCATGTCTTGACGTTTTAAATAAATTTCTTTCTATGTCATTTGAATAACCTTTACAAAAAGAAAATTACGAGTTCTATGCATAGAAAATAAATTAACAGGTTCACTATCCATTAGAGGTAGCTTTTTCTTGTCCGTTGTTGCTTGTTTGACTTCAAAAGGTAGTTTCAAGAAAAAATGAACTAGTTTTGCTCAAGTTCTTAAAAAAAATTTGTGAAGGAAGTATACATTTTCTTTATTAAAATATTAGTATACAAGTAAAAGGCAAGACCATAGAAAGCTTCTATTTGTTATGAAAGAAAATGATCTAAAATTATTAAATGTTTCTCATAAAGTAATTTTAAAAATCAAGACTTTCCACAGAATCTGAAAACAATGATTTATGTGGATAAAATTATATAATGTTTTGGTATTGGTTTTTCTCACCATCATAGTATATGAATATTTAAGGCAGGATTATATCTCTGATTTTAATGCTATTATTTTCTGAAAACATGCGTTATAATAATTTTATAAAAAGTCTTCATCTAAAGAAAATTTTTCATCTTTAAGCATTTCATTGCCATTCATTGGAAAAACTGTAAAAAAAAATGAATTTCAATTTTGAATGTTTATGTAAATATCTTAATTTAATATGATAGAGGTCCTTTACGAAAATTGTTTCTACTTCTAAATTCGCGAAGAGAGGCCGCTGCATTGGATTGATTAAGATATAAGAGCTTCACAAGTAATGCTTGTTATGCTAAAGTGAGACGCATTTTAGAAATCAACTCATACTTGAAATGATTTTCAAAGCCCCTCTTCTTTTTTATAACTCAAAATACTGGCCCTGGTGTCGACTAAGTAATCGGGATTTTGCATTTTGCAATTTTTCCTCGTGTTTTATGAAAAATTTTAGCTGCCACATTTTCCACTATCCGCAGCTTTTGGATTTTTTTTTCGGATTTCTTTTTCCCATATCGTCAATAGTTCCCGTACACAATTTGGTGGCTTTGCGACTGATAGTTCAAGCTACATAGGTCTCCGAGTACCGTCAGTTTAAAAAAACACCCTGTACTTAATAATTCCATCAACATCAAGCTCACATATTCTATGAATAGTAGCTGTCATGAAAAAATTATCCTTTTTGCAACTTTCCCCTAAACTGCTTTTCCCATTTCCAGAGCTATTTTAGGATAAGTTTCCTTTGCCTGAATTTGTATATCATTTTTAAACGCTGCTTCAAATATAAATGTAATGAGAAATGAGACGATTCATGTTGATGTGATAATCTTCGATGATTTATTTTTGAATTTATTGCAACAATTCATTGTAAGACTATTTTAGATGAGAATCGTAGTGATCTCCACTGAAATTCCCCTCCTCTTAAAACCATTTACGCA
This sequence comes from Argiope aurantia, assembly GCA_026543865.1. NCBI lineage: Eukaryota > Metazoa > Arthropoda > Arachnida > Araneae > Araneidae > Argiope > Argiope aurantia. The sequence goes on along the minus strand of JAPMOR010105786.1, from coordinate 22,936 downwards.
TTTTTGAAAGACCTTGAATATGTATTTTTAAAACACCTTAAGACTGCGTGTAAATTTAAAGAAAAAAAACTAACAAAACTACAAAGAAGGAAACGAATTAAAATTCTTGCTTTTTCACAAATTAAAACTGCAAGATTGCTGTAAAAATTTAATAGCTAAACACTTAAGAATAAATTCGAAAGTTGTATATTAAAAAACTCTGCTTCAAGCACATTGTTAGGGAATAACCTCTCTTTTCATATTGCTTCTACCGAAGACATATTGAAATTCAAATAACTGTTAGGGGGATGGGAGACACTGTTTAATATTCTGTTGGATGTTTAAAGTTAATCCCTTAATTCCTCCCTTGCTGCTTCTGCGACACTAGCCGGAGAGCTTAGGGCATTAAGGGGGTTACACAAAGAGTTTTATTAAATAGGGGCCCACATCGAGCATGGATTCCACCCAGAGTAAAGCCCTGATTCACATGGAGTAATATATATGGGTAGTAGTGAATGCAGATAATACAGGTTAGAAGTGAAACAAGGGACAATAGCTACTTTTGTGATTCTAAATGCCGAGACTCATTGATCAAGAGTTCTAGAACTTTCCTTGTAAATCTTGCAAAAAACACTTGTAAAGAAACATGGAATTAAAAAATGTCTAAACTGCAAATAATTTCAAATAATATGTGCCTAATTTCAAATTATTCTAAGTAAAAAAACTATTGGTCTTTGATATGCCAACAAAAGATAAAGGATCCATGAGGGAACTTATTGGTATCATTTTTTTTTATCTCACACAATGCACATAAAAAACTAAATAAAGAAATAATTAAGAATCAAAAAAGACTTTTTTGTAATCGTCAGGAAAAAAACAAGTTTTATGAAAATTTACCATTTATTTTATATCAATGCAGAATGCCATACTGATTTCGAATTGAAAGTTTCAACTGCTTATAGTTGTAAATTCATGTCATTCTGATATAAATAATCGTGTTCGAATCAATTTACGATGTCAGATTCAAGAATATTTATCTGAAAAAAAAAGTTTAATTATTTAAGAAACTTTAATTATTTCTTGGATCATTTTTCAAACCTTTTAACATAATATATAGAAAAATATTCATTACAATTTAACTTTAGGTTTGTCTAACAAAGTGATCTCATCAATTAGTTTAATATTTTAGATGAAAAGATTGACTTTTAAAAAATAAAATTAAGTTTTCAACTTAGCTAATTGACGTCTCTTTTCGAAACTACAGGATTTGGAACTGAACCCAGAGCAGAAATCGACAGAACAAAATTCGCTTTATTCTGTCATTCAAGTCTAAAATGGAACCAAAAATTCCTACATGGAAAATTTCGGACCAAATTTCTGAAAACAAATATTCATAACGATTTCAGGTCATAACTATAGTTTTAAACCATTGTGAAATAACCTGGGAAGAGCCGAGTGAAACTGTCATATATATAAATAATAACAAAAACATAACTATTTCTCGATAAAATGAAGACTCGCAACGAGTCAAAATATTTATTGGCAACTTCTATGTAAGCCTAAATCACTTCTAAATAAATACATTCCTTCCGATTGGATAGCTTAATTTTATATTATGAAACTGAAAAAAATCTGTCGTTTTCGACCTTTAATTTTCTTCAATCCTTTTTCTAAATCTTTAACAATGAGACCCCTACTGAATAATTAGTATCATAATTCTAAGCGCGATTCTAAAAAAATATTAATTAGATGCATTAATGTTAGTCAGAGACGCTTAATCCGCTTTCATACAGTAATAAAGAACTTTCAATTTCTCTTTAATCTCACATTTCGGCTTGCAAATGTTTTCAAAAATTCCATTTTCGCATCAGCAATGACATGGTGCGTTTCAAGTCAAGTTTTGACAAAAAAATTACTTCCAAAATATAAAATTATTTATATGAAAAGAAATCTAAGCTTATTTTCTTGTTCACGTCCAAGTCTTATTCCCCAAATACGCATCAAAATAAAAAGAATTAATATAGAAATATATTAGGGCTGATATAATAAAAGAATTTTAATTATGGGTAGAAAAGAAAGTAAGAAAAAAAACTATTTACGCACAGCTACATAGTTTAATGCATGAATCAGGCTCCGTGAATCCCAAGAAGCAATAAACCATTTAAGAAACTCTAGAAAGAGCGAAGAAATTTTACAGAAAGACGCAAATGTTGCCCAGTATTCAAATGAGTTTTCTTCGAGTTACTATAAATTCTTTTCTCGGATGTGATTCAAATCAAGTGGGGGAGGGCGAGAAAGATTTTAATGTTTAATCATGGAATAGAATTTGAATTCTGAAAATTGAATTAAATAAGCATAAATAGTGCTGTAAATCTTATATTAAGAATTTCTGTAAAATGTGTATATCATATGAAATACCATGTTTTATTTAGTTATAATTATGATTCTTTTATTTATTTTTTCCCCTTGAAAAATATCAACGTGAAAGTTAAACACAGGAAAGGAGAGTTCTAAATAAGAGCTAAGATACTAGAAATACGCATGGAATTCCTTACAAAGTTTCACGCAGATGAAACTTTAATATGATTAATATTGCCATCAAGTAATTCGACAAATAATTTCATTTTTTTAAAGATAGAACTCATTGCAAAGAGAAATAATATATAACAATATATAGCTTTTGCACATATTCGGGTGAATTATGCAAAGCGGCGATTGAAAGTTTAAAAAAAATAGACTATCCTGTTTTGAAAATTTTTTCCCTTACATGGGGATAAATGAATTCAAAAAGTTCAAACCAGATTAAATGTATCAGGAAATTGTGAAAAGAATTTAGAAAATCTAAAACAAAAACTGCAATTTTAGCTATTATTATGAGTAAGAATATTCTTAACTATACTGTAAAGTCTACCACGCCACTTAATATAACTTATTTTAAAACGAATTTTCTTTAAGAAAGAAAGAAAGAATAAGGGTTAAAAATATTTACTTGAATTGATTGTTGAAAACTCCACCCATAATTGGCACCAATGCCATAATCACAGACTCAAAAGCAAATATTTAGACATAAATGAACAATCTATTCTTCATATCCTTTCTCTGAATATAATTTTTTCCAAGCATGAATTATGTCCTTCTCATAAAAATATACAAAAAAGCAGCTGCTAGGAGCACTACCTTCTCTTGACAAAAAATAGTTTTTATTTTATTATTTTTCCTGGGTGTCAAAAACTTATTATTCCATCAATTCTAAGAAACTTAAATTACTTCCAAAGTATACCTAAATGACAGAACCTGTCAACAAACCATCCAGATCCGATTACCTCGCTATTATAGTATTTGTTCTCCGACCCCGTCTTTTCAACTTTAACACTAAAGCCCCTCCGGGACCCTCTGCTAATAGATTTATAACGCAGGTGGAAGTAAAGGCACTTTTTTTCGAACCATCCAAGTTCTACTGTGTACATAAATAAATTCAGTATTTAACGGGTGTCTGAAAGACCTCGATGTCACCGACTTCATTTAATACCAGAGATTACACGCAAACTCATTTGTTATGCCGTATTAAGTCCCTTCACGATTAAAATTCCCCCTCTGCCGCAAATCTCAGCTCCTGCACGTGTGGAATCACCGTCAAATGATTTTCGAACAAAGCTGGTCACCCCTGAAGTGAGATTTTAATAACATTGTCTCCACTTTTAGTGAGAGAATTCCCCTTCACCCCCCATCTCTTCGTTGCTGTAAAAAGTGTAATCCATCTCTCTCCCCAGGCAACTTTTTGAATATTTAGGGGTGTTTTTTTCTTCGCACTGAGGAATATGACGGAGCACAAGAGTCATTCGCTCCTGATTTATTATTGTTACTTTTGCCCCTGCATGGCCCTGTTGCATTTGAAAAAAAGGATTCTTTTTCACAATCCCCCCCCCCCCCGAAGAATTGTAAGTGAAGTTTTTATGTATTTATATACACGTTTTGAGAAGGAAAAATTTCTTCCTGATATTTTTTCATTTTGATGCCTCTGTGAAATCAGCAGAAATAAATAAAAATGCTCGTTACTTTTTACATTGATTTTATTTCTTGTCATCTTGAGATAATTCTAAAGAATTCTTAATACTGATAATCATTTATTTAACCCTTCTATACTCGATTTTCTAAATTTCAAAATACAGGGTTAGCAAGAAATAAGTTACGCAATTCAGAAGGCTCCAAATGCGTTCTGTTGGTCCAAATAAGATAAAATTTGAACTACAGATTATTCAGATGATGCGCTTTACAATTATTAATTTAAAAAATTTAGTACAAAAATTTACTAATAGGTGGTGCTGTAGCACAAATGACATTTATTTGCATATATTGAAAATGTGAAACGTGATTTGCGTTACAGCGCAAGTCTATTACCATTTTTTTTGGGGGGGGGGGATAAAAAGAAGGCAAATTCTGCACGAACATTAGTTTCTTATCTGTTCGTCATGCCTATGACGCAAGAAAAAGCGCTACTGGTGAAATTGTTCGACCAGAACCAACAAAACTCCGTTGCGGTTCTAAACGAATTTCGTCGTATGAAGCAGATACGAAGAGGTCCAATATCTCCAGGTGTCCTACGCAAGATGATGCAGAAATTTGAAAAAACTGGGCAACTTGGCATTCTTCCAGGCAGAGGACGAAAATAAATTCCGTCTTCCAGTGTCGAAAATGTTACGACCGCGCTTGTTGAAGCCAGCAGTCATTCGCCGCATAATAGTGCGAGTTTGTCAGTTGTTTCCCGTGTTCTGGATATGCCTATTTAACTGTACGAAAAATCCTACTGCAGATTTTGCATTTTTATTCATGCAAAATCAAGTCTGTGCACCTGTTTCACTACGGGGATTTAAAGGTCCGTAAAACTTTTGCATTTCAGTTCCTTGCTCGAATGGTGGTTGACACAAATTGGCCATGGATCATTCTGTGGAGTGTTCAGGCCCACTTTTGCCTCAATGGACAAGTTACGACTGTCGAATTTGGGCAGAGAAAAACCCTCACGTTATCCAGGAACAACCCTTGCATCTTGAAAAAGTGACAATATGGTGTGGGTTTACAGCTACATTTATCATTGGACCGTACTTCTTTGAAAAGATAACTTCAAATTGAATCTAAACTTGTTCCATCACAGGACAACGGTACCATGATATGCTGAGGGAATTTGCAATGCCAACTCTTCTACAGCGTGGATGCCTTCAAGACATAATTTTCATGCAGGATTGTGCACCACCTCATATTGATCGTAGTGTGAAACGATTGTTAATACAGCATTTCACAGAAGCACGAGTTACCAGCCGTCATTTCGCAATAGCATGGCCTCCTCGCTCGCCGGACTCACCCCTTGCGACTTTTGGTTCTGGGGTTATTTAAAGGACAATATCTACCGTCAAAGGCCATAATTTCTACCAGATTTGAAGGACAACATTCAGTGCCATATTCTTAATATTCCGGCTGACTCATTCCCGTCATCTATAGAAAATATGGTTCTGCGTTTAGAGCATATTGTTGAAAATGAAGGAGGACATATTAATCAATTTTAGTTTTACTTTATTTAACAATTATATACCATATTAAATGGTTCTATGTGTATTACAACGCCACCTAACGGTGAATTTGTGTAATTTTTTTTATTTAATAAATATAAAGTGCATCATCTCAATAATCTGTAGTTCAAATTTTCTCATTTGGATCAATAGAACGCATTTCAGAGCCCTCTGAAGTCGGTAACTTATTTCTTGCTAACCCTGTAAAAAAAAGGTTTTGGGGATTGGAAATTCTCATATAGTCACAGAAAAACATGAAAAAAAAAATGAAAATAGAATTAAGAAAAAAAAATTCTATTATAAAAATTTTTACTATACTGAAGTTCTATTTGAAGATTTCTAGAGAAAAAATCTCCTATTCTAAAAAAATTCTATTCATTAATAATATAAAAAACAAGTTATGTATCAAATTTGATGCGGTATTCAAAGATGGATTAACTTGACTAGCAATAGAGGCCAGTCCTTTGTCTCTTGCCTCTGAAAGATAAACACTGAAGTTGGAAATTTTGCATGTTTTTAAAATGTACGCTTTTCTCGAAATTAATTCAAACAATTTTCATTTTATTAATTCAAACTCCTATGATACACGTCAAATGTGCCATGTCGATTCTATTTTGATGTCATTTAGGCATTTTAAAAGTAGTAAAATGCGACAATCACAGCACAAAGTAAGACAATGTGTATTTTGCTGTTTCACAGCAGAGTGTAAGACAACGTGCAGTTAGATAACATACATAGTTACATTTTTCCTAAACGTAATCCCACGCGAATTAATTACGTTGTGAATTAAAGTGGATATGAATAAGAAAAACAGAAAGAATAAACCATTGAAACATAAATCAAAAACAAATGAAAACAGCATAAAGGTCCAACGTCTTCATTTAAAAAATTTCTTTTCAAACAAGCATAAAATAAGTCTGAACTTATTGACTACATTTATACAAATTCATTCGTTTCTGGAAATTAATATCCAGTTGGAGAAAGCAATCATATATATACTGTAGTCTTCTTTGCAGAGGCTTTGTGTTGTTATCCACTAAAATGGAAATGAAGGTGCACGTTTTAATTAGTTATACTCGTAAATCTTAAAATAAATCCCATTACAATAAGTTTGAACTCTCAAATAGCTTCAAAAGAAACAATTTCTATAAAAAATGCCGTAGAAAATTTTTTTATGTTTTGTTTTGTAAAAAAAGTAGTTAAAGAAATAAACATAACACACACATGTAGTCCATTATGGAATCAGTGCTTTCATTTAAACACAAGTCCTTACTTTCACTTAATAACTCATTTTTATTCGCAATTACACAGACAAATAATTCAAAATAGTTTTCGTTTTAGATTTTTTGGCAGAAAGGGGAAGAAACCAATCTGCATAAATATTGCTTTTCAAACTGACACTGGGCACGAAAGAGGGACTAGCATGCGAGACTTCCATTTAGTTGAGAGGACTAGACGAGGAGCGACAAGAGTCATTAGGAGCAACCGGATATTTATTTCTCTGTGCTTGTAGGTGCTAGGAAATCGAGCGGAGTTTGACCGGACGTTACTGGACACACGCACCCTGGAGAGTAACTTTCCGTTTTTATCACTCATGCAGAACGAACTGGTACTCTTAATAAAGCCTAGACAATAATGTAATGGGAAGCACATTTGTCAATTCATATATGTTATTATTCTGCTGAAACGTTTAATAGTTTCCTGTAAATATTTTGGGATTTTAAGTTTCAATATTTTAACAAAATAGTACGTTCTGAAGTAGCTCTGTTAAAATTTTCAATAAATAATTGTTAAAAATAATGAATCAATATTTTTCAATATTAAAAAGAAACCTTTTTTTTTCAATTTTTTTTTCTATGTAAATGCAATGATACTTAAATTGTTTCATAAACCATAAGGGAAGTACGAGATTATATGAAAATGATCTCGCCAAATGATCTATGCCAAAGAAGCCATTGAAAAAAATAGAATTATTGCAAACAACATTATTCGAAGACAAAGATACAAATGAAGGCTTTAAGCAAAGAAACATATATAAACTGTATTAGTTCAGTATTTACATTTTTAATTAACTTTAGTGTCTTAAATTCACTGGGATAGGAGCATGATTTAAACAGGTATGGAAATTAAGTCATTGGCATTAAAAAAGGACTCGCTAATAAAATATAATGCACTAATATAGAATTCACTAATATAATAGCAATTGGTAAAAGAATGTGGTTAATAGGAAAAAAGTCTCCTACCGAACATCGACGGAATCCATTCTAGAAATTGGTAAAAGTATTCTTGAGATTTCTGGAAAATTAATTAATGATTTTCATTGCTTCTAAAAAAATTTAAGGTTTATAATAAACGCTCAATCTCAGCAGATTAAAAAGAACTGGATTAATTAGAAGATGAACTGCCCAAATTAAAATTCGATTCAGGAAAAAATTCAAATAAAAAAACTGTATTTAAAAATTAGTACAGCAAGAAAATATGAAACTTTCTAAATTAAAAATAGCAGCAAAGATTTTGTCTTTTTATATTTAAAATTTTTTTATAAATATATAAACTGTAAGAAATTTTATGAAATGAAGTATAATCATTATTATTTTTAAGAAAATAAAAATGATTCATTTAATAATTAAAGTATCAATTGTGATAAACATTATACAGGATTTCATAAAAAATAATCGTACCGTAAAAGGTTCGTATAAAAAATATTTCAAAATCAACAGTAGAATTCGCATCTGAAATGTTCACACTTAAAAAAAAATGACAAATTTTTATATGTTCTTTGATTGGGTGTATTGCCACTCGAAATAAAATAGACATGATGGGTGCAAGACATTTAACAAAGAGTTTTCTTGCTTGGATTTTGAATTAATTAAATTCAATCCTAGATTAGCATTTTAATATTTTGCTACGAATAAATTCAAAGTATCAGAAATTCAAATTACCGTCGAATTTGGTATAAAAACATTCGAATTAACCATGATCCACTTAATTGCCTGAAATTTTCGTTCTTCTTTTTCGCCTAAGTCAGCTTTTCTTCTTATAGAAGAATAAAAATGAACAAATGATCAGTAACCTATTATTAATTTTCTGATTCCCGCCGTAAATATACATAGCTCAGAAAGAATTTGTCATAATACAATATAATATGCAGGGATTTTGAACTCCGTGAAGTCACACTTTTATAGAAAGTTAAAACAAAAATAACGCCTGCAATTTTTTTAAAAAACTCGGAAATCAAACAACATAATAAAAACGAAACGAACATTTTCAAGAAAAAATTATTAAACTTTCTAGAATCCGAATAAATTGAAATGTCTTCTTAGAAAATTCGATAGTTCCACCGATATGTTAAAAAAAAATAATACAAAGGAAACGAAACTTCACATGAGGAAAAAAAAAAAGAATGGGATAGAAATTAGTTGCTGTTTTGTGGCTTTCAAATGATATTTCATATGGAGTCCATCTTAATAATACTACATTCTAGAAACAGCAATATCACTTTCTGTATGTGGGACTCTTAAACCTTATCCAATACTAATGTTTTGATGAAAATGTTTCTTATCATTACAAAATAGTTTAACAATTTTCGTTCGGAAAATGTGTTTCCGCAATGTGCAAGCCTAGAAATAAATTTATAAATTAAAAATAAATAATATGTTTAATCTAATACTCCATTTTATAAATGTAAGGCCATGTTTTAAATCAATATAGTCTATTTAATGGTGCTCTTTTTGAAAAATATTAAAGTAGCTGTCTTCTCCCTACTTTCTCACGAGTCCAAAATTAATCAAACAAACATATTTGGGTTGTGACCTATAATTCAAGAAATTCATATGTTAGAAAAAGCAATTATAAAGTTCAAAAACAATTCTTTATGATTTCATGACAGTTTATTATTAGAAATGTAACTCAGATAACTATCATTACATTCATATATCTAAATAATGAGGTGTCAAGTCATCAGAATCCAGCATTTTGATACTGAAAAACAACAACCATTTAATTATGCTATGTGTCCTGCGATGCAATGGCAAGGAAGCAACGAGCAGGATTCTTCATATATACCTTTTAAATTTTAGTCTATACAGAAAAGGCGACCACCTTTTTATTATAAGACTGCAGCGACAAGAAGAAAAGGGGCATAACAAAAAGCAAACGAAAAAAAACTATAGCATTCTTCTGCAAATCTATAATGACCAACATAGGTCTGTTGAGTTTTGCCGTTGAGAATATAATAGAGCATTTATCTTACTGTGTAGCATACTATTAAACAAACAAAGATTTGCTCATATTTGTTTATTTAGATAAACTTTTTGTTTTGATATTGTTGCAAGTTCAAATGATACTTCGTTAGTTTGAGCAGAGATCAGAAGAAGAGAATAATAGAGGAACCGGGATCCAGCATTTTAATTTTGAACATCTTACCAACATTTGAAAACCTTAAGTTTTTAGAAACAAACCCACAAACACAACGAATCTTAGGTAGAGTTTCAGTGTCATTAAAGTGCCATAGAAGTGTTATTGAAATGTTTAGAATTAAGTGTCATAGAGTTTAAGCGTGCTCCTCATTAAATGAATATGATATTCTACCTCCGCCAAACCACTGTGGGCCAGAATTATTTTCGAAGTTCCATTTCGTTTGATATCAAAGTGCCTTGTTTTATCTTCTGTGACATTCTTGCAGCAATCCGTACGTTTTCAAAATACTCTTTTTTATTGTTGTGCTGGTTCTTTTTTGTTGCTACAATTTCGACTCCAACCGAAATAGTTCCGTATAAATGGTTATTCACAGATTGGATCATTTTTATTCATTATTTTAAACTAACAAATTATGTTACTGTATTGAAATGACAAACATTTCCTTTCCATTTATGCAAGAATGGCAAATGAACGAAATGCCTTTTCATTTGCAAACTAATTCATTGCTTCTAGAACTATTTTTTTATTTACTTTTGCCGAAGAATATATCTTGTTTCCATCAATTTCAAGATTATATTGTACATTTCTGAAATTAACTACAGTAATATGTTCGACTAGCCCTAAAAAAGTACAATTTTAAAACTTTTTTTGTTTAGGTAGAAAATTTGATTGTATGTTGGAATCTTAAAATTTTTTTTAAAAAGTCGCGATTTGAGATTTTTGCATTTGCAAATTATATAGTTTTACCTCTTTTTAAAAATGCCCAATTTTACCTCTACGATATTTAGGAGTGTCAACTGTGAGAAACTTCAGTATGGATTCTGTCCATCTGATGCTGATACATAGTGCAAATTTAAGAAAAAATTGCATAGAAAGACTTTTCATCACAAATCAGTTTACTTGTTGCTGTTGTGAAAGCCATGAGATCTATTCTCAGGGATTTATCAAATCCAGTGTTGCTGAAAAACTGTCAAACATAGCAGTACAGAAAATTCAGCCAGAATCTAAATATTGTCTATTAGAAATATTTATTTATATAGAAGCCCTTTCTTTATGCACCTATGATGCTATATGTACTTTTAATATTGAAAAAATCTCAATATTCCGAACTTTGTAAAAATTTGAGCCTAGAGATTACATATTAGAAGCAATGAAACGCCTAGATAACGAGAGGCTTATCAAAGAAAGATATGCCAATTTGCAGAAAACAAAGGAGGTAAGAAAAGAAAATAGGCTTAAAAGATAGAGAAAGGATGATAACTTTAAATGTAATGTAGATAAAATGAAGTATGGTGCAGGAATGTTTTGATGGAGAAGTAATTTTTCTTTAAAATGGATTTTTCTCAAAATATTAGTTTTTCCATGCTCGATATCTTTTTAAAAAAAAATTACTGCTCATAGATTTGTAACTTTTTATGTCATTTTTATAAACTGTCGTAAAAAGTACTAAAATCAGCCTTTTCAAAAAAAAATCCCCAAATTTATTTTTTACATTTTTTTGTATCAAAATAGTATAAAAATTCCCTATATCTAATAAAGTTTTTATATTTTTACAAAAGTTAAAAAATTACCAAAAGCTCATTTAAATGTAATAAGAAAGGCGTACTTTATCTGTATAAAAATTTTAAACATGTAGATATTACACATATTGAGTTAAAGTTCATCGAAAAGGGCCAATTTAACATAGACAGTATAGGGTGTTTCAACTTCCCTAAATGTCGAAAAGCTACGGAGAAGACCATATTTTCGGATTCAAAATTTCCTGTTATCTCAAATGTATATGTTTAAATAAAGGTTCGAATAAACAAGCGGATCATTAATAATTGGTGATAAAGAAACAAACTCGATAAATTTCAATAAAGCGTTTCAAATCAAAGGAAGAATGAGGGATATGATATTCTTAATCATTTCTGCCAATTAATACTCGAAAAATTTGATGAAAGCAGGTACCTTCAAAGTTTCGTGGCTCTAAAACTTATCCATCATGAATTTAGAGTTATAATAAGAAGCTCCAGATGAAAGCATAAAAAGTAGTAGTTTCGGATTTTTCATTCGGGTACTATAGAAGAAGCTGGATCATAAACCACAATATCTTAAAGACGATCCCAAATTATTTCTAGAAATACGGTACATAATTCAGAGCGAAAATTTTATACATTCATTCTCTTCTATAAGATTCTAAAATAAGCTCAGTGACACGACAGTCCATGTGGGCTCAGGCCTACAATGCCCATATCTGCTTTCTTGACCGAGGGCCCTGGAGTGCAAGACGTATGTCCCGGTTAAGTGGTCAGCCTAACGCAGAACCACCAATGTTTAGTTTCCAAATTAAAAACGATCAAAATACATTTTAATATAGATGATTTGTGTGCTGATTTCAAAAATAGCACTTCGTCCTTCAGGGATAAATATTATGAATCACAGGTTAAAATTCGTTAGAGTAAGTTAATAAACACTTTAATACCCACTTTAAGAGGGAAGATATGCATTGTTCCCAAAGGACGATTGACCCCCAAACGGAAGGACTCCATTCCCGAAGCGACCCCTCAAAGACCCGTTTCTGGTAGCCCTTGCACGTGTCCTTTAGTAGACGCGTGACTGCTTCTTTATTTGGAGCTACCTAATCCGCTCATTCTCCTCCAGTTCTGATTTTCTGTAATACAGCTTTTGCCCCGCTCGCGCGTGGGAAAACAGGGATTCGGCATGTAAGAGGTAGATATCTAATAAAGTATTCTAATAATATTGCGATGAGATGGAATAATAAAATAGACGTAATGTTGTTTACGAGAAATGCATGTTTCGATGAGATGGAATAATAAAATAGATATAACGTTGTTCATGAGAAATGTCAGTTGTCCGGTGCTTGTAAATCATCTATAGAGAAATATTAGGCAAACTACTTAAAATATGAAATTACTAACAGACGTTGAACTAGAAAGAAATTTTATTAATAATAAGTCCTTTTTACCTCTCTTTGATTCAGATTTTCTCAATTAAAAACTATTAAAATTGCAATTGCTGAAATAAGCTTGTCCTTAATGGTTATACTTTGGAACTTCAGATCAAAACTTCTTATGATCTCCGTTATATTTCTCTTCATGTAATTTAATTTAGTTACACTAACATCCCATTTTAAAACTACACGTGGGCCATTCGCGGAACTTTTTTTTCGTAACTTTTAATTCATAGGAAAATGATAAATTTAAACTGATAATGAGTATTGTTGTGATCCCAAAATTTGAAAAGATTGATCTCTGTTTAGCGTTACTCCTTTCTAGATTGATTGGGTCGGTGTGGGAATTCAACGGAAAATAAGCAAGAAAATTATGGACTAATTAATGATAAAGAAAAAGAAAAAATTATTTAATCATTACAAGTTTTGATGATATATTTAGATCCGATTTTTAGATTTTAAAAGGTGGTGTCATGACCCAACGTTTAAGATTTCTGGAATATATGTGGACCCAAATTAACAGAATTCACCCAGTAGTATGTTTAATAAAAGTAATTTAATACATCCCAAGTCCAGGATTACTAATACTACTACATTTAGAGGTAGATTTCAGCCTAGACAGACTAGACAGCTGCACAGGAATGTTGGATTGAGGAGGAGCGCAGGTAGATCAATTAAAAAAGTATTTTCCTAGTTGTTAAATAAATGAAATAGTAAAAAATAAAAATTCTAAGAATTATAAAATATTATCACGCATTATATAAGATTAACATTGTCAGGTAAAATTGACCAGGTTTCTTATTTCTTGAATATGTTTACTTTAATATAATAGTACTTATAAACATCAAAAATTTGTTTAAATATAGTTGCTTACAGACGTGAATGGTGCCTATACATGAGCCATAATAAATTAATTAATAAAAAACATATGTATTTTCACAAAATTATTTTAAAAGAAACTAGCCTACAATAAATCCTTGACGCGTTGAATAAATTAGAATTGCGTTGAAATGTGTAATTACATTGATTAATTCATTGAAAAAGAGTGCCCTCAATTAGTACAGCCTAGGGTCGAAAAATACCTAAATTCACCACTGACTACATTTTAGGGAGATAGAACAGAAAGACAGATCGGAAATTTTTATTGGCAGTCTTCTCTAGAAACAAAGCACTTCAAAGTTCATAGCGGCAATAAAAGAAAAATTGCTTGTCTCAGTAAAATTTATTTAAATTGGTTTTCAATTAAATGTGAACAAGTTGTTCATAAGAAGTAATTACATTTCATTGCATACATATGTATGCTTGTAAATTTTTAAGAAAGAAAATATTACGCAGATAAAGTTTGTTTATTTTTAAATAAAATAAACAAAAAAAGCTGTTATGGAGAGGGAAAATAAAAAATAAAAAGCATTCTTTACATCTAGACTCATATAAACTTGCAAGCCGAATGTTTCGTGAACAGCTCACAAGAATTTGAAAGACTTCCTACCTATACTCAACTATGTATAAAAAGCAAGCGAACATAACGCGAGCCATCAATTATTCCTTGTTGGAGGAGCGAGGGTCTTTCGAAAGCGTACTTTTTAAAAACTTTTTTTAACTGAAGATTCGTCGAAGGTTTGCAGTGAATGACAAAATACATACGAACACGACCATACTTGAACTGTGCATTTCTTTGTGTTCGCTGAAATCCTATGCGGATTTAGTTCGCGGTTCGCAGACTGTTCAAATGTGAGGTGTGTATAGACTTTAAGACTGAGCGTTGATAACTGATAGATTAAATTTAAAAAAATAAAGTGACCTCAACGTCAATGAAATTAAAGAAATAGGCTAAATGATCCATCAAATATAATCAATTTATTTGTTTCTGTATTTAAAATTTGAATTACCTATTTTGAATTATTTATTGATTGTTGAATTTTTTGGTTCTATTAAAAACTAAAAGATTTCTCTTACGAATTATCTCATCTCTAATCAGAATTAAAGATTATCAAATTTTTACACGCTTTGTATAATTTTTAATTTCTCTTTGTAATTGATTTTTTTACTCACTGATGTGAAGTGCTTTGAAATTTTGTACACTTGTTTGTTATCGATTACAACATTTTCGGAAATTACTTATAAGTTTAAAGAACAATTTAATTTAATTTTGTTTCTAAATGAGTGTCATTATTTGGTAGGGATTTCAAGATTTCATAATATTTATGATAATAAATTAATAAATTATTTCAAAATTCCATGATATTTATAATAATAAATTATGACTAAAGACTAAAAAGTAGATAATGATTAAAATAAAAAAGAATTCTTCTTTTTAATACTCCAATAGATGTGTATTTTTAAAGATTGCTTTTATTATTATATTTAGGATTTAACTGTGAGGTTGAGGATGTTAGTGGTGCAGCATGGCCATGTTTGGTTTTTGTGTCATTAAAATCCAACACCAATTCTGAAGATCTTAGCTAAAATTATCTATTCTATAAGCCAAATAAAAGTGAAAAACGAGTAGGAAATATAGTTTAAAAGCATTGAGAATCCTGCAAGCTTAATTCATTTTCAATTTCAGCAGCTGAGTTCCGTATTCAGAAAAACATCTTCAAACATGTATTTAAAAGATATTTTTCGCTTTCGAACACAAACAACATTTATAAATATCCGTGGGAATATTAACGGATTACCGAAAGAAAGAGAAATCCGTATGATCCACCCACCACTTCAACAAATACATACTTTAGCATTGATATTTCTACATCTATCAATGATCTGTACCCAACGACTCACACTCAACGGCTGAAGCACTTAAATCACTAAAGCCTGCAAACGTCTGCTCGGACATAAATATTACTGGCTGGATTTTGAGGATAAGGGATTTCCTTAGCAGTTGGTCCTTCAACAGTCGGAGTAAACAACATGAGTGCGTATTCATGTCTTCTCTATTACACCTGCATAGAAAGACGCCTTTTCATTAGACCTCTTCAGATTACCTACATTCAAATGAGAACAGGACAAAACGCCCACAACATGCAATCACAAAGAATCGACACGCGACTCTACAAAAAGCTTTTCCCTATCGTCCTAAATAGCGGACACGCGTTTAAGGATTTCTCCTGAGTTAATCCTGGTTGACAGATTGCGAATTTTTTTCAGCGCGGCAGGAGAGTTTAAACCCATAAATGAAAGAATAATTATTAAAAATTAAAGCTAAGTAATAAGGCTGTATTAAAAAGAAAGCACCTTGAACCATGTGTTGCATTTTAATCCTAAAACATATTGAAAAAGACTATACTTTTATTTTCTATTGACAAAGGATTTTGATTCTTAGAGTAAACATACTAAGCAATTGTATATTAGACAAGTATTGTATGCTAGTAAGATATATATATATATAATCTGTTCACCAAAACTGTATTAGAAAGCGTGACTTTTAAAATAAATCAATACAACTTAGAATCGAAAATGCTATCTTAATATAAAAATTATTTTGATATAATCATGTTGGTTTCAATAAATGAAGCTTTAATTTGAATAGAATTGAGAATTTGGCCTATTTCTTTAGTAGCACACTTTAAGAATCTTTGAAAACGTTTATCATTTCTTCTAGTGAAATGATCCTGTGTTAACAAATGTATGATAATAATAATAATAATGTTACTTATTCGCTTAATGAATAATTTAATAAGAAATGTTGCTGATGAATTTTATAATTAAGCGAATTTTAAAACTTAATTAAATGAGCAAAACTCCACATTCAACTTTCTTCCATCTCGCCATAGTAATTTCATGCAATATGCGATAACTGAGGAAATATAGTTTCGTTTTGTTGTGCCCTTAAGATAATCGGGCTGAATTATCTTTCTGGGTGGAACTATTATTCCAAAACATAAAGCAAAAGTAATATTATATATATGTCACTTTTCTAAAAATCTTTTATGATTATTCAACATTATTAATGATTATCCAATTAAACAAACACTACTGAGAAGCCATTTTTAAAACATTGTGAGGAAAACAAAAATTGTTCGATGAAACTTTAAAAGAAAAAAAAAGAGAAATAAAAAGACAGCTGATAATTTGCTATAAAAGGTCTAAAATTTAAATATAAATAAAATAAATTATCAACCAACACTGGGAAGATATTCTTTTTCTTCCACCATAATAATCTCTAGTTGAATTATTTATAACTATAACTTCTCCAAACACGAAATCCAAATATGATTTAAGTCTTTGGACCAAAAAATCGACTGTGCTTTTTACAGTTGAAAAATATTTGAATCATAACAATAACTCAAAAAAAAAAATGTAACTTTGCACCCGATTGTATTTTGAAGTTTACGTTAAACAGTCTTTCATTCTCTTTGCGACAATTTATCTGAAATTCCGACAGCTTTTTCTTCAGTAACGGAACCTCGCAGTGAAAATTTATGTTTCTGTTCGTTAGGAGAATGGATACGGAGACACTTTTCTCAAAACTGGTTCTTATAGTGACATTCATTGCAAGCAAATCACAGCTGGAAGGGGAAGTGTTGCATGTCATGCCGTGAGGGAATCTGTGCAATGCTGGCTTAAATGTGACAAGCAGTTTTTGTTCGATACAAAGAATGGAGAGATTCATTCCAGAAGTGTCCTATTAACATTCCTTTTAGAGGAGGGTAATAACTTAGTGGTATTTTAATCTCTAAATATTAAAAGATTTTTCAAAGAACATCTTTGAAAAATCTTTCATACAACTTAAGAAATGTCACAATAAAATTTATTAGTTTTGAATTCAGAAAAGTATCGATAGCAAATGAAATACAAACCCAATAAATGCATCATTTAAATTTAAGAATCGTCGCAAGCGATTTAGCGTCTCTAGCGATTTAGCGAATTTATTCTCCATAAATCACAGAAGTTTTTACTTGTGTTTGAACATTCGTATGACCAATTAGGCATTTCAGTTTATGACACAAGCTGAGTAGGAACATTGGTTTCTTATTCGTCTGACTTTCTAGGAGATGTTGAAAGCTCAAATGCTTTGTGGCCGCATACATTTAAAAATTTAACTTTCGAAGACTTTCTTACAAAAGATGTCTAAATAAATGCTGAAAATAAAAACTTCTGATCTTTTCCCCGTCTTTTATTCTATTATATATATACGTAAGTATGTAATCAAAAATATAAGCATTAGGAAATTAAAACCTATTTCTGAAACAATCTAAATTTAAATTATTTCGGAAACGAAACTAAAAATTATTTCGGAATCGAAACTAAAAAATTATTTCGGAATCGAAACTAAAAAATTATTTCGGAATCGAAACTAAAAAAATAAAAATGTATAAAAAGCCCCATTGTATTTTATTTGGTTTAATATTGATGCTTTTTTTTTCCTTTTAACTTGGTATTTATTACTAATTAGTATACTTAGGTATGTATATCCTTATATGCATAGAGGTAGACTGAAATCCAATAAAATGCCTGTAAATGTTATAAATATTATAATATTAATTTTAATTATATACTTTTAATTTAAAGTTTCAAAATTTCTTTATTTGATATTCATTGCGGTTTAATTTCCTTGTGTATTGTTTTCAGCATCTCACGCCTCAGCAATTTCCAAATTTTCCAAAAAAGCTATTTCCCTATTTTTATTATTATTATTGCATTTTAGTACATTAATAAAAGCTTACTTAAAAACGTGCTCTATTTCTATTATTTTCTATGTTTTGATCTTCAGAAAATTTTATAATTCATCACTATAATTATTGCGGAATTTTTTGTTAATTTTTTTCATGCTCACTTCCAAATGATATCTTGCTCTAAACTGAATGAAATTAAACAGTTAATTGATATGATGAAGCTTTGAAAATTTTAGGATAGTGCATTGTCACCTGCAAAACGCAACTGTACAGAATTTCAGAATGCTAGAACATCAGAAAATGAATGAAAAATCGGCTACAAAATTCCATCTTTACAGATAGGAAATAAGACGATAAATAAAATCGCGGTTTAAAATATGACACCTCAACATCGTTACATTAGATACTCTGTGATATAATATTTCTATTCAGATTTTATTATTATTTCGCTTTCCATAGAAAAATAATTCTCCGGTGAAAAACTTCGTTTGCTTTGTTACGATTTACTACTACGCTTCCTTTAACTAGGCATTTTTTTTTTCTATAGATTGTTATCAATGACAGCTTCATAACAGTTCTTGGTGTCAGCCAGATACTTCTGGTAAGTTGAACCAAAACAAATAAATATTCGTTCTGCATCCATTAACTTATGCTTTCCATTGGAGATTAACCCGGATGTTCATAGTTCTCTATCCTCGAACCTAAAATAACCCTTTTTACAGACTCTCATCTTCCCCCCAAAAACACATCCCATTCCGGAAAAAGTTGCTTCCCTTGCTTTTACTTCTTCAGATCACTTACTTGTTGGACGATTACAGCGGGTGGCGCAACGGTTGCCATGGCTACAAAAGCTAGTTGCCCGACTCTATATGAGGATGGAAAATGTTACCATTTCTGGCACGCGTTGGTCTTAGGGGTCGGAGCTCGGATGAATAACTTTGAATTAACTTTTCCCCAGTCTCAATATGTTGGGACTGTTAGTTCGCGTGGTGGCGCCTAATAATGTTAATCCGCCTTTGCCCTCATGAGAAGGCTGATTGTGGCTGAGATTTTTATTGGATTGCACACACGTCGTGTGGCTTTGGGGAGAATGCAGAAAGGAGATGCGATGGTCTAATGGATGAGTTTCGAGGTTATATTACACATATAACGTACGACGGCATGTTATGAATGTTTATCCACGTTTACTTAGCACGGTTGTGGCGTTTATCAAAGAGAAAGGATTTAGTGATGAGGACACGAACAACTAATAGTGTTACTATAGTAAGCAGGAAATATTTTTGTAGAAAATAAGAGACAGTCTCAGAATTGTCAGCCCTGTACAATAATTATATTGTTATGATGAATATAACAGTACATGAATAAAGTCTGAGATATCTATGTTCATTTTTCAATATAACAATACATGAATAAAGTCTGAGATACCAGAGTTCATTTCTGCGCTTGTACAAATAATTTTAACAATAAAGAAGTTCAGAATAACTTGTCCGAAATGCGTCCCATTTATAATTTGTGATTATATCATTTCAAATATTTTCGAGACAGGATGGCTCAATGGTTGAGTCTCGAAGCGATGCTATATAAGGCAGAATTTTATTAATATTATTCACTTTTATCTACTGTCACTTCTCAAGTATGGAACCCTCCTCGCTTTCGCACATGCACCAGGAGGCGTTTCAGACGAGATGAAATGAAATGATGAAGGCGAGAAGGGAAAAAAAATGCATCTAATGAGACAGAAGTCAAGATCAATGCATAAAGAATTCCGGAAATGCGAACGTCTTGTTGCACATCATCTTTCTGAGGAATTAAATCCTACGAAAGTGCTAGTCTCGGAATCCTGAAAAGAACAGTAGTAGAGTTCAATAAAGAGAGAAAGAAAGATTACATAAAAGAGAGAAAGCAAGAGTAAGAAATAACTTGCCAAAACACATCTCCTTTAGAGCTTGTTGTTTCGAGATCGTGTATTTTAAATATTTTCAAGTGATCAGCGTTTGTTCATATTCATACGATTCATCAGAGTTCACGAATACAAAAATTAAGAAAAATTAAAAAATTCTTAATTTAGCGAATTTTTAACTCTTAACTACATTTTTATTTAATTATCATTAATATTTACTGCAAAGAAGAAAGACGGTATTAAAGAATTATTAAATTACAACATTTCTTAATCATTATGTTGAAGTTAAATTTGAACATTTTGGAGAATATTGCAGTAATGTTAGTTTCATGACATTAAATTGTAATTAGATACGAAAATTTCCCAAAGATGATTATGTGCAGTTTTCAATGATTAAATTTTGCTTTGATAGCATATTCATTCTGGTTGTTCAATGTATTCGTATTTTAAAACTTGGAGATTCATTAAATGCCTTCTTCTGTGCTTAGTTAATCGAGACAGCAGCTAAGGAAATATATTTTTTCTTAACTTTACCTAAAGCAATATGCAGTCATTTACCTTCTTTATTTTTATACTTTAAACTTTACTCTTCTACTAGAAAACATATCAAATTCATAATTCGTGGTAGGATGGGGGTGAGGGAAATGAGACAAAGTCAGTGGAGCCTAAATTAACTTTTCTATATAATCGTTTTTCTGTATATTAATGCTGCTATAAATAAATTTCTTTTCGAGATTTTAATATATTATTTAAATTTAATGGTTATTCGTATTCCTTAGCAATTTATACGCAAAAAAATACTATGGTGAATTTAACGTAATGCTTTATATAATTTTATCAATTTAAAGCTACAAAATAAACATATGGAGATAAACTTTATAACTCAAAATTGTATTCGGAAATAAAATTCACATAATATGAAATAAAAAAAAGCACAAAAGCCATCATGTGTTGTCCAGAATTTTTTCCACAGTACAGTTACTACTAATTTTTTTTTTCAATTTCTACTTTTAGTTCACACTCTCCCTATATATATTTATATATCTTATTCAAATTTTCAGTCGTTAATAAAATACTTTTTATTCATTCGCTCAAGTTCAAATACATTTTTTAAAGCACAGTGGATGACACTTGATGTTAATACAATTTTTTCAAATATTAATTTATTAATTAAGTTTAATAAATTTTTAATACTTTAAATAGAGTTTTAACAGCTTGTAATGAAAATTAAAATCAACAGGCAGTAGCTCAATCAGTAAAATGCAAGGATTTCAGTATTTTTCACGCGAAGGTGAAGAATGCGAGTTCAATTCTGGCGAAAAGCAATAATTTTTTTTTGATACTTAATAATTTTTTAGATAATTATTTAGTAAAAAGTAACTAAAAAAAATTTCTTTGTTGACCTAAGTAGGAATTAAATTAAAATTTTTTTTATATTACTTGTTTAATGTTAAGAACGATATTCGATATTCTACTTATGTTGAAAGTCGATGAATTATGCAACTTAGTTCGATAGGTTTTCAATCTTCTTATGGCCTTAGAGACCTTAAATTAAGTGGGTAAAAATCAATTCTGTTCCTAAATATTTTTAGATCATTAAAATCTCACCCATACATTCAAAGCTTACAAATATTCTTCCTTTCTTCAACTCCCCACTAAACCAAACTATTCAAAATCGGTACATTATGATCACCTTATTAGTCTCATAATGCATAAGGGCTTCCATTCTACGTAAAACTGCATTGAAGCTTAAAGCGAGCTTTCAGAATGGTTTCCAGGACCGCATAATAGAATCATACCAATTTTGCTAACAGCGTCTTCGGCATTCTCCAGGAATGTCGCACGTGTTCCGAACATCCCATATCACTGAAAAGGGCATTAATATACCGTTTGCAAAGCTTTCTTAACAAAGCAGAAACATTTTATTCTTGATATCCCACTGAACCACTGGGATCGTTCTTCTATAAAAATGTGTATTGAAATATGCACAGGTTTAGTTATAACGTGCGGTTTGAAAAGCTCTCTATGGGTGGGGAGGCGAAGAGTATTCGAAGGAAGGGGTCTTTCTTTGAGGGATTCTGGACCCTGCTGAGCACGCGACTCTTTCGAACATTCTTTTCCCAAGTGAAATCCTCCCCCTCCCCTTGATGTGAGTGTGAAAGCACTTTAAGCAAACACTTGAACATACTCTCCTAAAATGAAAGGAAAAAAAAATTGCATATATTTTGCTATCAAATTAAGCCTATTCCTTTTGTAAAAGCTTTCGGATTTTCAAATTTAGAATACCACCCAGACGAACTTGTCCGATTTTTCTGGCTCTAGTTCCTTTAATTTAATACACAAAATGTTAAAATATTGTATAAATTCAAATTTATTTTCATTCATTCGAAGACAAAATTGAAAACTGGTAACTTTTTTTTTTCTTGAATTATTTTCGTCTGTTAAATATGCCTATTTTTTGTGTTCTCGGTGAATAAAAGTGAATAGTTTTTAAGGCATCTTATTCATT
>JAPMOR010105779.1:0-14928 GCA_026543865.1 Argiope aurantia | reverse complement strand
AAGCTTAATGGAGTCCTTTTAAACCTTTTAATTTCTCTAATAAGTCATTTAAGAGCTTTTGATACGAATTGAAAATGGTCATGTTAAGTGTAGTTGTCGGATTTATTCTTTTGAAAATAAAAAAGTACTAAATCTTAAGTCTTTCTCTTAAAATAAAGCATTTTTGTTTCTTTAGAATTGAATCGATTATTATTATGTGTGTGTGAGTGTGTGTGCGTGTGTGTGTGCGTGTGCGTGTTGCGTGTGCGTGTGCGTGTGTAGAAATACTCATGAATTTCTGACAGAAAATGCGAGAATATAAGAATGATAAAGACAGAAATTTACGCATATTTTGAATATGAAGTTTCGGTATTCCATATAAAATATACATTTAGATGAAAGTGTTTGATCTTCATATTATTAAAAGAAAAGACCTAATGTGATTAATGATTAAAATGGTACTACTTTGAAATAGATTTACTTCTCGGTTATAATTTTCGACAAAGGATTCTGAATAACTTCCCTTGAACTTCAAAAGACGTCTGATGCTCATAATCAGCAATGGTTACTTTGACTAGGAAAATATTTAGAGGTGTTATTTCTACAAAATAACAGCACATTGTAGAGCGGGGAATTTCTTAGCAATCATTTGTTGTATCGCACCAAATTGTTTCTTCAAAGAAAAATATTTATTATTATTAGCCACTTATTAAGGTTGATATATTTGGAACTTTATTTCATTTTTCGACAAATTTACAATTATTAAAAAAAACACAGAGAAAATTATTGGTATATTCCTCTCTAGAGAGAGTCACATTTGAATGGAGAAGCCATATTACGGACTCCTCTATCCGCCCGAACGCACAGGGTTAAAATAACTGAATGCTACCGCCGCTACAACAACACTGACAGAAACTGTGGCTGAGTCCACAGGGAACTCACCGGCTACAGAACAACCCTTCCCTAATGAAGTACGTCCCGTCATCGATGGGAGGAGCCAGAACCCCACCTTTTTGTGTACCCTCCAGGGGGCGAGAATCATCCACCATACCGGAAGTTCTCATCCCCCTTTCGAGGTGTCCCTAGGAGGACATTTGAATTGTGAAATCAAATCATGGGAATAAAGAAATAAGAAACACAATATACTATATATATATATATATATATATATATATATATATTGCAATATTCTCCATTATCCTGAAAATGTATCATAAGTATATTAATTATTGACATATACTTTCATGTCCATGCCATTCAAAGCTTCATGTAAATAGTCTTCTTTTCGAAGCTTTCTTTGGGTGTGCTCGACATGAGCTTAGTTTCAGTTGCACAAAATGTTTCCACATACACTGTTATAAATGTGGTACCTTCCCACCCCCACAAAAAAAGGCAGAAACCGGGTAAGGCAGAGAAAGCATTACATGACATTGCCGAATTATAGTTAAGAAATACTAATTTTTGGCATGAATTTGGTCTTTTTAATGAATCTATCGTTTGTGTAATGGCAAATTTTTTGGCGACTAATCATTCACATGCGGCTAAAAATATCTGAAAATCGAATTAGTTCTGTAGACACATTTTTTTCCACTCTGTAGGAAATAAAAAATGTGTCACAAAATCACATACCAAATTTGAAATATATTTTTAAGCCATTGCTTTTTTGAATTATCGCATTTACATGCTTGTGAAAATACAGGCAGACAGACATACAACCCTTTGTGGATTTCGAACAAAATTTCGTAGATGTCCGCAATGCAGATGTTGAAAACCTGTGAGCCGAATTTTATTAATTTAACTCTCTTCGTTTTGTAGTTGTATTATCAATCTAGATTTGGGCAATCGAGCAGACAAGCTATATAGATTTTACATCAAATTAGCTAGGGAAAAAAATCTCATCCGCCTTGTCCAAAGCATATTTGAGTTATGTTTGTCACAGATAGGCAGATATTTTCCAAAAAACGTGTTTTGAGAGCTCAATGAAATCTAAAAATGTGGAGATCGAATTTTTGGATGATTACAATATCTTCTATGTACTTCCTATACGAAAAAGCAAAATTTGATTATTTGAAGAACATTTTTATTGCATAATGAAATATAGTAGTTAACATATTTTTCAACCAAATCATCCGTATTTTTTAAGTATTTATCATTACGAGCTACGAACTTTTGTATGACCTCATCCCAGATAAATGCCGCCAGTAGTGAACCTGTAGAAAAGTGAAAGGGAAACGCCCAAATTTGGGGACAAATGGGAACTCTATAGTTCTAATTAACCTTTTCTTCAACTTCAACAAGAAAATCATCATTGTCAAAGACCACCGGTCACTTCGTTCTTCATCGTGTACATTTTTATGTTATTCATTGAGTCTTTGCTACATACTTACCATCAAATCATTCATCGCGCTCTGTAAGTAAACTTCACAGATTTGCTTGCTAATTTCAGTTGGTTCAGTATTCATAGCATGAAGAAAGCTGTGATGGAAAATAACTCATGTGTTTGAGATGCCCAAATTTGTTTTTAAATATTTTGAACTCTTAACATGTAACCATTCACAAATTATTTCTACTGTTTGTAAATGAATCGGTAAAGTAAAAGCTTGGTCTTGGTCTGCCCCACGACGACCCGCCTACCTGAATGGGTGTAAGACCTTGAAGATCGCTAGGGATAGAACCATTATTTATTTATAGAACGGCTTACAGTCATCTCCAGAATATACATTATTCATTACCCTTAAAAATACATTATTAAGGGTATATATTATAGTTCTTCTGGCTAAAATAAAATATATAAATTAAATAGTTAGCAAACCTGTTCTGGGTTTAAGAGACTAAGTTGAAAATTACATAGAGAAAGCAATAACACCTATAAGCATAAAAATAATATCACCACGTCTTATGTGTGACGCCCATTCATCGCTTTTATGCAAAATTTGAAAGCGGTGCATAGTTTCTGAATATCCTTCGTACTATTAAACTGCAATTGAATTGAAAATCAGTCAGTCAATATTTCGCAAAATGTGAAACGAGTGATTTATATGAAAGATTTCGTTATCTCTCGGTCATTTTATCGGAAATCAGATTTATATATTAATTCCTTAATTGTATTTGTCAAGAGATTTAAAGACTTATTCGATTCTAAGAGTTAAAACGATTGTCTTGTTGGCCGAAAATCTACGATTGATATTAAATGAATTCTAATGTAAATACTCTGAAAGGCTTTTACCAAATTTGAATTCACAGTGATCTCTGGGGAAACAAGACTGTTAATTGATGTACTCGCGATCGTTTATCGGCGTTGTGAAATTTAAAGAGTTCTTAGTTAAATATACTAATTCTGGCAGATGTAACTAACTGGATTTAGGAATCATCTAACAAATGTCAGCTAACTAATGAATTATTAATTAAAATGGTAACCGTAAGCGGAATACTTGGCGTAAGAACTCAACCGTTAACGTGTCGAAGTTTTAGAATTTTAGCAAATTTCCGTTATGTCACTAAGTGCGTTATCATGTATTATGTATTGAAGGGAAAATAATGCATGATATTTTAGTTGAAGAGACTGATGAGGAAATTTGGGAGGGTTTGACAAATCATAAGTGCATATACAGGATTAAACATCATAGAATAACACAACCTGATTCTTACTTATGGTTTAATACTT
This sequence comes from Argiope aurantia, assembly GCA_026543865.1. Classification (NCBI taxonomy): domain Eukaryota; kingdom Metazoa; phylum Arthropoda; class Arachnida; order Araneae; family Araneidae; genus Argiope; species Argiope aurantia. The sequence continues at coordinate 11,285 of JAPMOR010105779.1, read as the reverse complement.
AATCTAAGGGAGGGTTAAATTTTAAAATAACTTTTAAAATGGAGGTTTCAGTTATTAACTAAAATAACTTTTATAATAGTTACGTTAATACTTCTATCAGTTACTTTTTTTATGATGTGCACACAAAAATAAGTATTATAATCGACCGAAAGATTATGATAGAATCTCTACATTTTTTGAGTCCATAAAACACATTTTTGAAATTATTTGTGTCCATAAATAAGACAGCTAAAATCCATATTCATGAAACTTGGTTTGTCACTTTTTTTTCTAATGGGTGAGTGAAGAGTGTTGGAAACAGAAACTTGCCACTGAATCCATATTTCAATTAACTTCGAGAATCATAAGCAATAATTTTTAAGCTTCATTGCTTATGCTATGTCTTTCTTATATGTTATGAATCTTCTTTGCTAATTTAATTATTAAATAAAAAAAACATGTTTCTATAAAAAAAAATACTTGATTATTTTTTTAGTTTTTCTGCTAAAAAATGTTTAACGAACATTTCTAAGTTTTTATGTTTTTTTTATTTATCGGGTTATTTCTTAAAACATTTTCACAAATTTTGCTTCATTCTTTAAAAATTATTAAAAACATTAGTGAAATGTTATTTTTTCAAATTCATTTTAATAATATTTTCATTCATTCAAAATAATATTTTCACTTTAATGAAAAATAAAATTGCAGACGATAATTGTATTTGGTACATTATAAATAGTTTAAATAAAAGTTCCTTTCTACCCAAACATTATTACTTATTTTCTATAAAAAGGAGTATAAAATATTTTATCTGAAATCAGCGAGTAAAATTTGAAACGATAGAAACTGATTAATAAAACAGATCCTCCAAATATTTTCTAAATATGTTATCCTCAATTTTCTAGAAGATAAATCAGCAAAAAAAAGTTAATTTTTTTTGTTAATAAAATTACATTTTTTATTTTGATATTTTTCATGCATATTATCATTGGAGGAAGTATTTTTAAACTGAATTTTAAATTTTAATTTGAATTGCGCAATTATTGTTATGCGCAAGAAAGTGACAGAAAATTTAAACCAGCTACCCAAATGAAATCAGAGAAATCAAATCTATAATTTTTCCGAAATATTATGATGTAGTCTGAAATAAATTATTGGCTGAATAAATATTCATTGATAATCCTTTATGACTGATGGTGCTTTAATTAACACTGACAAGTCAATCCGCTAAAATTCACTTTAATTTTTCCTTAAAAGAATTAAATTAAAAAAAATATTATTATTATTTTATTTTTTTATTTTTTTGCTTATTTTGCTTTAATTATCATAAACAAATTGTCTCTTTTTCATTGAATTAGCATAAACGCGATTCTATGAAGATCACAATAAAATAATTAAAATAATAAAGCGTGTAACTTTTTATTATGTAGAGAAGTTCAAAATGAAGGATTCTAGATACCATACAAGAATTAAAATAATAAAGCATGTAACTTTGTACTATATAACTATATAAAAAGGTTCAAAATAAACATTTCTAGATATCGTACAATATACATTTAGTTTGTTTTCCATTAAATAAGGATAAATTTTATTTTTACATTTTTTTTAAACGCAATGATATATATACTTAAAATATTGGTTTTCCGCATACAAGATAAACTTGAATGTTCAATGATATTTGTTTCTATAATCCGTTCGCCAAGTTAAGAGAAAGAAAGTAAACGGGTAGTTTGCCAAAGAGCTACATTTTTAGCTTACATCTCTAATTTGGCGAATTCTTTTCTCTCTCTTTTATTTTTGCACATCTATTTAATTTGGATTCACTCGGTAAAAAGAAGTTTTGCTCACTTCCATTATATGAGCTGCTTTCTCTCCTATATCGGAAATCAGAAGTTCAGATTTCTCCTCAAGTGCCATTTTATGCACATTCAATATCATATCCTTTTCGGCCTGAATCAAAGTTTTTCTTTCGAACCTTTTCTTCGGTAGACTCAAAGAAATTTTTTCACTCTCCATTAGTATGAAATATCTAATACCTTGAAAAAAAATCTGCCATCTATTTTAGAAGTCAATGGCAGCACATATTAACGAAGAAGCTCAGTCTGTCTATAGTATGTTGTAGTTGGCATTCCTGGCAAAGTGACAGATGTACAATCATCTATACTTATATAAAGCTATATGTGTGTGTGTGTGTATTTTGTGTGTTTGTCTGTGTGTATATATGTGTGTGTGTTTGTGTGTGTGTGTGTGTGTGTATATATATATGTGTGTATGTTTGTGTGTGCGTGTTGGCGTTCTACAGGCCAGACCGTTCGACCTACAGTTACCAAATTTGGTACATGTATACTTTGAAGGTCGGAAATGTACACCTGGAGTCCCTTTTTTGAATTTTTAATTATAATTTTAATTATTAATTAAAAATTAATTTTCTCGCCAAAAAAATCTTTATTTTTCCCACCACCAAATAAATAAGGCTTCAGCTTTTTTCCCCCGGACAAATGTGGCTATGCTTAATATTTTTCAACCGATTATTTCAAACAATTCTGCATATTTTCTTAATGTTTGATGCATTTAAAATTAAACATTGTTAATTAATCGATCTTTCAGAATCATTCTGAAGTAGTTTTGAATTAAAATAAAACAGAACAAAGGAAATTAAATATTTCTAATCTGCATAGCGTTACCCCAACTGGCGTAAAAAAATTTACGCATGCGCATTGTGTTCGATTGTTGACAACTACTTTCAACGGATGCGGACTTGATTAAATTATTTTTAGGTTAGTTGTATGCTTATGTAATTAAATTGTATTTATGTGAATTGTATATATTTTTGTATATGCTTATAGTTTTTAGTACATCGTTTTTTAAGTAGTTTTTTTAAACCTGTTTTTGACCGATTATTTTAAATGATTATATTTATTTTTTTAGTGTTTGATGCATTTAAAATTAAATATTGTTAATTTATCTATCTGCTCATGATGAATCTGAGAAAATCTTGTTCATAAATTAAGAAAAAATATTCTTTAGTACCCATAAAGTTTTTACGCTCAGTGACTTTTTCAGTAATCATATTATAAAAAAAATGCTTTGTTTCAGTAAAAAATATTATTAATTGCAGATTAATCCCTTCCACTTTAATTTAAAGCATAAATTCTACCGGAGTTAACAGGAAATTAGAGAGATGCATATTACGTTATGACTGAAGGCCTTTATAATATTATGAGTGAATTATATGGCTATCAAAATTTGAAGTTTTAAAATATTTTGATGAAGAAGCTATTAAAATATGAATTGCATAAAATTTATAATTATTAAACTTTTTACGAACATTAAGTTGGCGAACCGGCTGGTCGCCAATGGCGGCTAGTTACCAATAAAGCAAGATATTTTATTTCGTTTCGTTCTCTCGACTCGGTGAACAGACTAAAGTAATGTCTAGATTTAGAATTACTAGAAACTTCAAAACTACTTTAAATTACTTCAAAGAAATTTCTGTCGAAAGATTTATTTTCCTCAGAGGGATAACAGGTGGCATTAGTTGCTGATGTCAAATGTCATTTAACTTCAGCCAAATTATTGAATTGGAAAATAAACACTCGTTAAAATCTGAAGCTTAATACGCTTCTTTTAAGGTATGCAAATTTTAAGTCCTAAATCCTCCTTTTCTTTTACAATGTCCGTTTCTCACTGAATGCAAAATTCCATATCTGAACCAAAACTTCAAGTGAAATGTCTGATCAAACCTGTTCTCCTTCCTATATATTCGAGAAAATTTTATTCAATCGATGAATGCGTTAAAGGCATTCTCCCAGAAGGTCTAATTGAGTTGAGATCTATTTTCAACTTCGCCAAGATGAATATTTTTGAAAAATGCTTCAAACGATATGTTGAATCCTAGAAAAGTGATTATTATTTTTCTAACGTATTATTTGCAATTTATTCTGTTACTTCCTAAATTTATTGGCAACTTCTTTTTCTAAACTACCTAGGAAGAATTTTGTATTTTTTCTATCAGGTTGAGCGCAATATTCAGAAACAAAGGAATTTATCGAAATTGATTTCGTATTAAAAAATCAAAGATTAAAAATAGAAAAAAAGTTTTGAAAACATTTTTGTAATTTATTTATAATTAAATAGATTTATAAAAGTAAGAAAAATGTATTACTGTATAAATGAGATTTCTGATACTAGGAATTTTTAATTTGAAATAGTATGTGAATTGCTCTATACATTCAGATATTAAGAGCTATTTTTTTTTTACATATTATTAAGCGGGAAAGAGAAAAAGTCTACTTTTATTGCTTTATTTCATGCAATAATTCCCAATAATAAATATCTAATAAAATATGTGACATATTTCTTGAATCAATTAAATCAAGAACGTTATTTCCGAACTTAAAACATGTATTTAATTGTTTTTTTTAGTTATTTTTACGAATAATTTTATTTGTTTAGATAATAGAAATTTGATACAAGGAGAATGAAAAATATATATTCCATTTTCTTAGTGTTTTTAATAACCATCTAATGGTAGGTCTGTGTTTTACTGATTGATTAAAATTAATGATTCATAATTTTGATGGTTCAGTAGAAATGAATGAATGACTATTTCTGCGTATTCAAATTTTTCTTATGCAAAAAAGTACTCTATATTTGCACACCAACGAACATATTTATTCGAGTAGCATTCAAAAAATTTTTTATTTTTATTTTAAAGTAAATTCTAAGCTAAACCATTTATTATTATATAATTTACCCAAAAAAAAAGTGCTTGCACGAATAAGAAAGGAGTTTTCAAGAAACTGCATAATACTCAATAAATATAATATTATTCGCAAGATTCTAATTATTCTCCTGGTGGTAGCAATTTTGAAGTATATGTTTGGATTTAAATTTTTTAAAAAATATATCTTATGAATATCCTATTATCCATGGATTAATCAGCAAAATACGATTTAAATTTCAAGTTTAAAGAATTTTCATTCAATAACTTTCAATATCTAGAAACAGAAAAAGGATTTAAATTTCATACCAGAGACATAGTTAGCACAAAATATTGCACAATGTTGTGCGATATCATGTAATTTAATATTTATCAATATTACACAAAATTGAGAATGTTATTTAATATTATACAGTATTGCACAGTTTATACATGATCCAGGAAAAAAAAAGAGCATTAGAAAATTATAATCACTCACTCACAAAAATGTTTTGCTTACAGAGGTACATGCAGTACATACACTGATGAAATATTATTTTATACCACATTATGTAATCAACTTACGTAATTCTGAGTAGTGGTTTGATGGCGTGAACAACATCAACTTACCTGACACTTTCATTGCTCTTTAGCGTCGCACCGGGGTTGGGACACACTTTGCCCCGGAATACGTAGTTCATGCTAATCCCTCTTCAACCAGAGTAATTCCAATCTTAAAGCAAAGATATTACAAACAAGTTATAACGGACCACAAATCTTTTGAAAAGATCTTCAAGATTTAAAAGTTCAATGCTTAATTTACCAAAATAGTTGTACAAAATTTGAGCGATAGAAAGTAGTCTAACTGGTGCTAATTGGAATTATGATGTATACTGACTTTCACGTCTAATGTTTAGTGAATTTAATTGTTATTTTAATATAAACTACTTGATTATCATTATGCCAGGTAATAATAATTATAAAATGCGTTATTAATTTAATTAATAAAATAGTGGTAACGAGGATATAATTTTGAATATTGTTGTTTTTATGGTTACAACTTACTCCATGTATGTTACAACTTGGCAAGTTATAACAATGGCTAGTTTTGAAAAATTAATTCTGGTGCATTTTTATACATTTTAGAAATGAACAGTTAAGTTATAACAAGAACAGTTATAATCAAGAAAACATAAATACATAAAAAAATATATGAGGATTTTCCCAAATATTTTTACAACTATCCCCAGTATTTCTCGTACTAAAAATTTATCTGTAAAATGCTTATCGTCAGATGGTAAAATATTACAAATATTTTAATTGGCTCAAAAGAATAAATACAAACAACTAAAAATATGGAACTTATCGTTAAAAAGATCATCCATATTTTCGAAAAACTAAATATTTTATATGAGGTCTTCCCCAGGATGAGAATGACTCGCAAAGAATTGAATGATATGAATATAACTGGAAATATTTTATTTTATCTATTATTTAATAAATAGATGCAATTTAAATATGCAGTCTATGAAATTAATATATTTATATGAATAAACTTCTTGTATTAATTTATTTATATGAATAAACTTCCTGTATTAATTTATTTATATGAATAAACTTCTTGTGAATAAATTTCGAAATTGATGGCTTATAGTTATTTAGATTAATAATTAATTATAATTCCTGGGGGATATATTTCATACAACGAATATCGCCAAACGATATAAGATGTAGATTTAAATAAATTACTATATACAAGTTATCTTACGCATTAGGAACAAACTGTTATTTTAACGTTTTGAATAAAGGATGTAAAAATGTAATATTACATAATTTATCTCTAGAAGTTAAAAAATAAAACTTTGAATTTTAGTTTAAATAAATTATATCTACAGGAACGGAAAGTTGGGAAAATTCATGGTACTGATGAGAATCATTAAATTTTAATGTTCCCGAATGCACTACTAAATTATTGAAATTGCGACCTGCATCTGAAAATTCATTATTTATCATAGCTTTGAGGTTATCATAACTTTGAGTATAGATATCATTTCAGTAAGGATCTGAAAATCTCCTGAGAATTTCTTTCAGTTTGCTTCTTTGAAATGTAATAATATATGTAATTATAGATATTTTACTGTCATTTAATTTACTTATATTAACATTCCATTTTACAGCAGTATTGGTGCTGTTTTGGGATGGATGTCAAAAATTTGAACAGAGATCAGAAAACGAGGACGATACTTGTGATGACGCCCTTCTACCCTAGGTGGAGATGATTTGACCCCGACGCATTCAGCTTGCGTTAGAGCCGTCTATAATGCGATATAGTGGAATCGAATTTCGAATCTAAAACTATGACCATCTATCTGTACAAAACGCTGCTATGTCAGCAAAACCTCGCACGTGAATATAAGGATTCTTTTTATTGTTTGCAATTCAATATATAGTTTAAAATTTGTTATGATTACTGAAAATTCATTTAAGAGTTTTTGCTAATGTATGGCTTTTATAATATTCATTATCGGAGAAGAAAGTGAAAACAATGCTTCTTGCCAAATTACAAGTAAAATTCTACATAGCAATTCAAAGGGTTAGTGATTTATTTATCAAAGTTTATATTATCATTTAATATCATTTTGTTTTGTTAATTTCTTTAATGAATATTATAATATTAATAAAAAATGTGTCATAAATTTAAAATATTAAAAAAATATGAATCAGAAAATTATATTTTTGTAAATAAAAATTTCATTTTTATTCATACATTTTTATTTTTATAACTATTTAATACTTCTTTATACATTTTTAATAATTCTTAAATGTCTGCATATTTTGCTAATTGTTGTATTAATAGTGCTTCAAAAAATTTTAAAACTAATTATTATATTGATTTCTTTTTAACATTTACTCCATTTTTTCTCTAGATATTATATGCTATTTAAGTATTTTTTTTCTTTCAGATTATTTCAAAGAATTTATTAAAAAAATGACAGAAACTGTAATTTCTTAACCGAAGAATCTCTATACAATAATTTTTACTTATAGACTTTCGATTCTGACGAATTTGCATTTCATTTTCAATAAAGGCAACTGTTAATTTGCATTTAATAAACATTAGTTTATATTATTATGTCTAGATATTATATATGCTATTTATTTATTTTTTTTCCTTTCAGATTATTTCAAAGAATTTATCAAAAAAATGACAGAAACTGTAACTTCTTAACAGAAGAGTCTCTATACCATAACTTTCACTTATAGACTTTCAATGCTGACGAATTAACATTTCCTTTTCAATAAAGGCTGCTGTTTATTTGAAATTAATTTTCAATAAAGGTTGCTGTTTATTTGCATTTAATAAACATCCGTTTCTTTCTTTATACTCTACAAAAATGTTGACTGGTGTTTACTGAAAAATAATATTTTTTATACTCCTATTGTTTTATTTTACATTACGTAGCCTACCCACCCTAAAAAAATTGATATTCAAGTAAAGTATAATGAATAGAAAAAATATTCACAAAAAGCGAGACAAAATCTTTTATATTAAGTACAAATTACAACGCACTATAATTAGAATTGCTTTAACTAAAAATGTTTTACAGTCATTTCCGAAATATAATTAATTTCATCAAAAATGCATAAAAATGCTTTTCAATTTCCAGCTTTTCTTGCTCAATTTGAATATAATTAAGTTTTTTTCCATTTATAACGAAATGGAGGAGTAATATCATTCATTTTCAATTAATGGGAGATTATAAACATCAATTTGTATCATTCAACTCAAATTGGTATGCTCTGCATATTGATGATAGGATGATGAGTCCTTGCATTGATTTATAACAAAAAAAATAATAACTAGTTGCTGATTTTAAGTAACAATAAACTTCAATTTTTTATCTGATTATTATTTATTTTTAAATGGAAAGATTGTAAACTTTTATAGTTCATTATCAACTATATATCAGTAATGATAATATTAAATTTATTTTGTGCGCCATGAAATTGTTGATAAGCAATTAAACAAAAAACCATTAAGTAGCTAACCATTTCATAAAAAATGTATACAGTGATTGATTTTTTTATTTCATTGCAAATATTCCGAAATTAGAAAGGTTTTTCCTGGTTTCTTAATTATAAATCTTTTCTTTTCAAAAAATTTGTTCCATTTTAATAAATATTTCCTAAGTAAATTCTACTTTCCATCAGAAAATTTTCCTGCATTATTTGCAGAGTTTTAATCTCTTGATATTCAATTTACAATCACATAACATCAAAAAGTGGAAAGACTGAGGATTTCGTAACTAGGTTTTCTATTTATTTCAGTTCAATTTTTACAGTTTATTACTTTTTTTTTGCATGTCGGTATATTTACCATATATTTAGAAATTTTAAATGTTTTTGTTTTTAAATATTTGTTAATTTCAATGTGTAGAGTAAATGTAATTAAGTGCTTTGTTTTACATTTATATGTTGAATGTAATAAGAATATAAAGAAATCGATTAGGAAAAAGAATATATATTGTGAAAATATTTAATTCTATTCAATTAAAAATTTAATATTACAGATTTTCAAAATACCGACGGAGATGAATTAACTTTCATGTGCATATATTCTCATCAAAAAAAGTTAAAAAGGAAATTAAAGTAAAAAGTTTAGCCAAAATAAATAAACTAGAAATTGAGATATTGAAATGTCAATATTTAGGGATAAAGTTTTTATTTTCTACGAAACCACTATTAAACCTTCTGTTAAAATATTGTAATAATCTATAATTGAATGACCATCTAATACATTTTCTTTAATTGAACAATAAATATATCATTGCTTTTGGAATGGATGTTGAACATCGATTTGTGTTTATAAAAAAAAATTTCGTACACAAAACTATCCAAAGAAACTTGCTGTTTGATTCTAAAAATATATATGTAATAAAATTAGCTGAAAAAAGTCAAAAGAGAATAAACTTTTTAAAATAGAATTTTAAACATTTTCATTCAACTTTTATAATATTTGTCAAACAATGTTTCCTCTGTATCATACATGCGGTTATATTGGAAATAGTTTTTATAAGTGGTTCTATAAAACTATCTGATTTTAAAAAACATTACTTGCCATAACCCATACCCTAACTCAAGCTTTTATGAACCTATTTCTACAATGAAACAATTTAATTGATAGAAACTAATATTTGTATCAATTAAATTTGTGTCGTAATTTTGAGAAAATACATGCAAAGAAAGTTTTACGATTTTTATTTTATCTTATACTTGGTATAGAGAAAATATAGTAATCGTCAAAAAATTGAAACTCAAGATTTTGTTGAATCTTTACGTTTTTGATCTCCCTATGTCCGTTTGTCTGTCTGTGACAAAGATAACTGAAAAACGCATTGAGTTAAATGGATGAAAATTGATTTACACCAAATTTACTGATTTCTATCAAATTTTCATGGCAAGTGTTCAAATGAAGTCTGGATATAAGTTAACTCAGTTATGGTGTTCGAATATCAGTTAACCCGATAAATAGAAAATGAAAAGAGCTAGATAAATGAAATTCGGTACACATATTTAAAATCTATAGTGTAGACATCTGTCAAATTTTAAGCCAAATACAACAAAGGATTGAATATATGTCGGTCTGTCGGTCTTTCAGAAATATGTAAATATAATTAATCAAAAGCACAATGAATTAAATAAATCAAGTTTGGCATGGAATTTTGCGACTACAAATTCAATTCTGGGTAAATTTTTTCAATCTGTTGAGAAAAACATTTCTAGAATACAAATGCGGTTTATGGATACCATTAATTGCCATGGATAAATCGCCTAATAAATCGACAATGATTAAACGATAGATTTAGTAAAAATGCTAAATTCACATGAAAGATTAATATGTAGTAACTATTGTACACATATACCATGGAAGATGTTCTCTAGAATAACACCTTTATTAAAGAGTATGCGAGAAAGTTTTGGGAAGACTACTTTCGCTGGTTTTATATATGGATATCATTGTTCCGACATATAATTTCATGAATTTGACCAACATTGTTTTCTTATTTTTTTTTCTTTATTTATCTACGTAGCGAAGCTATGGGGAATATATCATATATAAAGAAGCAACTGAACTTTTACATTTTGAGATTCGTCAGTAACATTTTTAAAAAACTGCTCTTTTTGCTATCATTTCAAATTTCATTTTTTGCTGAGAGACATCATATTTTTAGTGAACTTAACAGCCTTTGTATATATATATAAGCCTATTTTGTTTGAAACAGAATGCAGATTTGACAAGCAGTGAAGAGACTTAGTATTTTTAATTTCACTTTATTCTCTCCCGACAGACAGGCATGATTTATTTACAAGAAGGCGCAGCGCGCAACAAAAGCAGAAGTAAAGAAGAGCGCGAAACAAATGATCACTAGTTTTATAACATAGGATTTCGGGCTATATGTCAATTGAAAACATGTGTTGACCTTAAACAAGGGAAACGGAAGAATCATTTTCACTTGATACGTAGAATTGATTACGCAGTAATTTTTACACAGCTTCATACGTGGAATGAAATCAAGAAATAAGAAAATATTTCACTATGGGC
>JAPMOR010105776.1:41949-59078 GCA_026543865.1 Argiope aurantia | reverse complement strand
AAAAAAGTCCAAATGAACCTCTTTGATAGAGGAAAAGCAAATTCTTATTACTATTTTTTTTAAACATGTGAGTTAAGAAATTGTTCCCGTTTCAAATTGCATCATAGATAGTACATATAAATAAATTTTCTTAAAACATGAAAAATATTTGGAAGATGGAAATGTGCAATTTGGTTTCATTTCATTGAAATTTTCATTATTGTATTAGTTAAATTAATCGACATTTAATAATTTCTTCGGAACCTGCAATGGTTTTTTCACAATTTTAAAATTCAAAAAATTATTTTTTAATGATACACATTTAGTTATTGCACAATTTTTTTCTGAATTTTAATAGTTTCTTAAACACATTTTTTATTTAATTTTAAATAAACGATTTCATTGAATTTCAAATCATTTTCAATAATCTAACATATATTTAAACGCGTGATTTTCTTCCGTTGTTAAAAGCAAAGGAATTAAAGTTTATTAATTGCCCTTCAGGTTTACATAAGGAAATTACATTACAGTAATCATCATAAGTAATAATAATAAGTAATAATCATTAAAAGTAGTAGTAATAAGTGATAATCATCATAAGTAATAGTAATAAACAATCATCATCATAAGTAATAATAATAAACAATCATCATCATAAGTAATAATAATAAGTAATAATAATCATGATTACAGTTGACATCAGTAAATTGAAATTATATTACTATAAAAGGTAATATGCAATTTGAAGTCGAATAAAAGGCACATAAATTTTTAACGGCACTGTGATATGACTTGATTTTAGTAAATAAGAATCAGGGACACAATGAATAAAACAGGTATTATAATTAACATTACACGATTTTTATATTTAGCACAATTTTATCCCTATAAACGTTTTCTCAAAGGAATATTAAAAATAATACTTTGCATAAAATATTTAATTAACCTTAAACTCGACAATATTTCAAAGGAACTAGCTGTTTTTCGAAGATCAGTTAGGTTAAAATAAATTTCTAAGACCCAACTCGTCTTCTGCATCAGAAACATGATTCTTACATCATAAAAACTAAAGATTTCACTAAAAATCAGACATCAGTATTTCAGGTAAGTTGCAGTTACAGTTATATGAAAATGCTCATGATTAATTGTGGGAAAGAATCAGAACAAAATTAAATTTTTCGCATTATGAAAAGATTTCGTGTTACCATAGAAACAAAATTTCGTACCAGGCGCTTAAGTGTTGCTGACACGCAATTTGTGGAAGGACTACTCATTTTCAAAATGGTTGCTAGGAGATTTCGTCTTGTGTTAGAATTTCGTTAAACAAGTTTCTGAACACCTCTGAGTTTTTTCGCAAACTATTTAATTTGAAGACTAATATTTTTTTAGGCGTAAATTTCGAAACAATAATTTTAAATCCCTATTGCAATGTATACAAAAGTTAGAATAATGTATTTTTATTTTTTCATAAATGAAGTATAAAAAGAAAAGGTATATAATTTTCAAAATTTTCGAATTTGATGAAGCTGTCAAGTTTTAAACCTCCTGAATCCAAAAAAACATTTTTTAATGATATATCTATCTCAGCCTATGAATAAAAAACTGAAACTAAACTTAAAATCTAATTAAACAAACGAAATTTGGCATATGTTCTTTACACTTAATTTGCAGACAACTATCAAATTTTGAACGAAATCCAATTAACAGAAAGTACTTTTGTATCAAATTTTGGCTTCAGAAAAGGGCCTCTAAAATGTATTCCCATTTTTATTTTCACTATATTGCTAAGAACGAAGCCCTTACAAACAACGGGACTGAAAATAAAAATCTGAGCCCTCATGGGATTCCTTGTATTTATCAGAGTCCCCAATATTTTAGTGGGAAGGAAAATATTTTTATTTCGTGAATTGAGAGAAAAAATTTTAGGGAGACTATACCCTCAGGAATTTTTATTATAATTGTATTTGATTGTATTGAAATTTCAACCTTTGTTCTTATATAGAATGCAATTCCTGGAAAGGTGAAGTTATTTTGTGAAAAGAAATTTAATTTCATTATTTTATTATTCAAATTTCTTTGAATGTATTATTGATTAATTAGCTAATGTTGATGGCCAGCTGGTACATTGAATTTACTAGTGCTGTTGAATTTCAATACAATTGCTTTTACATAACTTAGTGCTTATAATTCTCTCAACAAACTATTTTTAAGAATCAAAATTAGACAGAACTGTGTTATTTTAAAAGGTTTACACCTCCTTTGTTTATTTTGTCAGTAAACCTTTCTGATTAATCGAATTGCATGATATCACAAAGTTAATAAAAATCTAAGTCTCTGAGTAAATTGCTTTAGACTGTAAGTTATCTCTTTTGAGGTAGTGTAAATTCAATTTTTGATTTCTCATTTAAACCGAACAGTTAATTAAGACTCTTTTTTTATAGCTCACAACAAAGAAAAATAAATCATGCGAATATTATTTCTTGATAAAATATTGATGAAAAAATGAAAACGATTTGTATTTATTTGAAAAAATAAAATCGTTTGTTAAAATTTTTGAAAAAAATATTTCTCAAAATAGAAATTATTTTTTGATGAAATATTTGATAAAAAAAATGAAAACGATTTGTATTTATCTGAAAAAATAAAATCGTTTGATAAAATTTTTCAAAAAAAATATTTCTCAAATAGAAATTATTTATTTGATGAAATATTTGATAAAAAAATGAAAACGATTTGTATTTCATAGCAACAATAAAATCGCTTGATAAAAGTTTCAAAAAAAAATTTCTTAAATACTTTCAAATTGAAGGGAAAAATTCACATTAACAAAATTCGAAATTAAGAAAAAGAGAATTTTTAAAATTTAAAGATAGAAAAATAATCAATTATTGTTTAAGAGTGATAAAATCTCTCTTAAATTTTTAATAAGTTTAATTTTTTTGGAAAAAGAAATCGATTCAAGATTTGTTAATAATTATATCTTTCTTGGATAAAATATATTTAGAGAGAGAAAAAAACTGAAATCGACAGAAAATTAAATGATATAATTTGGAAACAACTCCAAATTTTGCGCCTCATTTCTTTCTACTTGAAAAATCATGCCTCTCTTGTATGTTCATGAGCACAATAACTCACAAACGCAGCGATCTGGATGGCTGAAATTCAGTATATACAACGCAGTAACGCCCGAAAAAATATGGGACCGCATTCATCAAAAGAAAGAATGTTTTTCGTTCTGGTTTTATGTGAACACGATCAATTCAAGGCCTTAGATCTACGAATTCAGCCTGGAGCCTTTACACTAGATAAAAGGTAAAATTGGATCAAATCTATGAACTTTATAATTGCGTGTGTGTTGATGTGTTAATTATAATTCATTCATACATTATAATTCTTAAAAAAAGAGATAGACTGGTAAAATTTAGAATATTATTCTAAACTCAGAGTTATAAATCAGTGTCAAATTTAGGACCAAGAATATTAAACTCACAAATATATTTTTAAACATTTTTTTAATATACGAAATGTTTTTATATAGGCTATATTTATTAAAATGGAAATTCATATATAGTAAATTATACGAAAACAAATATTTTTTATGCATTTTCTTTAGTATTATTAAATTTAATATTCATCAACTTCCCAAACATAGTTTTGCTATATGATGATTATTTTATATTATCTTTATTTTTTCTATTATTTTATTTTCCTATAAAAATTTTATCTGCAAAAAAGCACTTTCAATAATTTTGAAATCATCAACAATCGCAATTTTAAATGCAGAATCTGAAATTTTTAGGTATTGTCGTTTAAAAAACAATTTTAACTTTTGAAAATAAATAGTAAAAGACGTTGCTGAAACTTTTGAAAAACGACATATAATAATGCAGCTGCAAAAGTGTTTTTGCTATTTAAAAAGAAAACTAACTTTATTATTCAATTTTCATGTAATTTTTTTGAATTATATTATCTTTTATAGAAAAAAGTAATGCAATAACTGTTTGGAAAATCTGAAATCAAGTAGAATTTGATATTTTTGAATATTTCCGTACAAAGTACAATTTTAATGTTGAAATATTTCCAAAAAATTGTTATCAATTTTTTGAAAAACTACTTTTATAATGCAATATATAATTTTGATATCTGCTAAAAAGATTTTATTTTTCTATTTATATATAAAAAACGTAATACAGTAATGGATGTTGACAATCAAAATCAGAATTTTGTCTGTAGAATCTGTGATTTTTAGTTATTCACATTTAAAGAATATATTTTAAGTTTGAAATAAGTACCAAAAGACTTTCTAAAAAAAGTTTAAAATATTACTTTTAAGTGTAAAATCTTTCTATTTAATGTAATAATGGCTCTGAACAATTAGCAATCGAGATTTTTAATTGTAAGATTTGAGATATTTATATATTGCCATTTAAAAAAATTTAATTTTGATATTATCAAAAGATTTTTTTCAAACATTTTTAAAATTACGTCTGATGATACTTAAAAAAAAAAAAGAATTGCAACAATTTTGATAAAATTGTTTTTAAAAGAGCGGTTTTGTTAGGGCTTTTTATAAATTTAATTATATTTTACTTACAGATTTTAGATTTATTACTCATTATTCTAAATAATAAAGAATGTTGAAATTTTTTTTTCTAATTTGTTACAATTGAAGCCATTTATACTAAATCAACATTTAACCATACCAATAAATTCACTGATTATTGACGCTAATTACGTAAGTTCTAAAAATATTAAAATAATGTATTGTCATCGAGCATAAACAAGTGCTCAAAATTTCAAAACTCTGAATGAGTGAAAAATCGATTACAAAATTTCACCCATACAAACATGAAACAACTCAAGTTAAATGAATGTGTGGACAAACTTACAAAACTTCCATTATAGATTAAATAAACTTAATTAAAACAAGAATTAAACGGAAATATGGAATCTAACACAAAAGCAGCCTTACACAGTTCTTCAGAATCCGAAATCAATAAATAATACGGTCTTACCATAATCCAGCATTTTTAAACTTGAGAAAAGTGCTTTCTTAATTTCAAAGCTATCAAATTCCGCATTGTGGGAAATCTTAATTAAGTAAAGAATAAATACATTTTCTTCGATCAGGATGTGTCTCCTTTATGTATCCTAAGCTCTTTTCAAGGCTATGTGCTTTCTAATAAGACAATTAAAGTCATTTCAATATAATTAACGAACTTGCTAAATAACCTTGTAATGAGTTATGGCTGCATTTTTCTGTGAATCTTTAAAGGATGTTTTTTAAATGAAAATTTCTAGATTTTTCTTTTACATTAATGTTATTTTAGGGCATTGATCAATGCTAGTTATTCTATGAACTGCATTATGTGTTTATGAAAAAAAATTCTGTTTGCATATTAATCGGCACTGGCAACATCGTGATGGTTCGGTGGTCACGAGCACCTCCACATCATAATTTGGAATAGCAATTATATTGATTAATTTAGGAAAATATTAAAATGAATTGAAACTAGTTTAGACGAGCGCATGAAGCTCTAAAGTCATGAAATTTGGTATAATTATTCAATAAATATTTTATGATATAATTAGCAATAGAAAAATAATATTTTGATTTTTTTATGGGGGAATAGAGAACTTTAATGGAATTAAGTTACATGGGTCTGTTGCTATGGGGACTGATTTAATTAACTTTGGTTAGTTATTTTTGAAAAAATCTACAAAATTACACTCGTGCAGCACATCGTAGCTATCTAAGGCATAAATATAAATAATTTTGAGAAACAACTTTAATCTATGAGATTGGCAACGGGTATTATTGAATTCTTTGTCTTTTTACGGACAGAAAATTAACGTAAATATTATCAATTGCAATCTTGGGTCATTTCCTAGAGATGGATACTGCAGGATCATATCCTGGTAGTTGAAGTTCCTGGATTTTTCGAAGGCCTTAAATAAAATTCTTTTAATAAATTCCGAAACAGGTTCAATTTGAAGGTCATCATAAATTAATTTCCTTCTGATGTACCAGAGTGCATTAACGATCTTCATCAGATGTTTATATTGAAAAACTTGCAGCGCCTTAATGCTTTAGGCGAAAGTGACTCCCCCAATTTAGAGCCATGCATCAACACAGGTCTTAAAGATAAGATTCCTTTGTAGAGCAGTAGTTTGAGCCTCCATTCAGCTCTAATCTTGTAAAGAGTAACTATAAGCTTATTTTAAATACATAAAGAGTAACTATAACTTATTTTAAATACATAAGTTGTAACTATGAGCTTACTGTAAATACATAAAGAGTAACTATAAGCTTATTGTAAATACGTAAAGAGTAACTATAAGCTTATTGTAAATACACAAAGAATAACTATAAGCTTATTGTAAATACATAAAGTGTAACTATATCGTCAATACATAAAAAGTAACTATAAACTTATTGAAAATACATAATTAGTAACTATAATCTTATTGAAAATACAATACGTTCTTTATAAAAATAATTTGTAGATAGAAATCTTTGATGTGTTATTTAATTCGGCATTTTACATACTGATAGCGATTGCATTCTCTATTAACTATTTGAAGCTTTTTTTAAAGCAAAATTTTTTGTTCATATATTAATTTTGTAGAAAAAAAATTATAAAATTATATAAATATTCGACGTCTTTACTTGAAATAATTTACAATTGTATGAAGCTATTAATTTTTAATAGATTATTCAACAATACATTATATTTTGATCCATATTTGTATGTCTTTTCAGTTAATTGTGTATGATTTATTGATTCATAACTAAGTTTGTTAACGCTAAATTTCTGTTTGTTTCGTTAAATTGTTTCGTTGTTTGTGTTAAATTTCTTACTAAAATTTTTTAATAAATCAGAATATTTTAAAAATATTAATGAAAATATGAATTTCAAAACTGAGTGTATATATATTTATTCATATTTGCATCATTTTTCAAATAATTTTGGATGATTTATTGATTTATAAATAAATTTTTTTACTTAATATAGATTTACTATATACACTGAAATATTCTCTTATAAAATAAATTTTAATAAATTAAAATAATTTTTAAATATTAATAAAAAAATAAATTTTAGAACTGAATGAATTGTGTTTCGTATATTTCTTACACTTTCTAATGGCGAATAATCCTGCCTTTACTGAACATTAACAAAGCTTGGATATTAAAGTTTAAAAAAAAAAAAGCCAATTTGCTTAAATTTCAGAATTTTGCATAAAATGCTAAACATTTTTGAAAATACCCCGTTAATTTTCAAAAACAAACAGAAAAATACACACATCAAAATATATAATGAAATGTTTCTTTGACTCTATTAATCGGATTTTAAACCAAAGTCAAAACAATTTTTAATGCTTTATTAATTTCGATTGCATTCCGCAAAATATATTTATTTTTTCTATTTTAGAATATGCTTGGTAATTTAGCATCAAAATATAAATATTTTTTACTTTTCATTTTTTTTTCATTAAACTTGAAGCTCTTTCCAGGTAGCTCGAAACTACAAATGTTATTAGTTCCAGAAAGTTGATTTTAATTTAAAAATATTTTTTAAAATGGAATTATTTTATTAATGAATAATTCTCTTTTATAAAAAATAAGCTTGCCTCGAAAATTAAATAGGAAGAATATATTTTTATGTAAACAATCTTTATCTGTTATCTGTAATATTGATAACAGTTATTAATATTTAAATTTTCTTAATCAGAGGAATATCTCATTGTTATTTATTTAGGATAGAAATATCACATATCTGATATTTGATGCAATTATTTTAGGTTTCTCATATACACTTCCTCAAACAATTGGCTGAAACATTCGAACATTGAAAATCCATTTTCAATCACAACAGTCTGATTCCTCCAAGATTCTTCTGGAACACAAACATAAAGAATAGATTTCTTTAATAAAAGATTTTGTATATAAATTCCTAGCTATTAATAGCTATGTAATTTTATTAATCTAAAGAAGCTTTCAGAATTACTCATTTAGAGAAAAAATATTTGCACATTTTATATTTGACACAATTATTTCTGCTATGCATTTCCACAAAATATTTCTTGAATTATTCGAACACTGGAAATTAATTCTTTCGCTTTCAATATCAGAATTTTGATTCTTCGATATGAATTTGTAATGTTCGAATCATTTCCTAATGAATACTCCTTTTCTGAAATAAGTTAAAAGCAGAACTTAAGAGTAGAGAATACATTTTTTAAAGGTAAATGATCTTGAATATATTTCTAGATTTTAATATTTATATAATTGTGTTCATCTGAATAATCATTCATAGTTATTTAATTATGTAAGAAATATTTACATATTTGATATTTAAGGCAATTATTTTTGGGTCATCGTATACATTTCTATAAAATATGTCATTAATAACATTCATATGAACATACATTTAAAATGTTTCATATTGAAACATTCGAACATTAAATATTCGTTTTCAGTTTCAGCAATCTTTTTTCGTCCATATAATATCACAAAAGGCGTTTGCTAATTGCTCATATATACCGCTAAATTTTTGCTTTTTGTACAAATGAAAAAGCAAATCTTCTGTTTTGAAAATGTTCTATTTTCCTTCATCTGATGTATCCATCGAAAACTTGAATTTTTCATTGATACTTTATAAATTAGGATTCAAACTATAATGTCAGTGAATTAAGTAATTTTAGCTTATAAGTTTAAGAATTAACAATTCGCTAATATTTGAACAGTTGGTTTTTGATTTTCAAAAAAGTTTCCCACAAAAATTTACTTAAAATATTCAAATGTTAAAAACTCGTCTTCAACCACAAGAGTTTGATTCTTCCCTATAATTTTGAATGAGAAAATTGCTGATGTGTGCTATTTAATTACTATGTTTTAATTTCTCTGTTTAATTGCTATTTTAGGAATGTTTTTTCCTTTGTCTGAGAGTTAATCGAAGACTAGATATACTCAATTGATTTATCACAAGTAGTAAGTTAAATTTGCGATATAGATTGAAAAATATAGCTGTCGGTGTGCATTTTCTACGATTGCCAGCTTTAGAAGTAAACATTTTAGAAAAAGAATGGTATTTTGCTTATTTTAGATCAGGGAGCTTCTACTTATCTATTAAATGCCTCTATTTAATATATGTATTACATGTAAATATTTGCGAACAATTAAAAAAAATATTTATCCTTCAATCTTTATTTGAATTCATAGGATGATCTGTTTTACATCTTACTTTTTAAGATAAATTTTCTTACCATTTTACCAGGAGTATTGGTAGAATTGTAGTATTTTGTAAAAGGGCCAAAAGTAAAAAATTGTGTGTATAAAAAAATTGATTGACTACCATATTCAGCCTAAAATATATTAATATATCACTTGTCTTTTTTTTCTTTATTTTTCGTTTATTTCCTTTCTTCCTATGAATAATAGTTCCACGTAATATTTATTAAAATATCAATCATTCATTTTTATTAAAATTCCAAACTTTTATATTTAACTTTCTGGAAATATGGTTCGATGCATTTATCATGTAGCTTTTGTACCTGAAAGTAATTACATCAGATTATCGTGTATTTAATATTACAATTTAAGATTGAAGCATTTATCAAAGTTAAAATTTGGTGCAAGAATCATATATAATCCATAATTATCTCATAGAGTCAGTTAAGTTGCTTATTATCTCATTTAATAGAGATAATTATCTCACTTAAAAAGTCAAGACGAAATCCATTATTAACGTTATAATTTGTTGCAATTATAACATTCAATCCATAAATATCTTATTGTATCAATTAACTTGCTTATGATCTCAAATGAAATAAAATAACAAACAATAGGGAAAACTTTTCTAAAGGAAAATTTGTCTTGGGAGACTTTCTAGTTTCGTTCGATCGGTAAACTTTATTTCTTTTGTAGCAAAGTAAGATTATTGTCTTTAAAGTTGAAAGTCTTTTTAAATATCGGGAAAATAAATAAATCAGATTTATATATTTTTAATAGAGATGCAAATTTTTACAATTACGCATAGTATTTACAAATTATGTGTATATATATGAGTAAAGTTACACAATAAATTCGGTAATAAATTTAATTAAAAACCGTTTTCAAAAATAAACTTTAATTAGTGTGCTAAACAATATAATTTTTTAAATACTTTTGTTAATTTTTATTTTTAAATCTAAAAATACATTTTTTTTCTTAAAAGTCAGTAAATATGAGACAATGATACAGAACGGATTCAAAATTTAATTTAGTTAGTGATTAATTGACAAATAAGTTCTGGTTATATTAAAATATATAGTTTAGTTTAGTTATATTAACGTCCCGTTGTAAAGCAACACTAGGGATATTTTGGGACGGACCTCGTAATTTTGAACCATGGTCAGATGACGAGGACGACACCTGAGCTGGCACCCCCCTCTCCACACCACACCAGTGGGAGGACGTTTGGCATGACGGATTTAACGTGCAACAGACCCCCTTACACGACGGTTCTTCGGTGGAATCGAGTCTCGAACCTGAAACCCTACGGCTCAAAGGCCGAGACCTTACCACCAGGCCACCGCGGCCCTCATTAAAATATATAGTATTGTCCTTAAGAGTGTACAAGTGAAAAATATTAATCATCATCACGTAAGGAAATGAATAAAACATAGGTTGCAAAATTCTACTTTTTAAAATATGAAAGTTTTGTAGTTATTTGAAAGTGTGTGAAAATTAATTATTTCTTCTTCTTTTAAATACTTAAAATGTGTCTTATGCATGCATAAGTACAAATCAGTAGATTAAGAAATAATACAGATAAAAAGAAATTGAAACGTTAAAAATAGTTAAAAAATCTAATTATAGTTTTTCAAAATTTTAATTAGACTTTTTAATAGTTTTTAAATTAGAAATTTTAATGGTTTTCCCCTTTTATTTTACTACATATTATTGCATACAAATTATTTTTGCATTAAATAAAAATTTGCATACTTAACAGTTTAGTGATAACAAACTTAATTTCAGTAAAATATTAAATATGATTTGACTGAATTTTTAAGAATACTTTATGTACATTTTATATACAGGGTGCGGTAAAAAACCTGAACAAACAATTTTGAATATAATGTTATTAAAAATAAATTAATTAATAAAATATAACAATAATAATAAGAGTAAACTTTTAGTAATAAATATATTTAACAGGCCTTTTGCAGCCTTTTGCAGCAATGTAGAGGTG
Organism: Argiope aurantia; assembly: GCA_026543865.1. Taxonomy (NCBI): domain Eukaryota; kingdom Metazoa; phylum Arthropoda; class Arachnida; order Araneae; family Araneidae; genus Argiope; species Argiope aurantia. The sequence goes on along the minus strand of JAPMOR010105776.1, from coordinate 47,862 downwards.
CAATCGCTTATTGAAACTTTCAGCAATGGCTGGAAGTCTTCTACCTTTAATCTATCCCATTCTCGCCGAAGCGATTGATTCTAAATCAATCGCTTCTCTAAGAATCCAAATTTTTGTGTGGTTTAGAGCAGGCCCTAGACTGTAATCTATAGTGTATGGACCATACACTGTAATCCATGAGATCGGGGTCTGTTTAGTATGTTGGCTATTCTGCAGATGATATCATGCTCAGAAACGCCGGCGTCCTGGCATAGTGGTAGCGTGTCTTCCCCGTGATTAAGCTTACTTTGGAAAGGATTTCTTAATATTGAACTGTAGTCGAATGACGAGGACGGTAACCGAGTCGATATTTTCTCTTCAACTTTTTGTACCTCCCCTGTAGGGAGAAATGTGACTCTCATGGATATAGCGAGCATCGGACCGTTTACACGGCGATTCTTTGCTTGTATCGAATTTGAATTTCGATAACTCCTGATTGGAAATCAAGTCCTTTATACTTTGCCCGTAAAATATCTTTTTGATATTAAGGTTTAAAAACATTTGCACAAGATAATCCATTTGAGATCGGGGTCTGTTTAGTAGGTTGGCTATTCTGCAGATCATATCAAGCCCAGAAAAGCCGGCGTTCTGGCATAGAGGTAGCGCGTCTTCCCCGTGATCTGGGCGTCCTGGGTTCGAGTCCCAGTTTGAGTATGGTTGTTCTATATGTTAGATGTGTGAATGTGTCCTCCTGTAAAAAGGGATTGTGCAAGCGAACGAGTGATGCGTGAGTAGCGAAGTCGTACTCTTGGCCCTAGTTGGCACTACTAAAAAAACAAAAACAAGAGACGCTCCAAAACCGGCTTAAAAGCGCTGTCTTCGTAACAATGGGCATGCCCATGGCAAGTGCCATAAGAAACAACAACGCCCAGAAATGCGCGTCGCACCACACTTGTGCCTTTTGGGGCCTTGTGAGTTGCTGCGAAGTCTTGTTGAAACGTCCAGTTTCCATTGCTGAAGTTCGTTTTGGACCATGGAAGTACACCAGCTACTAGAACGTTCAACTGCTATACTTTTTGATTTATTTTAACGTCCTCGTTCGCAAAAACCAGAGGTGCAGGACCGCTTGTGCAAATTCCGCACCAGATCCTGACTAATTTTAGATGCTGGCGATATTCAACAATAGCCGAGGGGCTTTGAGTGTCTGCAGACCTGATTCCATCGTTCTGAGAGTTATGAGCTTGTTGGACCTTATGGAGCTTCTCAACAATGAAAGGGAATCTCTCCCAGCGCTGACTTGCGGTCAGTTTCAAGAGTGTTCGGCATTTTTGGAGCAGCACAATTTTGGTTTCTTCAGTGAGGACTGAAGTTTTTGGAACATATAAAGATTCAATCCAAGCTCTGCTTTTGCCATTCACTGCACTGATTGGTCACTTATTTTCATTTCACGAACGATATTTCTGATGGAAATTCTCGGATTTCGTTGAACTCGGTTTTTAATGGTATTACGATTGATGGAAGGGTTCACCGAATGTTTTCGTCCACTTCCTGGACATCTACCATAATTTCCAAGCTCGTAGAAACGATAGATCGCATCAGACACAGTTTGCTAAAGCACATTAAACAAAAGAACGACTTCAATCTGTCGTTTTACTTGCTTAAGCAACTCTAAAATAGCAGATCTTTTGTCTGACGTAAAAAAAAAGCAAAAAAAAAAAAATCATTTAAAGTAAGAAATATGTAAAATATTTTATAATTAAAGTGTTAGACAAAAAGAAATGACCTTATAAATTATGGTGCACTAATTTTGTCCGAATTGTTTTTGCCACACCTTGTACTTTTCTTTTGATCATCACATTTATGCACATGCGCATTGTGATAACATTGAATCCATTTGCACTTTCTCAGACTCGAAATGTAGAAAAAGTATATAGATGGTCAAAAAATTTGAATTTGAGATTTTGACAGTATAGACATTCCCCGAATCCAAAAAAAAACAAACACATTTTTTGGAATTATGTCTGTGATTCTTATATAATCTATTACATTTCTGAGCAGTATAACTCAAACCCGCTTTGAGATAGAAGGAAAAAATTTGGTAAACGGTCATTGCACCTCATTTGGAAATTTCTGTTAAATTTTGGACAAAACCCATTCATAGAAAGTCTGTTTGTCTGGCTGTTCCAGTACAAGTGAACTCATTTGCTACATAGTTAGATAAAATTGATTTGACATCTAGAATATACATACTTTACAAATTAGAAACCAAGTTCGTGAATGTGTAACCGTTGGTCTATACTTTTGTATGCACATAAATAGTGTTACAAACCTGCAATTCGGCTTCCCAGCACAGTTTATTCCATCAATAGAAAGAAAGTTTTACAGTCATCTGAATGGGACTAGCGCGTCGGAGGTCCCAGAGCTTGGCGACAAACTTGGCGACCATTTGGCGACTTGGCGACGAATTTGGCGACTTTGGCGCCAAAATAGATAATACCCGAAACTTCGAGAATTTTCCCGATCCGTCCAGTAGGAACCGAGATACGCCTCGAACGTTCCTGATTGGTTGAGAGGATTCTAGCCCCGCCTCCTGAGACCTATAAAAGGGTCCCCAGCTGCCAGAGAAGTCAAGTAAAGTCCGAAGACGGAGCGGAGGAGTTGAAAGCGACAGAGCGGAGCAGGCGGAAACTACGGTGAGCAGCGACGGAGTCAAGCTCGTGCTGAACTGAGCTGTGCGCTACTGTCTGTAGTAGATTCTGGTTGTATGCTGCTGTTGTATGCTACACGTCTCGGGTGAAGATAATCGTCTTCTTTGCTGTATATAGTTGTCGCTTTTGTGCTGTCCTGTGTGCCTTCGTGTAAATAAACGTCGTTGTTTTTATTCTACTTCTGCCTGCTGATTGAGCGTTCTTTACACCATATCACTTCCACTATCCAAACGAACCCCGGTAAAGAAAATTTCGTAACAATAGAATAATTCATAAATCCTATGACTTAAATCAATGAAATTCGGTATGCTATTTTGTCACTACAACCGCAGGTGGGTATCAACCTTTGGTGCGTATCAGCCTGCAAAAGGACGTCCAAAATGTCTATTATCGCAATGGATTAAGTAAAAATGCTAGATTCAAGCCAAAATTTTATATTTATCATAATTATTGTCCATCATTACCATGCAAAGTATTCACGGTCTTACCTACGCCTCCCAGTTTTATTCGGATTAAAAGGGATTAGCACTCTTTTGAAGAGTATGCAAGATAGTTTCAGTGAGATCCCCCCCCCCCTTCTTTGTGCATGTGCACATAATGGTTGCCCAATTAAAATATAGTTTAAAAGTAAAATCAATGCAATGTAATAAGACATAAAATGTTATTTTGTTTAGATGTTTAAAGTAGATCGAATCTGTTTTAATTTTTTACTAATATCAATGAAAGCACCTATTTGTCTCATTCTATTTCAGAAAATCTGGGTTATCAAATTGTTAGAACCGCAACCCACAAGAAAGCAGCCACACTTTTATCTCTATATATTGTCTGCGAACCATCGAGATTCTAAGTACATATCGCAGTCAAATCTCTTTTTATTCGAATAGAGGCTCTCTTTTTATATAAGCTTAAATTGAAATAAAAATGTGTCCTACTTTTAAGAATATAAGTCCAAGAGTGGAATTTTTCGTATATTTGTATTTTATTCTTTGACTTTAAAATGTAGGGTTAAGAATGCTAGCGACTAGACATTATTTAACAAATGGTGTTCAACTGTTTTCTATAAAAATTCTTTTTAAAGCCTTTTTCGATTATTTTACTAACAATTTTAATTCATCTCCGTTTGTTTCAAGTTTGTAAAGTCCAGATTTCATAATCGATTTCTCGTTCAATTCTTGATGTAATCAAAATTCCTACATTTTTGTTCTTTTTGTGTATTTCCGATGAAAATACGGTATTTTAATATTTTCAGGACATTAATTTCGGTTAATTGAATAATATAGTTATATTTTGATTTAATATAAATAACCCCAGTCTTTCAGTGAAATTGAGAAAAAAATATAGAAAGATTCCATATAATTATAATAATGAATTTTATACAATATATTACATTGTTAAACGAACGTTTAATGTATAACAATTCTTATCCGTATACCCTCTAAGGATTGTTCGGGTTTCTTTATATTGTATTCTATCATTCTTCATATAGCGAGAATATCCCATCACGCTGTTATGAATGTGCTAAAGGCGTTTGCTTGGTTAGCTCTGCATTGATACAACACAGAGCTGTTTTAATCGAACATTCAGCATAAAAACATTCATCATACAGTACGAATTATTCGTAAAGTATTTGAGATTTGGTAAAAACTTAAGTGCGGCGAATTCAGCTTTTATACGACACGATATGTGAACATTTAATGAATCAGTTTTCCTGATATAGTCCGAATTTTTTGTAATGCTGATTTGAGTGTGTAAAAATCCGATCATTTTGATACCATACAGTATTGTGCTAAGTGAATATTCAACATTTTAACATTCTTTACATAGCACGAATTCACTTTAACTTGTTTTGAATCTGAAAAAGAATTCCGTTGAGCTAGCCTCATTCTCAACAATACACGATTGTGCAAAGCAAATATTCAACATTTTAACATTTTTCATGCAACACTTCTATAATACTCTTTTGATTCTGCTAAAGACGGCGAGCTCAATATTGCTAAACACGGAAATGTGCTAAATGGACATTAAGCACACCAGTATTGTTCATATAGCACGGATTTTTCATAACATTTTGATTTTGCTTGTGTTCGACTAGCTCAGTTTCGTCAGCACATAACTGTATTAAGTGATATTCAGCATTCTAACATTTCTCAAACAACATGACTCTCCCTTAAGATTATTTTGATGTGCTAAAGTTTTAAGTTCAGCTAGCTTATTTTAGATACAACCCTCAATTTTGTTGAATTCACAGTACTAGTATTTCTCACAAAGCACAAATTTTTCGCGATAATTTTAAGATTAGGCTAAAGACTTAACTTCGGCTATTTCAGTTTTGATATCACACAGAAATAGTTCTTATAGAGCCCGAATTTTCTCCAACTCTATTCTGATTCTGAAAATATCTTCCGTTTGGTTACTTCAGTTCCGTCAGCACAAAACTGTTCTAAGCGAATATCCAACATTCCATTTTCATATAGCATTATTATTCCAAAATTTTCTTTTGATAATACTAAAGCCTTTCCGGTTTTTCCAGGCTGTGTACAAGATGGTATTGAGCTAAGAGAATGCTTAATATATCAGCATTCCTCGTATAGCAGGTATTATCTGTGACACTGTTTTCATTTTCTTAAATGTTTCTTTTTGACTAACTCAGTTCGTACAATTCGGAAATGCTGGAAAATTCAATATTCTATCATTTCACACATAGTGCGTTTTATAGCGTATATTCATACATTCTATCAGTCTCATACAGCATGAATGATCTGCAACTCTGTCTTGGTTTTTGCAAAAACTTTTGTTCGGATTGTTCGATTCTTTCCATATGAAACAGTGCTTAAAAGATTATCAGTATTCCAGAATCCTTCATATAGCATGGCTATTCCTTTAAGCTATTTTGAATGTACTAAAAGGGCCGCGGTGACCTGATGGTAAGGTCTCAGCTTGTGAGTAGTTGGGTTTTCAAGTTCGATACCCGATTCCACCGAAGAACCGTCGTGTAAGGGGATCAGTTACACGTTAAATCCGTTAAGGCGAAACGCTCTTTTGCTGGTGTGGTGTGGAGAGGGGGGGGGGAGGGAGTGCCAGGTCAGGTGTCATCCTCGTCATCTGACCGGGGGTCAAAATTACGAGGTCCATCCCAAAATAACCCTACTGTTGTCTTATAACGGGGCGTTAATATAGCAAAACTAAACTAAACTTGAATGTACTAAAGAATTTGATTCTCTTAGAA
>JAPMOR010105776.1:11871-41549 GCA_026543865.1 Argiope aurantia | reverse complement strand
AAATGCCATGATTTGGGCATGTATGTCTGCAGAGGGTGTGGGCCGAATTAAAGTGGTTGATGGCATCCTGAATAGCAAAAAATACATCGAAATTGTCCTGGAACCAAAATTGATACCTTCCATCAGGGATTTCTTCCCCAACTAAGCACCATTTATTTTTCAGCAGGGTTCAGCTCCATGCCACACAGCAAAAGTATGCAAAGCATGATTTCAAAATAAAGGGAAAGATGTATACCATGGCCAGGAAACCGCCCTGATCTCAATCCAATTGAAAATTTGTGGCGACGTTTGAAAATTCGTGTACGAAAAAAACGTCCATTCAATAAAAGACAACTTATTGAATCTATAATTGATTCTTGGCATCATGTGATTACGAAAGATGAACTCCAAACACTCATTCACTCGATGAAAAGACGCTGTGAAGCTGTCTTAAAAAATAAGGGGTATCCTACTAAGTATTGATTGTGTAAGTATCACTTTAAAACAATGGCAAATCTAAGATAGATCTTACTAAAATGAGCGTAACTGTTTTTGTAATACAGATATTGTAATACTGTTTTTGTTATTAAATTTTACATTGAATTACCTTCAATTGGATATCTAAACATTTGTATTTAAGTGAAAATTAATATATTCTACAAGCACGCAAAGTTGAAAAAACATGAAACTGTCAAAAAATGTCCACACTTTTGGCCACCACTGTATATATATATATAAGAATGAAAAATGTAGGCCAGTTAAATTGGTGTCATTAAAAAGACAATTTTTTAAAATTTCAAAATAATATGAAAATTAATTTTAAGCAGTAATACTTCCTTTAGTTATTTTAATTATAAATTTAAAAAAAAACATTTTTCCAAGTGCATTTCCACCCTCCGAAGTATAGGGGGATTAACCCTATTTAAAAATTGACTACAATTGTTCGGAAAATTATGAACGATTTTGCCCGACATAATAAAGATATGGGTATTTTTTATGAGCAAAGAAAAAAACTAGTTCCACATTTCGCCGCCAGAATTTATAAATTCTTTTACAACAAATCATGTTCAGCATGATGGCCGTCATTTTCAGCAACCATCTAAAACTTTATAATACCATTCTCCACTGATGACCACCGAGTAATAGGGGAAATGCTACGAGCATATTACGACATGCCACCTTTTAAGAATAAGATAAAGCTATTTGATTATCACGATTTATTAGATGTTTCAAATGCTCCCAAATTAAAAATCACGTGGATTAAATCTGGAGACCAGGGAGGCCATAGATGCTGAAATAGGTGGATGATGACACGTTGTGCAGTGATTTTTTTATGCCGTTCTTAACACAAAGGCTAATGTTGGTAGGAACTTTATCTTGCATAAATATTGTGCATGACAAGCTTTGATGTACTTTTATTGTATAATACTGATGCATATCGCTGCTCAGTGATATAACACATAACTAGGTCTCTAACATTTACACTTTTCACTACTTATCCAGTTCAACGAACGTGCATTTTCTATCTTGGCAGTCCGGTTTCTGTTTCATTTGAGGGATGCAGGATGTAAAATGATTTATCACCAAGGATTCTCTTGCTTTATATCTTGCACCTCTCATTGAAAACAGAAACCCAGAGTAGCACTTGCACGGCAGGGTAGGTTGGGGCATTAGTGAAAGGGCTCGTTCCTCGAAGAAATAAGGCTAGAGAATAGATGATACTGTCAATTCCCATCACAACATTACTTTTGGTGATTCTGTCGGATCCTGTAAGACCATACATGAGTTTTCTGATTCCCAATTTCGGCAATTGTGAATATTCATTGAACTGCGCGAATGAAAGTGTGCGTCGTCTAACCAGAGGATATTTCAGAGTCCTTCTGAATCAACCTCATAAGAAGTAAGAAACTGAAATCACGTGGAAGCAACCTCAGCACAAGGGGAAGCTTGTTGAATAATATTGGAGGATACTTCGCGTGATATTCTAGACAGTTAAACGGAGCATTTCCTATTCTTTTGCAGCATGACGGACATTAATATCAGCCAGCTCGTTGGAAAGTTTGTCTTCTTTCATCTGAAAAGCAATTATGTCTATTGCTACTAAGGTAGCAGGTAGTCTTCCTTTTCCAGAAAAAAATATTAATGAAGTTGCTTCTTCAAATTCAGATCCATTAATCGAAGATTTTTAACAGCCTTCTCGTATCTCCTTCGAAGTTTGTATTTCTAATTTCCGGAAACCAATCATTACTGAGTTATTGTTTTGGTAAAACAATTTAACTACAAAGCTCCATCTGGTAAATACAACGACATTTTGATTGGCAATTGCAAGCATATTGAAAACAGAATATCCATGAAAGTTTCCAGATTTTATAACATCTGTTGCTTGACGTGGACAAAATGTATATCTTTGTTACTTCTCCGATTGTTTAAAAAATTTGTTCGAAATTTGGTTATTGAACAAGCTTTTGACTGATTCTAATTATCGAACGACACTCACTGTAAGAAACCTTGTGCTTTGCATTGCTCATGCATTAAAAGATAAAATTTATAAGAGAATTTGAGTGTTTACGTCGAACAATATTTCATCACTTGAATGTTCTATTTTTCTGGTGTTAACTGCCAAGGTGATTGTTATTTTGTAAACTTTCTTTGATTCGTGAGCAGTCAGCTTGAGATTATTTGATGGAAGTTGCTGTCAGAAGGGAAGCTGAGATTGTTTTTAAGTGTTTTAATTACTGTTTACAGTTGACTCTAGTGATTGCCTAATTTAATGAGTGGGCCGTGGTGGCCTGGTGGTAAGGTCTCGGCTTGTGAACCGTAGGGTTTCAGGTTCGAGACCCGATTCCACCGAAGAACCGTCGTGTAAGGGGGTCTGTTGCACGTTAAATCCATCATGCTAAACGTCCTCCCGCTGGTGTGGAGAGGGGGATGCCAGCTCAGGTGTCTTCCTCGTCATCTGACTGCGTTTCAAAATAACGAGGTCCGTCCCAAAATAGCCCTCGTGTTGCTTTACAACGGGACGTTAATATAACTAAACTAAACTAAAATTTAATGAGTATAAGCTATTGTGTTAGTGTGATCCATTGATAAAACAATTGGGAAATCTGAATAAATATGTAATATTAAAAAAAAACCCCACTCTAATAGCGAAAATTTTATCTGATATTCTTTATGAGCTGAAACAAATTCCTATCTTTTTTTATGTTTTACACAAACTTTCATAGCAATCTGAGCCATAGTTTTATGTTTAGACAATTTTAAAATAAGATCTTCAATTATGGACGCCTTATATATGGATGTAATATATAGGGGCCCTATATATGGCCCATTTTGATCTAATACTTTAGATCCAAAGGTATGTCCTATGGAGCGATAACAACACACAACAATTGTCCTTTGCTATTGGTAACAATACAGAGATCGAAACTGGTCTTGATCGAACTTGATTGATCGAAACTGATACAATTTGAACCAGAAAAGAATTTATCGAAGCTTCAAACCTGCTCGTGGTAAGGTATAATTTTTGTAAAAATGTGTAATATTCAAATAACGTAATTCCACTAAGCATAACATCTATGTTGAAATTTGGGAATAAAAATACTTTAAACTGCAAAATAAAATAAAACTGTAATCAAAGTTATTTTAAACATTCAAAATTATTTCACAAATCACGGTTATTTTAATGAAAAACGTCAATTACTTCATATGTCCATCTCTATAATTGGGTATTTGTCAATTCCACACATTAGACATAATAAAAAACAAAATCGTTTCTAAACTGTATCTTTATCGGTAAGCATTGTTACAGCTCGTTTCCCTGGAAACAGTTTTCAAAATACTTTTGGCATTCTATTTATTTTGCATAGATCATTTTCTTCTAAATATTTTAATGTTATTTTTATGACTTCCGATCAATATTGGGGAAAACTAGTTAAAGTGCAAAAGTTATAATTTGATTGACTTTTCATTCCTCATTTTGCGTCATACGATAGATAACATTCCTATTCCTTTTTTATAGTGATATAAGTTTTTCATTATTAAAGAATTTATTAAAAGGACCACAGTACCAAATTGTTTTTGATTGTAGTTTATTATTTAGAAACAGATATATCAAAATAATTTGAAATTAATTTATTTTTCCAAAATATTTTCTTAGAAAATTATTACCTTATATTTAATTTTAATTTACAACAGCCACCTTCAACGACCATCGTTGCGCTCTCCATATAAACTATCTTAATTTTAATCAACTTTGAAAAAAAATCTATCTGTTAACAACAAAAATAAATATTGTTTTAAATCATACTTGGGCTGTAAACATAAAGCATACGAAATACTTGGAAAGTTATGATATTAATTGTCAAATAAAATTAGTTTTATGGGGAATAAAGTTTTGCTTTGTGGCATGGCTGAAAAATGTAGGGCGCTGACTGACAATTGATAATATAGGTATGGTTCATAAACTTTCAAACGAAATAAAAATTGTCGAAATATTCCCCTTTGTTGGAGGTGGAAAACTGGAGATTTGATTTTTTGTTGATTATTTTAAGCATATTGATTTTTGGTCAGTAGTGGAAATGTTCTGATAAATTTTCACTTTCATGACCTAATAATAACGAAAAAAATATGGATTTTAAGAAAAAAGTCCATCAATCTTAGAAGATATCATTTCTTTAATTTTATCATTTAAATCTTGTATTGAAATCTTGTCGTATGTATCTTGAGTTCAAATTTTGTCTTGAATCTTGTTTTTAAAGCTTGCTGTTCATTAAATTTCTTGACATGAGTGTTGTTAAACTATCAAAAATGGCTTGATGGTTCAAATGAGTTTATTAGATGATCATTTTATATTATTAGTTTCCTATGAAAAGTTATCATATAAATTTTTATCAAAAAAGATTAATTTTACAAAATAAAAAAATAATATTAAAAAAGGATAAAATATTTATATAAAAAATTATCATATAAATTTTTATAAAGAAAGATTAATATAGCAAACGAAAGAAATCTCCATTCCAGTAGTATAGTGACATTTGATAGACAATAATTACCATAACTCTTTATAAAAATGACATAAAACTGTTCAATTTTGAAGACTTTTTTCTGGAATTCTGATTGGTTCACAGGCTAGATTAGAACACTGATTTGATAAAGCAAATGAACCATAAGGTCGAATTTCTGTTCTTAGAGATACAGTAAGAAGAATAAGGACTTAGGTTAGGATCAGTTAACATTATTCGATCCTTATTTTGAAGCTTCTATAATCTTTTAGCCCTAAAAAAGTAGTTATTGGCAAATGCAAATGCAAATTTTTAAAACTGTTCATGAGAAAATTATAAAACACAATGAGGTTTTTCAGTATCTTGATCAACGGGGCAAAACAAAGTTTGAAAATATTCTGCTCTAATATTCTGTTTATCATCTGTCGGTGGTTGGAAGCTTACAAAATCTTCGGTACTTTTGACATTATTTTTGTCGGTATTTTGGCAAAATTGCTTTTTTTAAACTCTAATTTCATCCCAACATTAACTTGCAGTAATTTTCTCAAATTTAAGGGAATTGCATCGTTTTATTCTACTATTTTCAATATCAAAATGCGGAAGAACAAACACTATCACTATCTGCTTTGAAAAGCTCATTATAACAGCGGGAGTGATCTTTTCCAAATTTTCTTATATACTTTCTAATAAAGGTATCATCCTCCCCCAACCCCTCTCAAAAATATTTTGAAACTTAGGTAAGGCTAAATATGCGTTGCATTGCATTTACGTACAATAATTACGAAATATTAAGCTTCAGCTCGAATTCAGAATTTTTACTGAATCTATCGTGTGATACTTGGCGAGTTATTTGGCGATTAATCCATGGCATGCTTTAATAATCCACGAGAATCACATTTGTCTTTTAGACATTATTTCCCAACTTCTTGATAGAAAAAATTGATGCAGAACAAAATTCTATTTACAAAATCACATACAAAATGTAATATATTTAAATCATTGTGTTTTTGCGCTATCGCGTATGCATGCTTATGAAATCACAGATCGACAAACGGTCAATCCACTGCTGGATTTGGCTTAAAAGTGGATAGGTATCAAGACTATGGATGTTAAATTTGTGTACCGAATTTTTGCCCTCTACCTTTCCTCGTTTTGAAGCTATCGTGTTAATTTATATTAGAACAATTGGACAGACAGACTTCCTGTGAAAGGATTTTGATTATAATTTGGATTGAAATCTATAAATTTGAGCTAAGGACCATATTTCATCCTTCTAGATCAAAGCGCTTTTGAGTAATCTTAGTCACCTACAGACAGACAGACGGACGAACAGTTAGACATAATGCTATTTTTTTTAACTCAGAGAGGTATGAAATATGGAGAATCGCCAAAATCACGAATTCGAATTTTTTTGGCTATTTCATTGCTTTTTCTGTATTTCGTATACGAGAAATTAAAAAAAGCAAACATCTCTACCAAGTGGCTAACTTAAGCTAGCTTACAGCTAAAAGAAGATAAAGGGTTCAACAATGTTCTTGAGTTCTTTAATCTTTTGTCATCTTTATAGGAAATGTTTCAGTTACTTCATATGTTTTCTTATACTAAAATGTACCATTTCTTAAATTTTACACACGTATTAATAAATAATCACTTCAGCAATCAAAATCTGCTATAATTCATCTGTATTGTAAAGTGCAAATGTGCTGTAATCTAAAATTTTACACATTTTTGCTTTTGGCAACTTTGCGTTTTTTAATTATATTTTTCTTTGTGGAAAAGCAATATAATTTGATGTTGTGTATTTGGAAATGAGATGGTAAATATTTTGTAAATATATATTTTTTTCTTTTAAAATATTTAATCTGCTTTAAGTCGTTTGTACCGAAACGATTTTCAAATGAATTACAGTTGCTTCAAAAAGTCAGAGTATCTTAATCACTATATATAAATGTTTTAATAATTAATAATTATGGTATACAATTATCTAGCTCTTTGTTCCTCCAATAATTCTAACCCCTTGTCATTTTTTTAGTATCTAATTAGATGATTTCCATTTTGTAAGTGTGCTATCTTATTGTTTCAATTAAGTATCCGTTTAAGTCTTAAAATGTGTCTGAAAAATCGAATTTTATTTTATGATAAAAAAATAAATTTCATGTGGATTTATAAACTTCGTGGATTCTAAAACAACCTTTATATTTTATCTATACAAGACAGAACTGTAGAATATAGCAGTTTTAGTAATACATGACATTTAATAATTATATCGGGATTACTCAAATTTTAACCTGGAAGTAAAATGATAATTAATAAATTTAATTTCTCAATTTTAATATTCTTCTTAATATTATTTCAAAAACTTATACTCAATTTCAGCCTATCTAACCACAGTTGCAGTTTTTCAGATAATATTGTTAAAATCTCAAAAATAATATTTGTTTCTAATATATTTATAAGAACAAAGTTTCATGAAGATTATAAAATGTATTTTCTGAAGAATGAATATTTCACTTCGACTGGTTCACGGGAAACGTGATATTCTAAAAGCAATTCAATAAATTTTTAATGTAATTTGGCAAGCATATTTCAGAAATCTAATCAGAAATTTTTATTTATAAGTAAAGAAATTTTAGTAAAAAAAAATCTTTTACGATGTCTTTAGATATTCAAAAAAAATTATTTATTGAAGCAATTTTTATTTAGTGATCTATTACAATATAAACAATTTAAGAAGTGCGTATAAGAAATAAAAAAAAATTAAATATTTATATTACTTTTTACTTATGCTATTTTTCTTAACATGAACATTTTGCTAACATTTCATTAATTTTTTTAAAAACCAATTTCAGCAATATTTAATTTTTTTTTCTAATTGAGACTCTTTTTGAACTTTTTCAGTTTTTGGGACTATGCAGATTTTCAATTGATCAATATTTTAAAAATTCCTCTTTGAACATAGTTTGCAAGAACTAGTCAAATTATTAAATAGAGCATATTTTAAACAAGGACACAAGAAAATTCGCTATCACGAATTGCGAATTTATTTAAATTTTTAAGTAGATCCATATTTGGACATATATTCTAGTTTTCATTTAAATAAGATCAACAAAAGATATTTGAATACTTCAAGGTACCAAGCAAATTCCATCTTCTAAATTAATTGCAAATTTGATTTAAGTGCAAATTAAAATACCGGAAAATTCTATAACTATATGCACTGAATTAATTGTAAATTTGTTTTATATACAAATTAAAATATTGAAAATTCAGTATCTGGATGCGATAAATTAATTGCAAATTTGATTTGAATATATATAAAAAAAACTTGAAAATTCTGTAATTAAATACACTAAATTTATTGCAAATTTGTTTTCAATGCAAATCAAAATATTGAAAATTTTGTAAATAGATGCACTAAATTAATTGAAAATTTGATTTAAATGCAAATTAAAACGCCGAAAATTCTGTAACAATATGCCCGAATCTCGCAAGTCATTTCAAAACACGGGATCACTTTGCATTTAAAAACATTTGAAGATTATGGAGTGAAAAAATGTCAAATGTTTGAAAAAATGCATTAAATTTGTTGTTATTCATGCATTTTTCCATGTTTTCTTAATGCGCCTATATCTCTACTAATACTAAAGGTAAATGATTGTTGTTGCTCTGTAGAACAGAGCATTTGACTTAGAACTACTGAATTTGGCAGAAATATACTTTGAAGGTTTAAAACGTACAAATTGGAGGGATTGTTTTGAAATTTTAATTGATTAAAAGATATTATGGCATTTTTCCGCGATAAATTTGCCAGAATGAAATAATTTTACATGAAAATATTTTTGCACAATTTCTTTTTAAATAATTTAAAATTTTTTTTAAAAAAATGACTTTACAACTGTGCCGGTTTATGTATAATACAATTTTTCTCTGAATTTTGGCAATTTTTCAAAAATATTTTTTGCTTAATGTTTAAAAATAGAAAAAATCGAACCCATTTTTATTGTTTCATCAAATAATCCATAACATGATTTTCTTCTCTTTATTTAAATCAAGGGAATCAATCTTATTTCACTTTTAATAACTGCGCAATTTAAATGAAGAATCAGAAAGCGAAATTTCATTTTCATATATAAGATAACGTGTAGTTTGAAAGAAATTATCAAAATATGTAAGTTTTCAATGACATTATGGCGTCATGGGATTCAACACCATTAGGGAGTTTTATAAACTAAATGTATAGAAATGAATGAGACTATTTACTATTAGCACTCCCAAAAGTAATTTGATGCATAATTATTAACCCAACACAATACTCATCTATTGCTCCGAAAAATAAATACGTATAACTAAAATGGATCTTTACCCGATAGAACAAAATGTTGACACAAGATTTGAATTATATAAAAAACACATTTATTTTCTTTAAAATGTTATATCTTTATTGAATCGTGAAATTCTCAGGATAGGGTTATGTATGAAATAACACATAGGACAAATGACCTCCATGGCTTTGCTGGCACATAGCAACTTTGTCGAAATTTCCCAAAACCATTTTGCATAAATGTGGCTCATTTTCGTTGATGCAGCATTGAATTTGAATTTCCTAATTCAATGCTCGCCTAAGTGTGGACTTGTTGTCGTAGATCTTTGATTTCAAACAACTCCATAAAAAGAAATGCAATGGTGTTAAATCCAATGATCTAGGGTGCCAATTCTCAAATTTTCGAAGTGAGGCCACCAAGTTTTCATTATTTTTTAAATATTCTTCAACAATGAAAATACGTTTTTCTGAAGTGTAACATTCCAATTTTATTAATTCTAAATTATCAGCTGTCAAATCAGTGAGCTTAATAGGGTTGCCAACGCTTTACTGTATGAATGGTGGCAAATTCTAATACTGCTTTAATTTTAGGTTAATTGATTTTTTGCGTTAATTTTTTTGGCTTTATAATAAACAAATATAATAATGTGTGAACCAGTTGGTTATTAAGAGCAACTAACTTTTCTTTGGTACGCATAAATTTATATCTTATTTATTTATCCTTTACCCGCACCCTTAGTTTAGTTCTTAGATTGTGGCCCGATCTTCAAACAATTCGAAAGAAAGCGACCCTTAATCATAATTCACCCCTGTAGAAACTTCACGTTTTCTGAGGCGCTTGAAAGGGTAGGCATTCGGCAAATAAATAAACAATACAGTCACGGGTAACAATTTGATCAAGTCCCCGAGGTAACCGATCAAGTGCTCCTAAATATCCCGAACAGAGGCTACTTTAACGACCGCAAAAGCGAAAGTCCCATAAAACAAACGCTTCGGGTTCTCGCCGATTGGCGCAAGTCTTGCATTGATTGGCTTCCGCTACACTGCTATTGTTCGCCAACCCATTCCAAGATTACGGAGAGCGATGGGGAGAGTATTATTGGAAAATAATGTGAAATTTAAGGATCTTTAAATATATTAGCCGTTGAGGCTTTGAACTGAAAAGGGAATGGAGGTTTTTGAATACATTTTTAGCAGATGTTCGAGAGAAAGAAAGGTGTCGTTTTGGGG
Source organism: Argiope aurantia (assembly GCA_026543865.1). Lineage (NCBI taxonomy): Eukaryota > Metazoa > Arthropoda > Arachnida > Araneae > Araneidae > Argiope > Argiope aurantia. The sequence continues at coordinate 31,019 of JAPMOR010105776.1, read as the reverse complement.
ACCTATGTTAAAAAGGCAGATTTTTGTTAATAGTTTGATTTTTTTTATTAGAAAAAAATGTGAAAATAAAGAACATTTATTGATGGATACTAAATGATGTGTTAGAGATATTGAAATAAAATTAATTTTTTTCAAGTGTTTTAATGAAAAAATTATTATGTGTGGTATTTTAACCACTTAAATGTTTTTTTTTTTTTTTTTTTTACTATCTAATAAGATGACACCTCTTATTCTGGGAATATCTTCTTATTTTGATTCAAATGGAAATCCATTGAATACTTGGCTTATCTAGGTATTCGAAGTAATTTTAATATTGAATTATAATCGTTATGAATGGTTATTTTTTGCTTACAACAATCAAAATTCGGTAAATCGATGCACGTATGGCACTCGGGCAAAACAGTTAAGCGGTTAGTAAAAAACAAATCTTTAATTATTTGTTTCTTTGTTGATGTAAAGTAATGTGAATTTTTTTAAAAATAAAAATCTTTAAATATACTTACTGATAAATACTGAGTAAAAAAAAAATGCTTAAAACATATACTGGAAAAAGCACTTGATGTATTGAAATAAAAATTTTTATCAAATGTTTCATGGAAAAACAGTTATTCTGAGAGGTATTTTAATAAAAATACAAATCTTTTTTAATAATTTGATTATTTTTCTTGGAAAATACTGAAAAATTAATAGACTTAGAAATGAATATTTTGCCAAAAAATTACTTAAATATATACCAGAAATCGTACAAGATGTATTCGAATTTTTTTTAATGAGGTGTTTTAGTGAAAAGCAATTCTTTTGAGAGTTATTTTAATAAAAAGACAAATCAAATAATAATCAAGTCAATTAATAATTTGATTATTTTCGTTGAAAAATAAAATTCGAAATTTAAAAATCTTTATATTCACAAACCGGTGGGTCTTTGAACTAAAAGGAAATGTAAATCTTTGCATACATTTTTTTATCGTTTTTTTCGACAGTAAATTTTTTTATGAGCGATATTTTAATAAAAAGGCAAATTACTGTAAATAATATTACTTCTTTTGTTGGAAAATAATACTGATCTAAAAAATTTTAAAGATAGTTGGCTACTTAGAAACATTAAATTTTGGTGAAAATATCGAATGTTTTTATTTAATATTCTGAATGTTCTTATCAGTTACATTCATTTTTTTTATTTCCATAATTTAAGTTTTAATATTATATATTTACATCTTTAAATACTATTTTATTAAATTTATACTAAATATTGGCAAATCTTTTTACTGAAAGTTTTATAAATTAAAGTAGAATACATATATTTTTTTTTCAAAATTGATGTAAAAATGTCTCAAAATATTTTGTAGATTTTGCAAAGCAGAATAAACAATCGATTCCTTTAACGCTTATTCTTCTGATTCATAATGTGAGAAAAAATTGAACATTTCATATTAGTCCTTAATCGAACTTCAGCATTTAACGATTGGTCAACAGTATATTTTATTTCTGAATTGAGTGACTTCGTAATGTATTTCTTACTTACAAACTTTTAGATAAACATTTCACAAATTTCTAAACAAGAAAAACTTTGCTTTATACGTCTTTTTAAACAAAACACTTATTTCTTTCAATTTTCAAATTACTTTTGTTTTTTATTGATATGTATTTATTTTATACATGTTTTCCAATCTACTTTATGCAGACATTGAAAAAATAAATATTCTATAAAATGTTTTTGAAAAAATTAATCATCAGCGTAGTTACATAATTCATATAAACTGAAAGAGACTTGAGATATCGGAATTAAAAAAAAATTAGTAACTGGTTTAGCAAAGTGTAATTTTTTAAGAAGTATATTTTGATGAAAAATAAATTCTTTGCTAATAATTTGAATTTTTTTATTAGAAAATATTTCTAAATTTAAGATTTTCAAAATATATTAAATAATGGAAATTTGAACTGAAAAGAACAAGAAAAATTAGAATGATCTTTTTAAATGGAGGTATTTAAGTGACAATCGTTATATATATATATATATATATATTGAAAATATTTTGCTTAAAAAAAATTCTTTGCCAATAATTTGTATCTTTTTTTGAAAATAATGTAAAATGAAAAAAAATTTCAAATACACTAATTGATGCACATTGAACCCAAAGATTGTAAGTATTAGCATAAAAATATTTTTATATAAGTTTATTATAGAAGTTTTTATAGAAGTTTAAGTATTTTATAATAAATTTTAATGAAAAGTAATTTTTTTGGGAATCTTATAGAATTTGAAATGATATATTTTGAATTTTGATAGCGTATTAAGAAGCCAGAACAAGAGAATATTAAATTAAATTTTATATGAAACATTTCAATAAAAAATATTTTTTGTTGGAAAAAAATGTAAAATCCAAGAATTTTTAAATGCAGTAACCATTGAAGAATCAAGTAAAAAATTATTTTGTATTTGAATTTATGTATTTGAATAAAAAGATGTTGATGTTTTTTTTCAAGAAATATTTTTTAATGTGAGCTATTTTAATAGGAAAGCATTTATTTGTAAATAATTTGTTTACTTTTGTAGGAAAATAATGTAGTGTTATAGAATATTAAAAGAGATTAGGGGAATTGGAATAAAAAATAAATTTCTCCAGGTGTTTCCGTGAAAAATAAATTTTATGGCAGGCAATTATTAAGCTGTTACTTGCTATTAATTTAATTCCTTTTACTTTAAAACAATGTGAAATTAAAGTATCTTTAAATACACTTATCGGTGATGTTATTATGTAAAAGTCAACGTTTATATATTAATGCAAAATTGTTTTAATAAAAATACGGTGAAAGTAGATGAATACAGTTTTTTTAGCAAGTGTTTTAATAAATAGTTATTTTATTATGGAAGTCATTTGAAAAAAAAGGCAATTATTTGTAAATAATTTGGTTCTTTTAATTATTAATTTTAATTATTTCTTTTATAATTTGGTTTTCGTTATAAAATAAAGTGAAATTTAAAACTCTTTAACTGGTTGAATTTTGCACTTAAAGGGAATAGAGATTTGATGCTGTTCACTCAATAAATAATCTTATCTATAATTAAAATAGTATAGTTTCAACTACCCTCTAGTTTTGTCACAATTTCAGTACAATTGAAAGTGAAATAAAATGAATGAAATCACTCTAATTTTGAATGACTTAACTATTACTTAAATGATGTAAGAAATAATTTAATGCAAAATAACATTTTTACTATCGCATCTTAATCTAATAAAAGTTTTTAATAAATATAACCATTTATAATAAAACATTTAATTCCAAGATCATTTTTATGTTTTTATAGTGGCCTGAGTTTGAAGAATATATTAATCAAAAGGCAAAGAAATCACGTAAGTTACATTGTAATGTTTACTATCATTTCAACTTCACTTTCCCAATTTATATTAATATTTAATTTTAGCTTTTTTATATTTATTAAAAGTAATTAATAATAAAGAAAGTAATTTCGCTTTTAGAATTTCTCAATTTTTTTAAAATTGCATGTTTGTTTTTTTGTTTTGCTTCAAATTTGATAATTTGTGATATCTGAAAAGGCTAAAAATACGCTTTCCAGTGGAAAAATTTGAATTTTATTTTAAGATCTAAAAATAAAGTCAACTTTTTCAGATTACAAAATATTATTTTTAGTCCATTTAAGACATAATTTTAGATATAGCAACTTAAAACACATAGCAGATAAAAGTTTGTAATGATGATACTTCATGTGGGAATGAATTATTTTTTTTATTGAAATTATCCTAAAATAATGTTTGAAAAGTTTATACCAGATTTTTAGCTACATAAAAGTAGGAAACAGCTTTTGTATTCAGTGATCTGATATGAACAAACGAGCAAGTGTATGTTTTAAATACTTTTGCTGAAAAATAATTATTTCATTACTATTGGGCCACAGAAAATGTGAAATTAAAAAAAAATGAAATTTTGTATGCATGTGAAAAACATTTGAGGATATAATTGACTGCGGAATTTTAGTAACTTTAGTTCGGAATTTTAAGAATTAGCTTCAACTATTCATTAAATGATTATTTATTAAAATGAGTTTAATAATTACATATTCTATAAATTGGGGTCTAATTTGAGGGAAAATATGTGAAATGAAAATCAAATGCACTATTTTTTTTAACTATAGTGATTTTTTTTCAGCATTGAACATTTGGATAAAATTTTATCATCTAAATTGTTTCTTTTTAAACATAAATATTTATGAATATTCTTCTAATTATGATCTTTTAAGATTATTTCAGTTATTCTGTTTTTTGGTTTTATAAAATGTGTGTATATTTTTTAAAAAATTATATCTGAACCTATTCAAATACCTTAATGCATCATGTGTATTGCACGAACATCTATGTATTATGATTAAAGTGTATGTACAGTAATCAAAAATTCGCTTTGAATTGAAATAAATTGCATGTCGTAGAACAAATTCAGAAAAAAAAAAGTTATCAAAATGAAACAAATTTGTTTGTATCTTAATTCAGATCAGGTAATTAATATCTTTTTATCTGAATAAAAATCTAGAGAAGAATGAATAAATAAATAAATCAATTTACCTAACGTGTTTCGTAGCTGTTTTTTTTTACCTTTCTTGTAATTAACTTGTTTAGTTAATTTGTTTCTGTTGTTGAAAGCGGTTTCTTTAGAGATTTATACCATTTTCGTTAAATATACATCATTTGTTGTTTAGATATTCGTGCAGGTCCGATTAATTTTTTTCACCTTTACTTAATTGCAGTTATGAACGCCAATCTGGATATCAGAAACGTTATCTATTGTTTTGAAGAAAAAAAAAATCCCGTTTAGTATTTGTTTCTAGGAGATAGAAAAAGAAATCTGTGATTTTTTTAAAAAAAATTTAATATGATAAATATTTACCAAAAAATAAAAAAAAAGACTCAAAAGGGGAATAATATTATGAACACAATTTAAAGTAGCACTATTTTTTAATTACAATTTTATCATATAAGAAATCGTTTGGAGTTCTAATCCTCAGATATTCCTAAACCTGAAACAATATTTTTGAAACTATATGTTCAACTGTCAATGTGTTTTTCTGTCTGTGATGACGTTAAGAAATATGCAGATAAATTTTAATCGACATTTTTATTTCATTATATTTTATAAAATCAAGTTTTATATGAAATTCTAGAGACAGCATGCCTGTTCGTAAGTATACATGTGAGCACAATAACTCAAAAATTAAAGAATAATATGAATGAAATTTAGAATAACGTTTTATTCTCAGAATTATAAATCTGAGTGAAATGTTGGATTAAAGAAATGTCTGTCGGTCCTTGAGTATTTGTGAATGTGACAAAGTAGTAGTTAAATGTGAGTTCTAAGCTCGGAAATGATAGATTGTTTTACAACGTTTTAGACGAAATTATGTTGGCGACAAGTCTATCTTCTTAAATGACATGATAACTTAAAAATGAGAAGGGGTAGAAGGATGAAATATAGAATATGATTTTATTCTCAAAATTGAGTATCTGTATTAAATAATGGATGAAACCTAACAAAGGCTGAATGTCTTTCTTTAAAGTAGTTTTGATATCAAAAGTTTGGATGTAGGGGTTAGATTTTGTTTCCAATCATATTACTGGAATGCGTTCAAATGAGATATTCAATTTCTTTATTCTATACTGAATTTTCCTTCTTCTGTATAAATCAGAAATTAAAAGTTGAAGAAAGTTGAAAGTCTTAGAAACAGATTAATCAATTTTTAGTGTACTTTTGGAGCATATTTTTCATATAATATTAAAAACATAATTATTTATATTTTAAAGAAATTATATGGGACTTCTTTCAATTTTGTAACTGAAAAAATAAGCCCTTTAAATAATTCAATGAATAGAAATCAATAGAAATAATGTTTATCAATAGTAATCTAAATTTATTAAACGTAATTGGCATTTTTATTAATTTATTATATTGCGTTCTTTCATTAGATCAAAAGCGTTTTGTATAAAGTTATTGTTCTCAAAAAGACCTCTTATAACTATAAAACATGATTATAAATAGAATAAATTGTTATTCGATTCTTGCATTTAATTAAGGTTTTTTTAATCATCTTTGGTCCGTACTCGAAATATTGGCGTCCTTGGCGATTCTGGAATTGGCGAAATATTGGCTTCCTTGGCGGTTAAACTATTGATATGAGATGCATTTATTTGAAAATTAACCGTATTTTGTAATATTAAAAAATATGAATTTAATGGAATCGGTGGACTGCAAATTAATGCACATGTAAATGGCAAAATGTATATATTATGAAGTAAAAGTTTAAATAAAAATCGTGTCTCAAAGTTTAATTTCCTTGGAAAGTAATTTCTTAAGCTTTAATTTTAACATAGGCATATGTAAACGATTAAATAATTTAAATTTCATCATAATTGTAAACATTGTTATAGACAGTTTATGAAACTAAATATTTAAAATTATTAAAATGAATTTAAATTAATTAAAATGTTTTGTTTTATCAGCCTCGAAATAATTTTCTTCTGTTTCCGGAAGAAAATGATTGGAAAAGACCAAAACTTTGCTCAATTTTCATTAACCTATATTTTAATTTTTGAATTGTAAAAAAATGGCGGTGATTTATTGGTGATATGAACATGCTTTCGAATTTTATCGTAATCGGATGAAATATTTAGATTTGTATAAAAAAATTACTGAAAATATTCATTTTTATTGATGTAGATTTAACATTTTAATATATTGTGACATTGTTTTTTTATTTCCTAAAAATGCATATAAATGACATAATCAAAAATAATTATTTAAAACTCTTCAACTGAGTTATTTTTCTACTATATAACTAAATTGATCTTGCTGTTTGATTTTTGTTATATCTGGAGATCATTGGTGACAGTTTATTATAAGTTTTCATTCCTGCATCTAATTACAACAATTTAATCATTTCTTAATACAATAGTTCGATGCGCTAGTATCGATTACGTATAATAGTTAAAGAGATTAAGTATCAAAGAATCTGCCGAAAGGGCTGAATTCGATCAGCTTAAATATTTGGCCGTGTAGTGTATCTGAAATATTAGCCGCCATTAACAGTAACAAATGCATTAACTCTTACGATCCTAAATCACCCTTTGCGCCATTTCAAATAGTTTCCGGTACACGCCGGAGTATAATTCTGATATTCCTATCCACCCCTTCGTTAAATGTGATTGATCAAAAATCCGAAGTGTGTACTTTGTTCATTAGAAAAGCTCTGCTTGAAAAAAAAATCTCAACTCATTTCCTTGTGCAAATTTCTATATACCTTGGTCAAGCTCAGCTCTCTTTTGTATATCAGCTCCTCTAAACAATGCTGCCATTAGGGGCTTTGTGTATTAAGGGGAGGAGGGAGAGGGTTTCTTTTATCTTTGATGAAGGAAATAGGGGCGTTTCAGTACTCTTAAATCGGTGGGTTCCATTGCTGTTATGAATCAGAGGGTAAAGTCAGTGACAATGTAACTATCGCAGGCACAAGTAGGAGCCTGTCCTGTAAGAGGCACTTTATTAGCACCCAAATTTTCAGAAATGTTTTGTAAGATTTCTTCTCAACATTAATGCCATTAGGAATATAGAAAAACATTGGTGTTATATCATGCAAAATCTTTTGTTAATAGGCAATCCATTACTTGCGACAATAACACCATCACATAAAGAGAATCCCCTTACTTAAACAGTGACTACTAATCATATTTTAGGTTATCCTTGGCAAGACAGACATCGAACGTGTGAAACTCAATAAATTACCAAAGATATAAGGGATGGAATCTTATAATAAGGGTAAGGAATTTACGTTTTTTTAAAACAAAACAAATAGTAGGGATGGAAACACGATAAACAATACGTTAGCTTGCGCCATTCTTCCTCTCAATGATTCGAAAGAGCAAAATGAATGATTCAGCTCAAGATATCCTTACAACAGTTGGTATTTCCTTTCTCTGGCGATGATATCAACATCATATTTGGAACCACCAGAGAAGCGAGAATCCGCTTACTTATACAGTGAATATTCATCTCTAAATTTCAAGTACCCTTTCCTGAAGGGGCAGAGCATAACTCAATAAATTCCCAACAGTGAAAATGACGAGAATCGTTTTAACATGCTAATAACAAGGGATAATTTCTGCTCAAAACGAGTGAATCAAAATTTTGGAGTCGAAGCAGCACTCGCACGCTCACTTCCTTCTTTTTAATGACTGGAAAAAAAGCAAAATAAATTATTCAGTGTAAGATACCTCTTATCATCCATGGCATGGCAACGATAACATCCTCTTTCTATAATTTCCTGAGAAGCGAGAACCCGCTTCCTTACCCAGCGATTAATCGTTCACATGTTTCATGTGTTATGTTACCGAAGAAGCATCCGAAAAGATGACTCTCAAGAAATGCCAAGATGTAAAAGTGAGATGAGAATCATTTCAACATGATCAGTAAGATCGGAGGAGCCGAGCTTAAACCAACGTCACAAAATTTTGGAATTGTTTCGAGGAGAAACAACTCAGACTCGACTCACTTCATCCTTCTCCTCAACGATTGGCAAAGAGCGAAATAAATGATTCAGCGCAAGATTAACTGGAGGTAGGAGAAACAACCATTTCAGGCGGAGATCACTTAGTGTGTGATTTGGCGAAATGCGCTGGCCCCAGACCGCTTCCGTAAAGGTAGTTGGCATGCTTTTAATTTATAAAGTAGCGTAGATTTAAGCTTTTCACTTCTTTAATCAAAAAAACAAAGGCGTGATGACGTCATTATAGTGATTAAGGTTAGGTGAAAGCGGGGAAAGAATTCGTACACGGTTTTCATTTCTTTGTGTACGAAATATTGAAAAACAGAAAGCACTGTAATAGTCTAAACATTCAACCTTGAAATTTTGTAGAATTTCTATTTTTCAGACCAGCTTCAATCCTCAAAATACATTTAAAAAATTATGTTTGTCTGTTTGTAATAACTTTGTCGGGATCTGGTTTGTGCTCTTTACACCATTTTTGTACATTTCTGTCAAAATTTGAACAAAATAAACTCAAAGGAACTCTACGCCTGCTTGTCCAATTACAATTTAAGACGATAGTTACATAACATATTTACACAGAGAAAATTTGGTACAAAAACGTAACATCTAAAATGTATTTTCATATAAAATTTTGAATAAATACCGTCTAAGGATTGACCGTTTGTCGATATGTACATTTACATCATGAATCTTGGTGAGTCAAAAATGAAGCGACTTAGATAAATGAAATTTATGCAATAATTTAAGGAAATAAAATGTACATCTTCTTCAAATTTGGAGCCAAATATGCCAAAGGATTGACCTTCTGTGAAACATTTTAGATTAATGAAGTTTGGTCTACAGTCTTAGCATTTGAAATTTAGAGCCTTATGAAATTTATTAAATTCTTCAAAGGATTAACTATTTGTTGTTCTTTACTTTCACAAGCATGTAAACTCGATATTTCAAACACCCCATGACTCAAATAAACAAAATTTAATATGTTATCCTTTTGCTAAAATTCTAGTTATGTGTTAATTTTTGCTTTCAATCGTTAGAAAAAAAACCCCTTCCGAAATGAATATTTGGTTTTCATATGTAGAACTTTGAAAATAAATGTATGAGAACACTCAGATCCTTGACAAAATATTATACATAGATAGAGAAAAAGAATATCTTTATTGGAGAGCATGCGAAAACGTTTCAGGTAAACCACTTCCTTTAGATTAAGATGAAATATGTTTTAATGTCTTTTTCAATAGCGGAAATTATGAACTAGGACTACAATCTCTCTTGAAAGTTTGCACTTTATGAGTGAATGAATATTCCAGAATCAAGACCCGATATGTTTAAAGATCTTTAGAATTGCTGTGCCTGAAATCTCTTGAAAGAGGTTTAACTTTACACACACAAGGAGCACCTCAATCCCTTTTTGGAAGAGTTTCCATTTTATGATTTAAAGTTTCCATAGTCAATAACGATTTCTTCAAAGATCTTTAGGCCTTCAGCGCTTGATAAAAGCTGTGTGTCGAATATTTTCTACACGCGTGTGGTGAAGTTTCTAAATGAAATAGTCGATGCGTTCCATTAAAATCAAAATGACTTGTCATTTATTTATTATTCAAAATTGAGATGATAGACACTTAAATTGCCCAAGTGCAGGTTTGAACTGAAGGTGTCAATTGTAATAAGCCGCTGGGAAATCAGAAGAATTTGTCATTAAAAATATTGTCTCATTCTTAAAGGGTCGTTTTAATGTTAAGAAATTTTTAATAAGTTATAGACTTGTATAATAAGTTGTTATAAAACCGTATGCTCAGTTAAAAATAATAGACTAATAATACTTGTTACATAACCAACAATAATTTTTGGTTATAGGCCAACAACGGTTGTTGGTTATATTCAAACAACAGCTTTTGGTTATAGGCAAACAACAGTTGTTGGTTATAGGCAAACAAAAGTTGTTGCTTATAGGCAAACAAAAGTTGCTGCTTATAGGCAAACAAAAGTTGTTGCTTATAGGCAAACAATAGCTGTTGATTATAGGCAAACAATAGCTGTTTGTTATAGGCAAACAACAGTTGTTGGTTATAGGCAAACAAAAGTTGTTGGTTATAGGCAAACAAAAGTTGTTGGTTATAGGCAAACAAAAGTTGTTGGTTATAGGCAAACAAAAGTTGTTGGTTATAGGCAAACAATAGCTGTTGGTTATAATCAAACAATAGCTGTTGGTTATAGGCAAACAATAGCTGTTGGTTATAGGCAAACAACAGCTGTTTGTTATAGGCAAACAACAGCTGTTTGTTATAGGCAAACAATAGCTGTTTGTTATAGGCAAACAAAAGTTATTGGTTATAGGCAAACAAAAGTTATTGGTTATAGGCGAACAAAAGTTGTTGGTTATAGGCGAACAAAAGTTGTTGGTTATAGGCAAACAAAAGTTGTTGGTTATAGGCAAACAACAGTTGTTGGTTATAGGCAAACAACAGTTGTTGGTTATAGGCAAACAGTACTTGGTGGTTAATAGGAAAACAAAACATGTTACATAACCAACAAAAGATGTTACATAGCAGCAATACTTATTACACAGAGAACAAAACATGTTACATAACAATACTTGTTAGTTACATAGCATGAAACAAGGGCGTAATTCCAAATTTTTCCTTTCCTGCAATCCGAAATCGTATAGTTTATGTAATTTAAACATTATAGAGTTCCAGTGTAATGTGTTGAAAGAAAAGAAATCAATTCTAGAGGGGGCCGTATATTTTGCTTCTAATTCATTAGCTACTTATCAATTTAAACCAATGCTGTATTATGTACAATGGATTGTTTAAGATGTAAAATAGATTCATCAAATATCATATATGTTCAAATATTGAGTAAGGAAATATACGCATGGATACAGAAGAAAAGTAATCCAAATAACTGGAAAAAAGTAGAGACAAAAAATCCATAAACAGAATCTCAATGAATAAATATTTGTTTTAAATAGCGAAACTACTATATTTGTTCAGTAGCGATTTGATTAGTAAACAAGTACACAAGATACGAATTTTTAAAATCCCAGGCACTTTTTTGAATAATTATTTCAAGTAACATTTTAATAATAAACAATACTTTGCTCTACACTCATTTAAGCAAGCATTCATTTCGTTTTTTACTTGCAAAAGATTGTATTGCGCTTTTTGTTGATCTATAATTAATACGACTTGAGTGTCGTTCAAAAAAAAAAATGTGAAGAATCCAGCACACGAGATTTTAGCACTCTATTTATTTAAACTTGCATTAACTCGGCGGCTACAACGTTGGATCAATCTGACCCAGACACATGTCGAGAGTTCTGCAATTATTCTTGTCCTAGTACTGGCAGCTGCACTAAAGTAGGGCGACTTCTCCATTAAAATCACCTAGTGAATCGCCACACAATCGTTTGATGATCCAACTGATGATGTTAATGTAGTGGAAGATAGAAGGGTATTTTTTTATTTTTTCACTGTGACGTCAAACCCGTCATGGCCAACTAACACAGGAATTTGGAATATTTAAATATCTCCAACTGACACAGGAATATGGAATCTTCAAATATTGCAAACAGACACAGAAATTTGGAATATTTAAATATCGCCAATTGACATAGAAATATGGTATATTTAAATATTGCACACTGACACAGGATTATGGAATATTAAAATATTGCAAATTGGCACAGGAATCTAGAATATTTAAATATCGTCAACTCACAGGAATTTGGAATATTTAAATGTTGCCCATTGGCATGGGAATTTGGAATATTATTTAAATATCACCAACTGGCACGGAAATTTGGAATATTTAAATATTGCCAACTGGCATAGGAATTTGAAATATTGAAATATCGTCAACATTATATTGTTACGAAATTTTTACCGGGGGTTCGTTTGGATAGTGGAAGTGATATGGTGTAAAGAACGCTCAATCAGCAGACGGCAGTAGAAAAAGAACAACGACTTTTATTTACACGAAGACACACAGGACAGCACAAAAGCGACAGCTAAATACAGCACAGAGACGACTATCTTCAGCTAAGACGTGTAGCATACAACAGCATACAACCCGAATCTACTGCAGACAGTAGCGCACAGCTCAGTTCAACACTAGCTTGACTCAGTCGCTTCCGACTACTCCGTCTTCTACTTCTCCGACTCTGACTCGGATTACTGACTTGCCTTCTCTGACAGCTGTGGACCCTTTTATAGGTCTCAGGAGGCGGGGCTAGAAGCGTCTCAACCAATAAGGAACGTTCGAGGCGTATCTCGGTTCCTACTGGACGGATCGGGAAAATTCTCGAAGTTTCGGGTATTATCTATTTTGGCGCCAAAGTCGCCAAGTCGCCAAATGGTCGCGAAGTTTGTCGCCAAGCTCTGGGACCTTCGACGCGCCATCTGGACGCCGTCTAGTACCGATGACTTCAAAACTTTCTTTCCGACGATGGAACAAACTATACTGGGAAGCCGAATTGCAGGTTTGTAACAATATAATATACGTAGGAACGCCAAAAATTATCCACACTTTTCATTCTACAGTTTATTAACATGAAGCTAGAGTTATACTAGGCACATCATTTTTCTACGTACTCTCCCTCCTTTTCAAAGCACTTGTCCCAACGGTCAACGAGCTTACGTATTCCTTCCAAATAAAAGGTTTTCGGTTGATCGTGAGGCCACTTTTGCACCGCATTTTGCACGTTTAAATCTGAGGCAAATCGGCGGCAGAGCCATGGTTGATGTTCAAAGCTTCATCAAAGTTACCTCATCGGTAGTGATTCGCCTATTCGCCAGAACCATCTCTCAAGCTTACTGAATATTGTCATCTGTAGTGGAGGATGATGGCCGTCCTGCTCCCTCTTCATGCGTTACACTTGTTCGACCACTTTTAAACTTCTCGAGCCACAAAGGCGCATTTTTTCGTGATAGTGCACTTCCCCCATATTGCGATGATAGTCTGCGATAAATGTCCGACCCTTTGACACCCTCCGACCAGAGGAATCGGATCATTGCTCGTTGTTCCTCTTTGGCGCAATCTTCTAATGGAGCAGCCATGATATATCTGCAACAGAAGGAAGGAAAATAGCGGAATTATGATCAAATGTTCACAGCATTGCCACAACAGTATAACAATCAAATAAGCTCGGACGGTAGTCAGTGTGCACAGTTTAAGCAGAGTTACGCCAAAAGTGTAGATAATTTTTGACTTGCGCTCATATATATGTCAGAGTACACGCAAGCACGATCTCTTTTGCCGTTTGTAAAGACATTTATGATATCAAGATATACTACATTAATTATTTGTTAACTGTATATTTATTAGCTGAACTTTTAGTAAAATAGGTGTCCTTTACAAAATACAATGATAATATCTTGGACATGATATGATTAAACTGTATATTACCACCCGCAATTATTAATTTAAAGTTTTGCAAGCAAAAGGAATTAATGCTAACACTGTATAATTACATATCAGAATGGAGGATTCTTGTTTTATGCCATTGTGTTTTTGACTGATACCTGGTATATTAGTACCGATGAGGCACTAAATAAATAACTTTATTTATACTTCAAACACATTCAATATGTGTTAGTGATTCATTTCACTCTATAGTAATACGTCGAATTTCATAGAACTCCTTTATTATCGGTTTTGATCTCCAATTGTTTATCCCTGCTACTAGTCTTGGACAATCCCGGGACATAATTTGCATATTCATAACGATTTATATAATTTATATAGACATAACGAGACATCATTTATTATATTCATGCTATTTTTTAAAAATCAAATATGAGAAAAGGGTGAAAAAAAATGCCATGCCATGAGCGCCATTTGAATTTACCATGTTACAGATTATTATTATCAAATTATACCCATGCGTCATTTAACTTTGTTGCATCACTGATTTTCTTTCCAAACCACAATATCTATATGTCTATTTTCCCCTCTATCTCTGTTTCACATTCTAAGAAGAAACTCCACAAAGGTTTATAAATGCAAATATCATTTTAATACTCAATTACTCTTTATCTTGTTTTCCATATTCATTTTTTAATAATTTCTGACTGAATTTAATGTTCTTTCTGTCGAAAACATATTTCTCGTGTTATTTTTGACTGCCTGGAACTAATTATTGAAATTTCCTTTGATGAAAATAATTTTCTCTGTTCTTGTCGAAATAGAATTATGTCGATTTTTTTTTCAGTGGATTATCAATGAAAACTGAGGGAACTAGATCTCTTACTGATAGTAAATATTAATACGCTTGTTTGTGTTTAACGTTCTACTTACCAGAGTGTTTGAGGATGATCTACAAAATTTGGCGAAATAGATAATTTAGTGAATGGAAATATACAGCTCCAGTGATTTTTTAAAATTTTAAACTAGTTAAAAGAAAAGCAAAGTTTTAAAGAATTTTTTCCGTGAAAATATTACTAAGAATATGATTTTTAAATCATTTTAAAATTTATAAACTTATCTTTTCAACAATATCAAATTTATATCCTATATTTTTTTAACCGTATTTCACAATAATATATTTCATTTTTGAAGTGAAAACTCAAATCATTATATTGTACTTCAAAGCTCATGTTTAAATAAATATGTAGTTCAAATAAATATAAACACTTATTCTAGACTTCAATATATATAATACATAACCAATTTGAAAACTCCAGAATTTTATTCTTTTTTAATTTTCAAGAGCAAAACATTTTAAATAATGTGCATGAAATAAATATATCATATTTAATGCTAGTAAAAATTAATAAAGCTTATGATCAATATTAATCAAATGAATTTTTGAAAATTTTTATTTAAAAATATCACATAATTGTCATTGTTACTACTAGTTTTAAGATATAGCTATACAGAATATTTGATTTTTTTTGCAGCCATTAGTCCTGACGAAACGAATGGTCGCCAAAGGCGACTAGTTTTGTTATAATTTTTTAATGACCCGCGCAAGATTTTGCGCTCACCGTGCGTATGATGCATGCTAAGAAAATAGGTAGAAATGTGGCAAAGTACGTAGCATTAGCTGAAAAGAACATCAATCGTAAAGTAAAACAAATCCCCCCCCCCCTTTTATCATTTGCATTCGCAAAACGGAAACTAAAAACAAGTGAATAAAATGTTTGAGGTTCAACATTACCATCAACTCTCCCCTTTTCATTACAGAAAAAAAAATAACGTAACGTAAAATTCAAATGAAGATTAGTTACTCCAACGTAACTTTCTTCATCTCCAAACTCAAATGTTCAATCATCCTTTTTTAACTTTGCTGCTCCAATGGGCAAACATATCCATATAAGTAAGAAATGAAATGTAATCATGTTCCTCGAATAAAACGAGTTCCCTCCTTCTAAAACAACTGCACTTTGAGGGCCACAAATAATAAAATAAATAAATTGGGGAGCTGAACACACACACACACTCATCCAATAGTTTTCATTTATTACCAATTGGCGGGAGATGGACTTCAATCCTTTTTAGGTTAGCCAAAACATTGCCCAAAATCTCCGGTTTTAGTATTTGCATGTATGTGTTAGTTGAAGGGAAACTGCGCATTGCATTAGTTCCTCGCCAGCTTTCGAGATGTATAAATAAAAGTCCCGTCAATAAAGGACCCCTAAAGAGAGGGGAGGAAAAATCGTGTTTTTCTTTTTTCTTTTTTTTTTTCTTATCCTTTCTTGGAGAAAGAAGTTCATCGTCTGTGGAAGGTATCTCTGCGACCTGTTTTTTCTTCCTCGCGCTCTTTATTATGCGGTATTTTTTGTGTGCGTTCTAGAAATGTGGAGAGATTTTTCTTTTTTCACTTCGGGTTCCGCTTCATCATATTTATCTATTGCAGGAAAGTGGAGGAAGGTGATGTTACTGAGGAAATAAAAAAGAGGAAAGAAACGAGTATTTTCCAGGTTCCAGAGGATGTTGCATAAAATAACTAAAATCGAATTGGAAGTTAGAGAGCGCATTTTTTGTTTTTGATTATTAGTTTATATATTTGTAATTTAGGGAAAGTTTTGGCACTGGAAAAGTCGGAGAAGTTTCCAGAGTTACTAAGACATCTGGAAAGTGATACAGCAATTTATATTTTATTTTCCGGAAGGCGGCATTTTTCAAAGTTAATGCCTTTATTTAAAAAAAAATGTGGCTAAGTATTTTGTGCTTTCAGCAATGTTACTAAACTTTAAGCATGCAAATGGCAGAAAACTTTAATTTCTGAAGCAATCGATTTACAAGGCTCGACACTAGCCATTTCTTGGAAAAAATGCCTTTAATTTTAAAAACGCAATTAAGAATTTAATGCTTCCAGTAATGTTACTAAATTTGGAGCATACAAATTGCAGAAACCGTTCATTTCTCGACACTCGATATACAAGACTGGACACAAGCCATTTTTGGGAAAAAGTGCCTTTATTTTCAAAAATGCAGCTAAGGATTTAGGGCTCTCAGCAGTGTTACTAAATTTTAAGCATACAATTGCAGAGAACATTAATTTCTGCAACAATTGATATGCAAGGAGTAAGTAAGACTAGACACTAGCCATTCCATGAAAAAAAATTCTTTGTTTTAAAAATGCAGTTACGGATTTAGTGCTTTAAGCAATGTTACTAAACTTTAAACTCAAAAGTTGCAGCAAATATTAATTTTTGCAACAATCGATATACAAGGCATAAACAAGATTGGACATCAGCCATTTTTTGAAAAAAATAGATTTTTTTTATTGTACAACAAATTTTATAATCTGTTTGACAAAACATATTAGCATTAGAATCAAGTAGTACAAAAATAAAATACTTATTACAGTCAAATTAGTTTCTACTATTTCAAATTGATGGGAGGTGTCTGTGGGATAATTTTCTTTACCTTCACTTTCTTATTATGAGATTTTATTGAGCGTTTCGGAAATGTAGAAATGTATTTTTTTTTCACCTGTTTTTTTCAGTTCGCGGCGCTTTTCGGCGATAATGCATGAAATAATTAAATCGTTTTGGAAATTCAGGATCGCGTAATTTTTTGGTTATTAGTTTATATATTTGTAATTTGGAAAAAATCTTGATTACAAAAAATGGCGAAGTTTTACTATTTCCTGGTAAATTTGAAAAGGAATGCATCGATTTACATTGTATTCGATTACAGAAGATATTTTTTCTGTAGTTAGTAAAAAATATCTTCTTTATATATCTTATAAATATATATCTTTTTTATATAAATGTATATAAAAAAAGAGTATGACGATTTCACTGTGTTTAAACATATCAATAATCCTAAAGGATAAACTCTGCGACAACAGATACGCACTACATAAAAATGATACTAGATTCTTTTTATTCAAAAACGATTCCTTTTAACAAATTCTTTAAAGCACAACTACTAATAAAGAAGAATATTTATATGTGTGGACGCGTTGGTGCTCAATAGGGCATACTGGTTTATCTAGAGCTATCAAATTTTGTATAGACTTACTCTGAGAAGTTAAAATGTGAAATTTAGATAAATTTTTAAAAATTAGATAAAAATTTAATTAAATAAACTTAAAAACAGTTTTAAGTTTTTCCACTATAATTCTCGCACACATTATAGGAAAAAAAAGATAAACAGATTGCCATTTTAAAATTCTAAAAAATTATTTTTTAATATTACAATCCTCTAAATTTTTCCGTTATTGTGGCAATATTTAGAAGATTTATGAGATATTAAATATAACTGACGTAATATTATTAAAATGACATGGTTTTGAAGTCTATTATAATTAATTACTAAAAAACACTTTTCTCAAAATTCATAGACATGAAGTTATGCATTATGAATAAAATTAAACGCAACTATTATTCCAGATAAACAAATTGATCGCCAAGTTGGCGATAAAAACAATTGATCGCCAATTTGTTATTGTTATAACAATTATAACAATAAACTGTTACAAACAGTTTATTGTCTTGAGCTACAATTTAGAATATTGATCAAAGTTATATATTTCTTCAACGAATAGTAATCTGAGGAAATCGATAGCTTTAACCACCTCCTTTCTGTGTTTTTTAGGTATACGTACAAAAAATAGTGCTCATTTACAGTAATACAGAAATGGCGTGTCTGAAATATATCATTTGAAACAAAAATGGCTTTCAAAAGTAATTCTAGATTTCGATTATAAGTAATAGAACCCTAAAGAATAATGGCTTAAACCAATGTAGAATTTAATTACTGACATTCTATTTTGTCTCTAATATAATGATGCAATAATTCACGGATGAGAACCTTAAAAGATATTAGCATAAACCACTGTAGCAATGTCCCTAAAATGATCTTGCAGTAAGAGACAGATGCTTCTATCGCAGGGATCGATAATTCTCTCAATGATCTTTAATAAAGTTGAAAGTTCTTGACAATTGTAAAAAATATAGAATTATGAAGAGAGAAAATAACCTTAAGAATTAACTAATCACCCTTATCTGCTCATTTATTATTGTTAAAAATTATGATGAATACATATAATCAATTTTATTGATAATATTCTGTTTAAGCGTCATGGTGTGAAATTTTTACCAATTATCTTTCAAAAGATAACCTAATAACATACATTTGATTTAAT
>JAPMOR010105776.1:0-11861 GCA_026543865.1 Argiope aurantia | reverse complement strand
AAAGATAACCTAATAACATACATTTGATTTAATGCCAAAATCATGATAGAACTTTAAAATCAATTTAATCTCACTGATTTCTGCGAAAGATAGTACTATAACTTTTCCACATAATCGCGTTCTATCAACAAAATTGCCATATATTATCATGCAAAAATTGTGAGAAGTCTCATTGCCATTTAACCAAGCGATTTTTCTCTATAACACACTGCGATAGATTTCTCTTAGTCGAACATTTTAATAACATGGTTTCCAGGTGAGTGAGAAATGTTTAAGAAGTCTCAAAGCAATTTCAACTTGCGACTATTATATACAACACACTTTTAAAATTTTCTTTCAGTTTGACACCATTACAATGCGATTTTCATAAAGTATAATGCTAAATTCTTGAGAATTCTTTAAGCAAATTAACCATATGATTTTTCCATACAATACACTGCAACAAATTTCCTTAAATAGCACATTTTAACAACAATCTACGAAACTTTTCCCTCAATAGGGAACCCCAGCAACATTTTGTTCCTTGCATTAATATTGTTACAAACCTGTAATTCGGCTTCCCAGCATAGTTTGTTCCATCAACAGAAGGAAAGTTTTGCAATCATCTGAATGGGACGGAGTCCAGGTGTGCGTCGGAGGTTTCAGAGCTTGGCGACAAACTTGGCGACGAATTTGGCGATTTTGGCGCCAAAATTGATTATACCCGAAACTTCGAGAATTTTCTCGATCCGTCCAGTAGGAACCGAGATACGCCTCGAACGTTCCTGATTGGTTGAGATGCTTCTAGCCCCGCCTCCTGAGACCTATAAAAGGGGCTGCAGCTGCCAGTCAGTAGTCAGATTCGGAGAAGTAGTAGTCGGAAGCGACTGAGTCAAGCTAGTGCTGAACTGAGCTGTGCTCTACTGTCTGCAGTAGATTCTGGTTGTATACTGCTGTGTGTGCTGTTGTATGCTACACGCCTCGGGTGAAGATAATCGTCTTCTGTGCTGTATATAGTTGTCGTTTTTGTGCTGTCCTGTGTGTCTTCGTGTAAATAAACGTCGTTGTTCTTATTCTACTTCTGCCTGCTGATTGAGCGTTCTCCACACCATATAACTTCCACTATCCAAACGAACCCCGGTAAAAATTTCGTAACAATATGCATTTTCTTATAATAGTGCATTCCATTAAAAATTTCATTGCGTTAATTTTTCCTCAATGGTGCTATTTACCAACAGTTTTTCCATGCATTAAATCCATTGCATTTATCTTTATAGAGCATTTAAACAAAACTATATAAAAAGTTTCCTCTGTAGGAAATTCTAACACTTTTTCCCAGTATTTAATTGCATTTTCGATCTATAGGGCATTTCAACAACACCTTTTCCGTGTATTTAAAATGCATTTTCGATTCAGAGAGCATTTTATGAACTCTACAACTTTCCCTCGATAGTGCCATCTGCCAACAGTATTTTTATGCATTAAATTGCATTTTATCACCGAAAAAAATTTTCAACAATGCTCTACAAAATTTTCCTTCAGTAGGGAATTCTAACAACACTTTTTCCATTTAAAGTGCATTTTCGCTATATGGCATTTCTGCAACATTCTACAAAACATTTCCCTCAACGGGCCTTCTACCAACAATTTTTACATTTATTAAAATCGTGAAAGTAATTTTATTCAGTAAAACAACTTCACAGCATGATTTTTTGATACAACATACTATTTCCACTTTCGTTAAAAGGGCCTTTTAAAACATAAGGACGACTTTTCCTGCAGAAGGACATTTTAACAGCTCGACTTACATACTATTCAGTGCAGAGGTCTTGAGTTCCTCAAGGCAATTTTGCTTGATAAAGCAATTTAATCAACTAAGTTTTAAAGTTATATGGTGAAAAGAAATCAAGAAAACTTGCAAAGCAATTTAATCTACATAAGCAATTTTTTTTACATAATATAATGTGACCTTTTTCCTATTTTGGCCATTCCGACGACATAATTCTTGCATAAAAAAGTACAGGAAACCTATACTGATACCATAAATTCATTCCATAAATCTTGTATATTTGTAATCACAATTTTCGAAACTTGAACTGGAGCCTCGTTGAATTAAAATGGTACATTCTAATTTAAATAAGCTTATTATTTAAATTGTCCACAAAGAATCTTGATGTTTTATGTAATTGCCTTGATGTTTTCCAAAATGTTTAAAAATATTATACCACATACTTTTAGAAGCATGTAGTCTTTTAACCACAGGTTTGAACGGAGCGGTAAGGCTTTTGTCATTTTTTTTATTTTGTCTTTGCTCAAGTTGGAAATATGAATTCGAGTTTGATTTCCTGTTATGAAATATCTTACAATTTCCTCTGGATTATGTTGAAATAACTTCAAAATTTCTCGTCCACACTTTTTTAATTCAGAGTGAATAACACAGGATTCATTCAGGTGAAAAAATTCCTCATGTGTAAAACTTCGAGCAAATTGTTATGTATATGGCCATTTGGGATTACCATAATTTTACAAAATTCATACATACTCCATCTTCTTTCATATCTACCAATAATAAGATAAAATGTCTGTGTGTAGGCGTGCCGCGCTTTTTAACATAAATCTCTAAATTTAGTGTATTTTTACTTTGGAGTACGGAAATGTGCACTTTGGAGTATTTTTTCACAAACTTCTCACTGCACAAAAATAGTTTATATATCGTTTTAAAATTCCAAAAAAAGTCAGTGGTATCAATTTAGTTGTAAAGTATTTGCATACAATACTTTAAAAATATTTGTATGTATGTTCTACAAAAATGAGTTTATTATTGTAAATGAGACACAAATGATTTTTATTGTTGCTTCTAGTATTTCATCCTATTTTTTCTTCCATTATTGTTAATAAGTTATAATGATTAGGATTACTTTTTCCATAATTCAAATTTCCATATATAAGTGTTTGAAAACTGCTGCATTTATATCTAATGTTTAAGAAATGATCAAAACAAATTTCAATTTTTATTACCTCATCACTCTGTGAGGTTTCCTCTGTTATAGCGTTTCTCTCATAGTTGAATTCTTTTATTGAATTAGAGAAAGTTTTATTGAACTGTCCTATAGATCATGCAAATCATGAAATATATTCCTGAGTACATACAAAAATTCGGTTTGAAAGATAATTTTATTCTATTCCTGTATTTTTCACAATTGGATGAGTTAAAATTGAATCATTTCCTTCTTTAAAAAAAAAACATTTCATTTTAGGTGGAATGTAAGGAAATCTGATAGTGCCTAATTGAAAGCATTTATATGTACCTTAACTGTATGGACTGAAATTTCTATTGAATCTCATATCATATTTGAATGATTTTTTACTTTTCATATACGCAGTATTGTAATCGTCAAAAAATTAGAACTCGAGATTTTGAATCATTTTCAGGTTTCAGATCTCCCCGAATTTGAAATACAAATATTTATAAAAATGTACGTCTACTGTATGTGACAGAAATAACTCAAAAACGCTTTGAGCTGGACGAATGAAATTTGGTATACGGACTTTAAACCAAATTTGTAAATATCTGTCAAAATTTGAGCAAATTACGCTCAGAGGAAGTCTTTCTGTCTTGCTGTTCCAATATAAATTAACACGATAACTACCAAGTGAATAACATTTTGTGTGCAGTTTTAAGACTTCAATTGCCTGTCAAATTTTGAGCCATATGCAAAAGCTCGGTGACCATCTGTGGACTGTTTGTACTTTCAGAAACTTCTAAACATGATAACTAAAAATGCAATGACTTAAATATATAAATTTGGTATGGTATTTAGTGGTAACTTGTAGTTTCAGTGTCAATTTTTTTCCCAATCAATTGGGGGGGGAGCGTCTAAAACCGGAATTTTATTTTTGGATGCTATTAATCTCATTCAAGGGATTAATCACTAAAATACTCGCCAAGGATGACGCGATATATGCAGTAAATTTGCTAAATTCGCGCCAAAGATGAATATTTCGTAGCTATTGTACGCCAATTCTGGGATAAACTTTTGTTAGAGAATAGGTGAGAAAGTTTGGGGGAGATCTTTCCAACTAATTTCAAGCTTTGTTGAATTTTCGTTAAAAATTGAATATTGGCTGTTTTAAATGACATATAATTAAAACTTTTCTTTTTCATAAATCTTTTTCATTTTTCAAAGTTATTCACATTTGAAATTAAGTGTATTTCCAGAACTCCAGAAATGTGAATCATTTAAAGTTATTCTGATTATTTTTTAGTGTTAGACATGTTGGCGCAATTACTGTTTCAAGTGTCACACAATTTTCAAGGACTCATATATTTGGCTTTTATTATTACAGCGCTGAATTCTATAAATCAGCATATAAATAACAGTTCGTGTATTTAGAAAAAAATCATAATTATTTGTAAACTCTGCATCTAAATAGTCTTTTTTAAATCTGCATATTTGAAGAGATATTATAGTATTTACTTATCGAATACTAGCCCTATTTGGTAACCAGGAAATTGCCCTGGAAATTTGACTGTGCTTATCTTATATTAAATCACTTATGCTTAATTTAATATTCCTGATTCCTTCAAGAAAATGTTTTTAAGCATCAAATTTTAATAGAAATTAGAGTTATATTATCTGAAAAGAAATCATGTTCTGTTTATTTTGTGTCTGAACTATTCTGACAGAGTCAAGTTGCAGGGCATCCTCGCATTTAAAAACGTAATTTTGTGATTCCTCTGTTTTCTAACTATCTTGGTATAGAAACATGACTTCCTTATTTGTCATGCAGATATTAAATAGACTCCCCCTTCATCTCTAGTTCTCAAAACTGGAAAAAAAATGACATAATTAAATATTTGATTCAAAAATTAAAATGAATTGAATTTCAGAACTGCAATGTAATTATTTTTGTTCAAAATTAGACAAAAATTATTCTTAAAAAATTGCCAAAATTTAGAAAACATGTCAACGATTATTAAATTGGTATAATTGAAAAGATGATCGTTTCTGTTTTAAGACGGAATAATAAAATTCATGTTTCTGCTATAATAATTTCAGGAGCTATCACGGAAAAATGTCAATTTCGTTTAACTTTTAATAATTTAAAATTTTAAAATCAATCTTTCTGAGGCCCACATTCTCATTCTCCAATATAGATATGTTCCAAATTTGTAGTTCTAGAT
Organism: Argiope aurantia; assembly: GCA_026543865.1. Classification (NCBI taxonomy): domain Eukaryota; kingdom Metazoa; phylum Arthropoda; class Arachnida; order Araneae; family Araneidae; genus Argiope; species Argiope aurantia. The sequence goes on along the minus strand of JAPMOR010105776.1, from coordinate 6,697 downwards.
CTAATGGTTTCTCGTGGCACTCACACAGACATGCCTTTATAGCTCGTACAGAATAATAGTATCGTCATAGTACCACCTAAAGATAATTTTTTGAACTCATTAAACTGTAAACCCCACCTTATTACCTAAAAAGACTTTTTGTTTAATGTTTGCGATTTCTTTTTTAATAATAAAGATCCTAAGGTAAATAAAACGAGAATTTATGATATAGTTTTCTGAAGCGTATAACTGCATATATTTTTCTTAAAAAATATAAATAATCAACTATGGCAATTAAATACATTTAATTAGATTAAATCAAAGGATTGCAATGATATGGAAAGGTAAAATTACTATGCTAATTATGAAAATTATTTCGAACAAGATCATTAACTATTTCTTTAGGTTTCCAAAGAAAAAAAACTTTTTATTGTCATGTTTTAACCATCATGAAATAATAAAAACCTCATTTCAGTAATTTTTGCAAATTTTAATCTATATGGTTATGAATTGATATATTATTCTAAATCGATTTCTTCAATTGTATTTTTAATATCCCAATATAACTATTCAGAGAAATGAAATAAATGTATCTGATATTTTAGAATTATTCTTCATTTTCATGAATGCATTTAAATTGAAAATGAATCAGATAATTCTTGTGATGATTCTACATAATGAAAAAAAATGATTCTACTTTCACTTATAATTATTACAGTTTCATTCATAAATTACCTACACGTGTTTGCTCTACATATGATTTTACAAAAAATAGCTTTCAATTTAGTCTTATAGATAGAGTGTAATATTTACACATTAGTATTTTATATTAACTTTTTTTAATAGCAAAGATTTTTTAAAAAATTGGCAGAAATTCGTAGAATTATGGAAATAATATTTTTCATCTCCTTTTAAATAATTTTTTCTCTTGCAAGATGATTACAAATTTCTTATGATACTACTAAACAGTTTCGTGTTTTAGCAAAACAATGCTACGAAAATTTCTATGATGTAGAAGGGATTTTATTATCGAAATATTATAATAATATCGCATTTTGCATCGTGCTATATGGAAATCATTAAATACAGTCTCTTACAAGATGTGTTGAAATCTCTTTTATGCACTGTTAATGTGTTTTATGTTATTATGAAACGATGCATAAGCTTAGACATTTCATGAATCAGCTATCTATCTGATCAATTTCTGATCTGAATCCTGCTCTGTAGTCAAGGTCGTATATTAAGCGTTTTTAAAATAATTTCGAAATGTGTGGACTTTATAATATGGAATAATGCATCTGCTAGTTTTATACTGCCACGTTTGTTTATTTTAATATATACAAATAAATTTGATGAAAAAATTATCTCTGGTCAAAATCTAATCAGAATGCCTTGTTGTATATATAAGTCACATTTCCAACTTATTATAGGTGTCGTCCTTTTGCACCATGATTTATAAATATCACTTCTAACAAAAATTCCAGTATACATAATTAAATTGTTATATGAATCACAATTTTCGCATCAGATTTATAAATACCGTTTCTAACCAGAATGTCTTTTTGTATATTTAACTTATTTTATAAAACTGTCATATGTATCGCAATTTTCGCTTCGTAATTTATAGATATTATTCCTAACCAAAATGTCTTGTAGATAAAGGTCATATTAACAATTGTTATAAGTGTTGCCACATAATTATTACTTTTAACCAGAATTCCCATGTTGTATATGCAAGTCCTATTATCAAATTGTTATATGAATCACAATTTTCACATTGTATCGTTTCTAACCAGAATCTTTATTGTATATGCAAGTTGTATTATTATTATCGCTTTATATCTCTCAATTTTCGCATCGTAATTTATAAATAGCACTACTAGATCATACCATCAATTGTTATATGTGTCGCCACAAAAATACCACTTCTAATCAGAATTCCCATGTTGCCTATAGAAGTCATATTATCAATTTTTTATATGTATTGCAATTTTTACATCGGATTTATAAATGTCGTTTCTAACCAGAATGTATATTTAAGTTATATCATCAAATCGTTTTATGTCTCTCAATTTTCGCATCGTGAATTATAAATACCGCTTCTAACTAGAATGTCATATATATGTAGGTTACGTTATCAATTGTCCTATGTGTCGCCTCATAAATACCTCTTTTAACCAGAATTCCCATGTTGCATATACAGGTCACCTTCTCAAATTGTTATATAACAATTTTCACATCGTATCGTTTCTAACCAGAATGTCTTATTGTATATAAAAGTCATATTATCAAATCGCTTTATGTCTCTCAATTTTAGTATCTACTACTTTTTTTAGAATTCCCATGTTACATACACAAGTCAGATATTAAAATTGTTATATGTACTACAATTTTCGCATGGTATGGTTTCTAACTAAAATATCTTGTATATGCAAATCCTATCATCAAATTGATATATATACTGCAATTTTCGCATGGTATGGTTTCTAACTAAAATATATTGTTGTATATGCAAGTCGCATTATCAAATTGCTGTATGTACTGCAATTTTCGCATGGTATGGCTTCTAACTAAAATATCTTGTTGTATATGCAAGTCCTATTATCAAATTGTTATATGTGCTGCAGTTTTCACATGGTATGGTTTTTAACTAAAATATCTTGTTGTATATGCAAGTCCTATTATCAAATTGCTGTATGTACTGCAATTTTCGCATGGTATGGCTTCTAACTAAAATATCTTGTTGTATATGCAAGTCCTATTATCAAATTGTTATATGTACTGCAGTTTTCACATGGTATGGTTTTTAACTAAAATATCTTGTTGCATATGCAAGTCCTACTATCAAATTGTTATATGTGTCGCATTTTTGCAGCGTTATTTATAAAAACCGTTTATGAGAATTCGTTCAAATACGATAACATAAAGGTTTATTCTGAGATAGATTATAAAATTTCATGAATCGGATTTTTTTTTGTCAGTCCCTAAGCCACATTTCTCTACTAAAAAGGAATTCTAGATCTAACACCTCAATTATTAAAACCCGATCTTCTGATATCGAAAGGGAAGAAAAAAAAAAGGGTGGTCGACTTCCCACTCAACGGAATGACGGAGCGATCACCCCTCTGTCCATAATCTCTGGCCAAAAAATTTTTCTCCTTGACCGCGCAGGAGTTAATAAAGTGGATTCGGTGAAAAGGTACGTGCTGGCTCCACAAACATGCATTTCCGAAAGAAAGCCAAAAAAAGGAGTACTAATTCCCATTGCAATCCAGCAAGGCTCCTCCGTGCGTCCTGGGCCCCTCCCATAGAAGACCAAAGAGAGGCTCCACTGGTATCGATCTCGGGCACATTTTAGACGACCAGACCCGCTCTTGGAACGAATCCAACCGAAGTCCTCACTGGTTACCAAGGTAGGTAGCGGTAAAAACAGACCGAGATATGCTTTTTTGTGACCATGGGGTGAAATAGTATCGCACACCATGCAAAACGGGGCAGTAAAAAATAATTTCAAGAGATTTTTGTTCCATTGTTTTATATTCTTCAATGGCTTTCGCACTTGCACGTTTGTGCCATTCTGTTATGGCCAAATGCTGATTAAAGTTGAATCGATATCGCTAAATGGAAATGGTGAAGTGGTTTTCCCCTCTTTATGTTTTTGTTTTTAAAATAATAATGGGAGGCATTTCCGTCGATAACCGAAAGAAAAATATAGAGGGAAGGAAATGGGATTTTTTTTTCCTGGGTGGAGGCAGGTTTTTGGATAAGAAAACTCAGAATTCCACCCTAGAATTTCATTGATTCATATCTGTAACATTTCAATTTCTTAAAGAAGTATTATTTTTTTGCCTTTCAATAATTTGCCTTTTTTTTACTGCCAAAATTCTAATCAAAATTCAATCGATATTATTAAAAAAAATTTGAAACAGGTTTTTTTTCCTAATCTATTGTCCACCACCACCCTTAAGAAAAAAGCAGTTTATTGAGAAATTGTTTAATTTCGATTGGCATTTTATTTATTGTCAAAAGGCTAATGAAAATTAAACCGATATTAATAAGAAAATTTAAGTCACGTTTTTTTTTTTAAATTATCTTTCCCCCAAAATATCATTATTTCCATAAATAACAGACAGGAAATTGAAGAGAAAAAGAAGGCACTTTAAAGTAACTAAAAGACGAATACTAACAATCAAATTATTTTAATATAAATTTTAAAATATTTTTTCCTTAAGTAAGTATCACATGTTTTGCCATTAAATAAGTTTCCGTATGCTCGTTTGCCATTTTGTTATAGTTAAAATGCCGATAAAAATTAAGCTGAAATTATTAATTATGGAAATTTAAAGCAAATTTTTTTTCTTAATCTCTTGATTCGCCGCCCAAAAAATGGTTATTTTCATAAATAACTGTAAAGAAACTAAAGAGAGAACAAAATATTGCCTTTTGAAAGATAGCACTTAAAATAACTAAAAGACGAATACCAACAATCGAATTATTTTGACATAAATTTAAAATATTCTGGGTTTTTTTCCCTTAAGTAAATATCATACCTTTTGCCTTTCGATGGGTTTTCATTTGATAAAGTGTGTTTTTCTGCTAAAGCATGATGCTATTTAAAATTAAATTGATATCATTTGCAGAAAAAGTTTCGAACAAGTTATTTCTAATTTCTATTTTTTTAAAATAATGATTTTTTAAACTGAGTTCCATTAATAACACAATTTAACAAAACAATTAACACAAATTTAAAGCATTTTGTTTCTTTAAACAAATATCACATCTTTTACCTTTCAGTAAATTTTCATATGCTCGTTTAATATTTTGTTATAGCTAAAAAATACCAATCAAAGTTAAACCAATGTTATTAATTAAAAAAATTTAAAACAATTTTTTTCTAATCTCTTGGGTTTTTCTTCTAAAAATATGATTTTTTCATAAATATTTTTAGGGAAATTGAGAAAAGAAAGAAACATTTCCCTTTAAATGCAAGTCCTTAAAATAACTAAAAGACGAATATCAACAATCGAACTCTTTTGACGTAAGATATTTAGTATTTTGTCTTTTAGTGGGTTTTCATTTGATAAAATGTGACATTCTAATAACGCCTAATGCTATTTAAAATCAAATTGATATCATTAACAAAGTAAGTTTAAAACAAGTTATTTCTAATTTTTTTAAAAAAATAATGATGATTAATTTCCTAAATAGCTTTTAAAAAAAGTTGAGAGGGAAAGAAAATTTCCTTTTAAAATATAGCATTTTCAAGAACTAAAGGTAGAATACTAACAATCGAATTATTCTGACGTAAACTTAAAAGATTGGGTTTCTTGAAAGAAATATCGCATTTTTTTGCAGTTCAATAAGTGTTCATGTTCTCGTTTGCTACTTTTTTATAGCTAATCAAAATTAAACCGATTTAATTAATTATGAAAATTTCAAACAAAATCATTTTTTCCACAAAATTTTCTCTCAATTTCCATAAAAAATTTAAAGAAAATTGAAGGGAGTAAAAAATATCTTCTCTTGAAATACAGCTCTTAAAAAACTTAAGGACGAATACCAGAAATCGAGTTATATTGACACAAATTTAAAACATTAAGTTTTTAAAAGTAAATATCACTTATTTTGTTTCTCAATAGGTTTTCATTCGATCAAGTGCTAATTAATTAAAATCTAACCTAATGCTAATTAAAATCAAACTGATAACATTAATATAATAAATTTCAAACAAATTATTTCTAATCTCTGGAGGTTTTTTTCAAATTATATCATTCGATAACCTAAAGGAAATTGAAATAAAAAAGAAATGTTTTTGGGGGGGGGGTAGCAGGATCAGAAGAAATTAAAAGATAAATACCAGCAATCAAAATGATTTGACATAATCTAAAAAATTTAGTTTCTTATGTTTTTCTTTTGCTCTGTAATATTTAAACGTACTATTCTATTATATTAAAGTAGTAACTGAAGTCAAATCGATATCAATAATACAAAAGATATCGAATCATAGAACATATGCCCTCAGTTATTTTTACTTATCAAAACCATAGCAGTTACTTTCATCAGAAGGTCAGAGAGTTCATTAGTCTTGGTAGCAACACGTAATCAAGGAAATAAATTATGGATTTAATTCGCTAAATTTAATTAAATCTAAATTATTTCGGTTTTTTAAAGAAATACAAATTATCTGCATTTTTAAAATGTCTATTCCATTTTAACAAAATAACATTTAAAATCAAATATCTAATATTACGCAAGAGATATTAAAAATATCTCTGTTTCTTAAATTTAAAATCAAAATGAATATTCAAATTATTTTTCTATTTTTAATGAATTTAAAAAAAAATATTTGAAGCATATGTTTCAACGAAACATTTCATTGCTTAAATGAAACTATAATCGTTTTCATTGTCGCCATTAATATTTTTCTTTTTTTATTGATGATAATTAAATAATAATATTCCATTTTTTTTTCGTATTGGATATGTTTCAGTATGAGGCATTCGTTTAATGAATTTTTGAAATTCTGTTGCATTTAAAATTAAAATTTAAGTTAACCAAATAAGGGTGAAATGGTTTTTAGAGTGCTCACACTGTTGCTTATTCCTTCGATATAATTAGATGTATAAAGATACAGACAGAAAATTGGGAAAATGCACAGCATAATGAACAATATATATAAGGCTTCTATAATAGTACGAGGTATATGTCTATCATAACA
>JAPMOR010105768.1:0-20390 GCA_026543865.1 Argiope aurantia | reverse complement strand
ACAGTGAAACCCACATTCCTGTTTTAAATGCAGGAAATATGGTGCATTCCACCCCTTTAGATATTGCCAATATTCTCGGTCAAGCATTCGCACAAGTATCCGCTATAGATTCTTACAGACCTGAATTTCTGGCAGCTAAGAATCGCGCGGAACGGTTGCCTTTGCGCTTTAAAGCCCAAAATACCAGTCCATATAACTGTGCATTCAAGTTTTCGGAACTGGAAACGGCTTTATCTAAATCCCATGATACAAGCCCTGGACCAGATGGGATGACGTATAATATGCTCCGCCATTTAGACGCAACTTCCCTTTCGAATCTGTTATTATTATTTAACAGAATATGGATTGAACAGAAGTACCCGTCGCAATGGCGAGAGGCTATTGTGATCCCAATATTAAAACCTGGCAAGGAAGCATCTAACCCTCTGAACTACCGACCAATTGCTTTGACGAATTGCCTCTGCAAAACCTTTGAAAGAATGGTCAATGCACGTCTTATTCACGAATTGGAGAAACAAGGATGTATTCCCCCGTTGCAGAGTGGTTTCCGAAGAGGTAGATCAACTTTTGATAACCTGGTTTTATTGGAAACCCAGATACGCAACACATTTGTTAGAAGGAACCACCTTGTCTCCATATTTTTTGACATTGAGAAGGCGTATGACCGGACATGGCGCTATGGAGTACTTTCTAGACTTTATAATTTTGGTTTTAGGGGAAACCTCCCCATATTTTTACAGAATTTTTTATCACATCGGACTTTTAAAGTTCGTGTAGGTAACTTTTATTCTGACTCTTTTATTCAAGCTGAGGGAGTTCCGCAAGGAAGTGTCCTCAGTGTTACACTTTTTATTATTCACATTAGTCAAGTTTTATCTGTTTTACCTTCATCTGTTCAGGCATCACTTTATGTTGATGACCTACAGATTTCATGCCAGGGCAGCAATATGAATTTAATAGAGCGGCAATTGCAAAATGCCGTTAATAAAGTATTAGCTTGGTGCGATAAAAACGGGCATACTATCTCTCCAGAGAAGAGCCGATGCATTCATTTCTGCGGAATTGAAGTCTCAAGGTGTCACAGATGTCCGCCGTAATACCATCCGGAGAGACGGCAATATAATTGAGACAAAACACCATATCTTGACTTTTAAGTCGCCAAAATTACCTGAATTTATATATGTGGGATATATAAAGCGACCTGTCAGACCATACATACCTAATCCCCTGAGGTGTTTTAATTGCCAGCGTTTTGGCCACTCGAAGGCGAACTGCCGCGGGACCCTCACTTGCGCCCGCTGTGCAGGAAAAGAACATGATAGCCAGCAGTGCACCGCACAAGAAAAGTGCGTGAACTGCGGGGGAAATCATACATCCTTCTCTCGATCGTGTGAACGTTGGATTCTAGAAAAGAGAATAACAACAATTAAAATCAAGGAAAACATCTCGTATCCCGAGGCTAGGCGAAAACTTTCAATACAAACGCCTACGCCTGGTGTAAGCTATGCGTCTGCTGTTCAAAAAATCTTTTTGTGCAAATTGTACATGTCCCAGTTGTGTTAAATCTGTCAAAGCAGTAAAGAAAACCTCTGAATCGGATACAGAACAATCCATAAACAGTGCTTCTGACACTGACAAACAAGTAAAACCCCAAACCAAATCTAGATCTCAAAAGTCAATAAAATTAAAACTTGCAAAGCGTGGCCAAACACAGAAAGATCTATCTGCAAAACTTAAGAAATCAATTAGCAAAAATTCTGTCGCTTTGGGACTAGCGGCACAAGGTTTAGCACATAAGGACTTGACGTCCATATTCAGTGGTAAACGTAATGGTCCCGACCTTAAACTGCACCCATCGGAAGATGAGGATGATTTTGATATGAGTTGCGACGTTTCTGCAACTCCTACTGTTGCTCCTTATAATTCTGTGACACATCTCTCTTGATGGGTACCTTCCTTTCTTGGAATTGTCGCGGCATTCGGTCCAAACTTCAGGACATGAAGACCATTATCAACACCTTTCATCCAGTTTGTTTTGGTGTTCAAGAGACCTTCTTGACACCCAACATCCCCTTAAAACTACGAGGCTATAATTGTATTCGGAAAGATGCAGGCACCGGAGTGCACAATTCTGGAGGTGTCTGCATTTTGACATCAAATCTATACCCGAGCACACCGTTAAATTTACATACACCTCTACAGGCTGTGGCTGTACAAGTTCATATCAGAACACTGGTTACAGTCTGCTGCATCTATTTGCCACCTCATGATGTCATTAGCCAACAGGCACTTAACAATTTAATCGACCAGCTTCCGTCACCTTTACTGATAATAGGGGATTTCAATGCTCATAGTTCTATGTGGGGTTCGAATAGTACAAATTCTCGTGGGCGACAGATCGAACAGTTTATAACTATTAACTGTCTCTGTCTGCTCAATAATGAAGAAAAAACGTACTTCCATGAACCCACACGTACTTTCCACAGTATTGACTTGGCCATATGCTCTCCCGACTTACTGCCTTTGTTGAACTTTGCTGTCAGTGAAGATCTCTACAACAGTGATCACTACCCTTTAATAATCTCGCAGGCTGATAGAAGTGGTGCGGCCTTATATCCACCACGTTTCCTATTCCAGCGGGCAGATTGGGCTACTTTCACTCAGCTGGCAGAAATTACCGAGACTATGGTTAATACTTACGATATTACGGAGGCAGCGCAAAATGTTATTGATTGCATTATATGTGCCGCTAACAACACCATCCCAAAATGTTCCCCACATTTACGAAAATTTCGTCGCCCGTGGTGGAATGAGGCTTGCCGTGACAGTAACAAAGAACAAAAGAAAAGATGGAACATTTTTCGAAGGTACCCTTCAACAGAGAATCTTATAGCTTTTAAATTTGCCAGAGCCAATGCACGGCGGATTCGCCGACAGTGTCAGAGGGAATCATGGATTCACTTCATATCATCAATTACATCCTCTATTTCTAGTAAATTACTTTGGAAGAAGGTGAAGGCTGCAAACGGAATCTATAGAGACTTTTCTTTCCCTGTATTGAAGATAGGACGTGGAATGGTCTCCTCTCCCTTAGACGTTGCCAATACTCTCGCAGAAGCCTTCGCACAAGTTTCCGCTTCTGATTCATACCAGCCCGCATTCGTGGCGACTAAGAATCGAGCGGAACGGAAGAATTTACGTTTTTCCACCCGAAGATCTCTTCCCTACAATTCCGATTTTAGCATGCATGAACTACTATTGGCCTTATCTAAAGTACATGATACTAGTCCCGGACCGGATGGAATTACGTACAATATGCTTAGCCATTTATCTACGTCCTCTCTCACTAATCTGCTGCGTTTATTCAATCGTATATGGATTGAACAGAGGTTCCCGTCGCAATGGCACGAAGCTATTGTGATACCAATCCTCAAACCCGGGAAAGATTCGTCTAACCCTCTACATTATAGACCTATTGCGCTCACAAGTTGTCTGTACAAGTTGCTTGAGCGCATGGTTAATGCCCGTCTTGTTTTTGAACTTGAGAGGAAAGAATGCATTCCACAAATGCAGAGTGGTTTTCGAAAAGGACGCTCAACATATGATAATATCGTCCTACTCGAGACCCAAATACGCAACGCATTTGTTCGCCGAAACCACCTGGTCTCCATCTTCTTTGATGTCGAAAAGGCTTACGACCGTACCTGGCGCTTTGGCATTCTTAAAACTCTTTTTAATTTTGGTTTTAAGGGAAATTTACCTATTTTTTTAAAAAACTTTTTATCTTTGCGAAAATTTCGTGTTCGGATTGGCGATTGTTATTCAGATTCTTTTATTCAAGCTGAAGGGGTTCCACAAGGAAGTGTCCTTAGTGTAACGCTCTTTATTATTCATTTTAGTCAAATCCTTAACATTTTACCACCATCTGTCGAGGGCAACCTGTATGTAGATGATCTTCAGATCTCCTGTCAAGGTTGCAATATGCACCTAATAGAGCGCCAGCTGCAAGTTGCAGTTAATAAGATAATAGACTGGTGTGAGGAGAACGGACATACGATTTCCGCCGAAAAAAGTAAATGCGTTCATTTTTGTCGGAAGCGTGAAATTCATTTAGACCCTTTAATTAATATTAAGGATACCTCAATCCCTGTGGTTGGTGAAATAAAGTTTTTGGGAGTAGTGTTTGATCGTAAACTCACTTTCCTTCAGCATATTTTATATTTGCGGAAGAAGTGTGACAGGTCAATGAACATTCTAAAAGTACTTTCTAAAACCTCTTGGGGAGCAGACCGTACATCTTTGCTTCGAATTTATGAAGCAGTTATTTTATCCCGTATTGATTATGGATGTATGGTATATGGTTCTGCACGGTCCTCCGTTTTGAGTAAACTAGATACTATACACCACACCGCCCTGAGAATTTGTTCAGGAGCTTTCCGAACCTCACCAGTTGAAAGTCTTTACAATGTATGTCACCAACTGCCGCTAAATTTGAGGCGCCAAAAAATATATGTCCAGTATTACCTCCGATCATTATCCGTTCCAAAACATCCCATAGTTTCTATGATGCATTCCGCTCGGCTTCGGAGATTTTACGCAGCCCGACCATCTAACATTCTTCCTTTTTGTGAACGAGTAAAATTGCTTCTCGCTGATTCTGTGCTTAGTGATATGGGTATTCAGTCATTTGATTTATTTTCATTTCCACCTTGGGATATTCCTGAGTTTTCCTTCTTAAACCCATTCTGTGGGTTCGAAAAGTCTACAACGGCCCCTGTGGTTTTTAAAAAACTCTTTGGTTCTCATCGCTGTCAATTTTCATCCTATATGCCTATTTTTACAGATGGTTCTAGGTCAGATGATCATGTTGGGTGTGGTATTGTGTTTGGAACACAAACATTCGGCTACAGTCTACATACATGCCTCTCTGTGTTGTCTACCGAATTATTAGCAATTTTCTATGCCTTACAGAAAATTTCTCAAAGCTCAGAACGCAAATTTTGTGTTTATACTGACAGCATGAGTTCCCTAGAAACTCTTTCCCATTTTCATAGTCGACTTCATCCCATTGCCTTGGAAATCTTGGATCTTTTGAGGACTCTAAGGAATAGAGACTTTGAATTATTATTCTGTTGGGTCCCAAGTCATGTCGGAATAATCGGAAATGAGCTGGCGGATAACGCTGCTAAAACAGCAATTTTGTTTATGCAGCATGAAATACCCTTCCCCGACGCGAAGAACCTTTATTCCAGACATATTTATTCGTTATGGCAACAATCATGGAATCAGCAGATAAATAATAAATTGCGTAGCATAAAACCAACAATTACATCCTGGTCCTCTCATCCAATGCGTGAGCTCGATGTCAAATTGACTAGACTCCGCATTGGTCATACTCGTATAACTCACAAATATCTTCTATTTGGTGATCGAGCTCCTCTCTGTTCGAGATGCCAAGTGCTTTTAACGATTCGTCATATTTTTATTGAATGTCCTGATTTCAATTTTCATCGTTTACGGTATTTTAACTCCTCAGCACTAGACATGCCATCGCTGTTAGGAGAGAATCCTCACAAAAACCTTTTTAAATTTATTAGGGCAATTGGTTTTTATAATTCCATTTAAACTTCATAATTTTTAATTTGTTCAATTTTCCACCGTTTCGTTTTAATTTTAACGTCGACTTTTAATGCATCTTTTATTACTATTAAAGTTATTTTTTAGGTTGTATTAGAAAAAACTTTTATCAACCATACGTCTGGCGCAGTATAGCCTACACTGGCTCTTGTGCCAATAAAACAAACAACCAACCAACCAACCAACCCCCACGTGTTTGACGTACGTGGCGACCCATTAGACGGGTGGTACATCTCGGTCTCCGGTGTATCAATTGGCCGGTATCCCAGGCATCTGACTGGGCTGCTCAAGGGGATCAAGCGAAGGGGTCACTCCTTGGGCTTGGCGTTAAGGGTGGTCACTGTCCCCGGGGGTGACTCCGAGCGTATAGGTTCCGGCTAGCACCAAGGTAAGCGCCGAGGCTGGGAATGGCCAAAGCCGGTGGCTGCCTTCCCTTGTTGTGCTCCGTGGTGGGCGGTGCCGTCGGACCCGAATCTTTTCTGGTATCGTATGGGCTCCTCCAAACGTGGTCCCTTCAGTGGGCATCATAAAGTTCCATCTAATCCTAATTTAAGTAACCACTTTGATTCTTTTTACGTTTTGAAAAGAATTTCGGACAAGAATGAAACCTTTTCAAATGTCTCCCCATTTTTAGTCCAAAAGGCCGTAACTGCAACTGTTTGTGAAATTACATCTATCAAGAAGATGCGTTCTGGTGACTTGTTAGTAGAGGTGAATTCTCGAAAACAAGCCCAGCAGCTTCAAAAACTAAAAGCTTTAGCAACAATAGCCATTACAGTAAGTTCTCATCAATCTCTGAATACTTCCAAAGGTGTCGTTACCTGCGGAGAAATGTTAAATGCCCCCGTAGAGATAATAAAGAAAGAAATGAAACCACAAGGTGTAATTGACGTTCGCCGCATAAATATAAGGCGAGATGGACAGCTTATAGAAACTAAACACCACATTCTGACTTTTCAGACACCAAACTTACCCGAATACGCTTATGCCGGCTATATTAGATTACCAGTCCGTCCATACATTCCAAACCCTCTTAGATGTTTCCAGTGCCAGCGCTTTGGCCACTCAAAGACAAATTGCCGCGGGTCACTTACTTGTGCCCGTTGTGCTGGTAAAGGGCATGAGAGCCAGCAGTGTTCCGAACAAGAAAAGTGCGTGAACTGCGATGGCAGCCATCCCTCTTATTCTCGATCCTGCCCGCGTTGGGTACTGGAAAAACAGATTACAACAGTCAAAATTAAAGAAGGTATACCATACTCTGAGGCCAGGCGAAAGGTGCAAATACAAACTCCTAAGCCTGGTATTAGTTATTCTTCTGTTGTAAAGAAATCATTTTGTGAAAACTGCTCCTGTAATAATTGTAAAAAAATTGCCATAAAATCTAAAAACATAGAGAAAAAATCAGATTCCGATACCGAAAATTCTACAACAAGTTCACCTGAAACTTCTCAACTTGTAAAACCAAAATCGAAATCAAATCGCAAAATTCACTAACACTGCAGCTTGCGAAGCGCGGCCCTTCGCATAAAGACCTAAATGTAAAATTTAAAAAATCCAAAGCGAAAAATTCCGTCGCCTTAGGTTTAGCGACGAAAGGTGTGGTCCATAAGGACTTATCATCTATCTTTGGTGATGCACCCAATATTAACCCTGATATAAAATTGCATCCATCTGAGGATGATGATGACTTGGAGATGAGTTACGAAATTCAGACATCTCCAACTACTGCCTCTTGTCTTTCCTCTTCAAAAAGACTCTTAATGGGTACCTTCCTTTCTTGGAATTGTCGTGGCATTAAGTCCAAACTTCCTGACATCAAGTCCATTTTCAACAAATTTCATCCAATCTGTTTTGGTGTTCAAGAAACCTTCTTGACACCCAATATTCCGATTAAATTGCGTGGTTATAATTGTACTCGTAAAGATGCAGACACAGGAGCTCGCATATCTGGAGGTGTCTGTATCTTCACATCCAATTTATATCCGAGTACACCTCTTACTTTAAGCACATCTCTACAGGCTGTGGCTGTACAAGTTCACACAAGAACATTGGTCACAGTCTGCTGTATTTATTTACCTCCTCATGATGTCATCTGTCAGCAAGAACTCGACAACTTAGTGGACCAGCTTCCTTCACCTTTCATCTTACTCGGTGATTTCAATGGGCACAGTACCCTGTGGGGTTCAGATAGCACAAACTCGCGTGGAAGGCAGATTGAGCAGTTTATTACCAATAACTGTCTCTGCCTGCTGAATGGTGAAGAGAAAACTTACTTCCACGAACCTACTCGTAGCTTCCACAGTCTTGATCTGGCCATTTGTACACCTGAACTGCTACCATTCTTCACTTTAACAGTTAGTAATGATCTTTACGGCAGTGATCACTTTCCCATTATTGTCTCGCATACTGAAGGGGATGGGGCGACTCTGCACCAACCTCGTTTCATATTCCAGCGAGCACATTGGGATGAATTCGCACTGTTGGCAGATATCACTCAAACTATGGTCACTACATCAGACATCTCGGAAGCTGTTCAATGTATCCTTGAAACCATTATAAAAGCCGCTAATAATACTATACCGAAATCTTCCCCACGTCTAAGAAAATATCGCAGACCGTGGTGGAATGAAGCCTGCCGCGAAAGTTATAAGAAACAAAGGAAGATGTGGAATATATTTAGAAGGTACCAGACAACAGAGAACTTGGTCGCTTTTAAGAAATCCAAAGCGCTTGTTCGTCGCATTCGCCGCCGCAGTCAGAGAGAATCGTGGATATCATTTGTTTCCTCAATAACATCCAATACTTCCAGTAAGACTTTGTGGAGAAAAGTAAAGGCTGCTAATGGGATATATAGTGAATCTTCCATTCCTGTGTTAAATACCGGAAATGAAATACATTCCGCCCCATTAGACATAGCCAATATTCTGGGTCAAGCATTTGCACAAGTTTCCGCAATAGATTCATATAGTCCCGGGTTTCTGGCAATCAAGAATCTCGCGGAACAGATGCCTTTGCGTTTTAATGACCAAAGTACTTTTTCATACAACTGTGAATTTAGAATGCATGAACTGGAAGCAGCGTTATCTAATGCCCATGATACCAGTCCCGGTCCAGATGGAATCGCATATAACATGCTTCGTCATCTGAAAAAAACTTCACTTTCCAATCTACTGTTTCTATATAACAGAATATGGACGGAGCAAAAATACCCAACAAAGTGGTGCGAAGCTATTGTGATTCCCATCTTAAAACCTGGTAAAGAACCATCGAATCCTCTGAACTATAGACCAATTGCTCTGACGAGTTGTCTTTGTAAGACCTTCGAGCGCATGGTCAATGCTCGCTTGATGTATGAACTGGAGAAACAAGGATGTATATGTCCATTGCAGAGTGGTTTCCGTAGAGGTCGATCTACCTTCGACAATCTCGTATTACTGGAAACACAAATCCGCAATGCATTTGTCAGGAGGAATCACCTTGTCTCCTTATTCTTCGACATTGAAAAAACCTATGACCGTGCTTGGCGCTTTGGCATACTTTCAACACTTTTTAACTTTGGTTTTAGGGGAATTTACCCATATTTTTACAGAACTTTTTATCTCATCGAACATTTCAAGTTCGTGTAGGGAACATTTATTCAAATAATTTTATTCAAGCTGAGGGAGTTCCCCAGGGAAGTGTCCTCAGTGTTACAATTTTTATTGTTCATCTCGGTCAAATTTTGAATCATTTGCCTTCATCCGTTAATGGAACCCTTTATGTTGACGATCTGCAGATCTCATGCCAGGGTAGTGATATGAATGTAGTAGAGCAATTATTGCAAAATGCTGTGGACAAATTGGTGGCTTGGTGCAAGAACAATGGACACACTATTTCGCCAGAGAAGAGTCGCTGTGTGCATTTCTGTCGTAAACGGAACTATCACCAGGATCCTAACATTCAAATAGAGAATGTTCCAATTCCTGTTGTGAATGAAATACGTTTTCTGGGAGTGATTTTCGATCGGAAACTGACCTTCCTTCCGCATATCTTACACCTACGGAAGAAGAGTGAGAAATCCTTGAATGTTTTAAAAGTACTCTCCAGAACATCTTGGGGTGCCGATCGAACCTCTCTTCTTCGTATTTATCAGACAATAATTCTCTCTCGAATCGATTATGGTTGCATGGTATATGGCTCCGCCCGTTGAACTGTTTTGCGGCGACTGGATACCGTCCATCATTCCGCTTTGCGCATTTGCTCTGGTGCGTTCCGCACTTCTCCAATAGAAAGTCTCTACGTTATTTGCCATCAGCTACCACTTTCTTTAAGACGTCAGAAATTGTCCGCTACGTTTTATTTCAGAACACAATCCCTTCTAAAGCACCCATTAAGAGAAATATCGCTACCAATTGGCCTTCGCCGTCTTTATAATGCCCGTCCTTTTCATATTCTACCATTTTGTGATAGAACCAAAATACTCTTGCATGATTCGGATCTTGACACAGTTCATGTTAAAGCTGTTGACTCGTTTAGTTTCCCACCCTGGGATATTCCTCAATTTTCCTATTTGAATCCTTTCAGAGAATTTGATAAATCTTCAACCTCTCATATTGTTTTCCAACAGTTTTTTCAACTACATCGTTATCGGTATTCATATTTTGTGCCAATTTTCACGGATGGCTCGAAATTGGAAGATTATGTTGGTTGCGGCATAATTCTTCCTTCTGATACACTGAGCCACCGTCTACACAACTGTTGTTCCGTTTTTACTGCTGAGTTGGTGGCTATCTTCTTTGCCCTTCAAAAAATTTCAACCTCCACTCAGCGTAAATTTGCCATTTATACCGATAGCATGAGTGCTTTAGAGACCCTTTCACACTACCACAATCGGATGCATCCGATTGCTATTAGAATTTTATTGACTTTACGTCTTTTAAAAAATGAAGGCTTTCAGTTTATTTTCTGTTGGGTTCCGAGTCACGTAGGCATTCATGGAAATGAAAAAGCAGATTCAGCTGCAAAATCTACAACGTCATTTTTGAGCTTTGGACTTCCCTTTCATGATATTAAAACGTCCATCTCTCGTCACATTTTTTCTGACTGGCAAAAGTCCTGGTATCTGCAGATCCAAAATAAGTTACATTCTGTGAAAACTGACATTATTTTGTGGCCTGTACATCCTATACGTGAGATGGATGTTAAATTGACACATCTCCGTATAGCACACACTCGTTTCACCCACAAACATTTAATATTTGGCGAAAATGCGCCTACATGCAACAGATGCCGAGTAAATTTTACTATTCACCATATTTTAATTGACTGTCCTGTTTTCAGTTCTTATCGTGTTCTTTTTTTTACCTCGTCTTCTTTGACTTTACAAGACTTGGTGGGTGAAATACACCACCCAAATATTTTTAAATTCTTAAGAGCGATTGGTCTCTATACTTGTATTTAGCATTATTTTCCTTTTTCGTATTTTAACATTTGGTTTCGACTTTGCATAAGTTTTTTAAATTTCGATTAATCATAAATTGTTCGTTAAAACTATCGTTTATTTTCAAATTATAGAATCTTTTATCATATTTTAGGCTGCTTTATCTTCATATGTGAACTTCATAAAAAATAAATGTGCTTTTGGACCTTTTCTTATGTTACCTCATGATTGGCGCAGTATAGTCAAGTGTGGCTCTTGCGCCAATAAACCATACAAAACCAAAACCAAACCCCTGGTGGTGCGTTTTTGAACTTATTTTGTTGGGAAAGAAATTTATATGACATCCATTAAACTATTACTAAGTTTGATGACATTTAATCCAATGGTTTTTTTTATTAGCAGTTCAAAGTGGAACTTCAATTATAACTACTCTGTATGTTGAGTATAAAAATGAGATAAAGCAAAATGAAGTTGCACAATATTAATTTTATGAAATATTTTTAAAAATTAACTCGGTAAAAAAAACAAGAACAAATGTAACTATGCATATTCAATTCTGATATTAATACTTTTTATTTACAAAGATTAAATGAATAACAATATATTTGATGATTTTGCAAGGAAATGGGTCATTTCAACTTCTTTAACAGCACATAAAAAGATAAACATACATTTATCAAGCAAAAATAAAGTAAAATATTCACCATCTAAAGTACTAAAATTTGTAATTCGGACATTGTTCAAGTCGCAAAAAGCCTGTCACTGTACGCATTGCATACTGTCTCTTCTGGATAACCATCCAGTATCTCAATAAACGCCGATGCACATTGTTGAAGAGAGGGAGTGGGGGAAAAAAAGGGTTACTAAGAATTATCTTCATGTCTGTTGGCACTCCCTTGATTTATTTCATCTCGGATTCCCTGTTCGAATTCTTCCCGTTTATTACATTTCTTTCTGGATTCAACCGACAAACAAACCTTTAAGACCAAGCTTTACAATCATTGTAATCAACGTCTTGGAAAAAAAATCATAAAGTTAAAATGAAATCTACGATCGCTAATTTCAAGTTATCATGCGAGAACATTATTATTTTTAAGTCATTATTTGTCTTAATTAATTTAAGTCATTAACCAATTTAAACCGGTTTGAAATAATCACGAGACATCGTTATTGATCTCTCTCTCTCTCTATATATATATATATAATAAAATATAATGATAATTTTTTTAAACTTTCATTTTCAATTTTTCTAGCTGGCAAAGTTGGCGCTCGACCGATTTTGAGACGAAATAATAGCTATGATGTCATGGTTCTACGTCAACCTTTTAAAAACGCATCTGCTGTCAAAGAAGCATGCGTAATAATAAAGCAATATTGGTAAAAGCAGGTAAAAAAAATATATGCGATTAAAAGATGATGGTGAAAATTTCCATTTATGCGTTATTCATTGCCTACACGATTTTGAGCTTCAAATCCCCCAACCAAAACATCATGTTCTCACATAATAAAAATGAACTGTACTTCTCGAAAAATTTAATTACTTAAATAAGAACCCCTTTTCAAATGAAATTTTTAGGTACATACAAATAATTTTGAAATTTAAGAACGTTTCATGACGTTACGCACTCTATTACATATAATACCAGAGAAAATTTTTTTTTAAATGATTAGACAACAATAGTTCTAAACTTCTCTCATAAGATATAACCCCCTCAGGGGCTCACCTACTATAGGTGAGTACGGGTGTCCCAATCCCGAGGTTCCCAGGGATCTTTACTCCCTTTATGATTTACTCTCCACTACGCTTTCTGCTGTCTCCTTTTCTTCTTTCCCTCGAGGGTAGGCGAGGGAGCTCTCCATGAGAAGCTGTCGCCGCTCTGTTTGCTTCTTGCTTCTCATGGACAGCCAAAACCCCCACGTGTTGGCCGTGCGTGGCGACCCATTAGACGGGTGGTGCACTGTGGTCCCCGGTGTATTAATCGGCCGGTACCTAGTCACCTAAGTGGCTAGTCTGCTAGGGATCAAGCGAAAGGGTTACTCCTTGGGCTTGGCGTTAAGGGTGGTCACTGTCCCCGGGGGTAACTCCCAGCGTATAGGTGCCAGTTAGCATTATGGTAAGTGCTGAGGTTAGGAACATCTAGAGCCAGTTACTGCCATCCCTAGTAGGGCTCCGTGGTGGGCGATGCCGCTGGGCCTGAATCCCCATCAATATCGTATGGGCAAAAAAAAACCTTGCTCCCTTCGGTGGGCAACAAAAGAATATTAATCTTTTTGAAAAACATTTCGACAAATTCTTTATTGTAAAACGCATTTCTGAAAGCAACGAAACATTTAACAGTGTATCACCGTTTCTAGTGGAAAAGGCAATTACAGGAGCACTTGGAGAAGTTGTTTCAACTCGGAAACTTCGCTCTGGTGACTTACTTGTAGAAGTCGGTACCCGCAAGCAAGCTCAACAAATAATTAAATTGAAGACATTTGCATCTCTAACCGTTAGTGTAAGCGCTCATACAACGCTTAATTCTTCAAAAGGTGTAATAACCTGTGGCGAGCTATTTAATGACACCTTGGACAAAATTACGGCAGAATTGAAACCCGAAGGAGTGACGCATGTACGCCGTATAACAATTCGGCGGGATGGACAACTCCTTCCCACAAAACACTTTATTTTGACATTCAACACACCTAAATTGCCAGAACGGGTAAAAGTGGGTTATATGAGACTAGCCGTGAGACCATACATACCAAATCCTCTTAGGTGCTTTCAGTGCCAACGATTTGGACACTCGAAATCCAACTGCCGCGGGACTCTCACTTGCGCCCGGTGTGCAGTGAAAGGCCACGAAAGTCAGCAGTGTTCCGCTGAAGAAAAATGTGTGAATTGCAATGGCAATCACACTTCATTTTCCAGATCATGTCCACGTTGGTTGATGGAGAAACAGATTCTAACAATTAAACATAAAGAAAATATCACGTACTCTGAAGCTAGGCGTAAAGTCAATGTCCAGACACCGAAAACAGGTGTAACTTATGCTTCCGTTTTGCAAAAACAATTTTATGCAAATTGCTCTTGCACGAATTGTGTTAAAAATATCAGTGAAAATAAACCGCCTATGAAATCAGATTCAGATACTGAAAAGTCCGTAACTAGTGCTCCTGAAACTGGAAAACCTGAGATAGTTCAACGTAAACGGAAATCGAATAAATCGTTAAAACTTAAGCTTTCGAAACGTGGCGTTTCCGGAAAACAGCTTTCTGAAAAGATCAAAGCATCAAGTTTACATAACTCTGTCGCTCTGGGACTTGCGAATCAGGGTATAGTCCAAAAGGATCTATCGTCCATTTTCAGTGGCGTGCCCAAAAGTCCCGAACTTATCGCACTACATCCATCCGAAGAGGAGGATGAAATCCAAATGAGTTGCGATTTATCGACAACTCTAACTACTGTCCCTAATACCTCTCATGCAACCTTTTCTTGATGGGTCATTTCCTTTCTTGGAACTGTCGTGGCACTCGGTCCAAGCTAAATGAAATTAGGACCATTCTTAACGAATTTAATCCAGCTTGCTTCTGTCTTCAAGAAACTTTCTTGAAATCAAACATGCCTCTTAAATTGCGGGGTTATAACACTGTCCGGAGAGATTCTGACAGTAATTCGCATAATTCTGGAGGCGTTTGCATTCTGACCTCTAATTCTTTTCCAAGCACACCTCTCTCGCTTCATACTAATTTGCAGGCTGTGGCGGTTCAAGTACATGTACGAACATTAATTACAGTCTGTTGTGTTTATTTGCCACCTAATGATTCAATCAGTCAAAAAGACCTTGATAGTTTAGTAGCACAACTTCCAGCACCATTTATCTTACTTGGCGATTTCAATGGCCATAGTACCTTGTGGGGTTCGCATAGCACAAATTCTCGTGGGCGACAGATTGAGCAGTTCATTACTAATAATGCTCTCTGTCTGCTGAATAATGAAGAGAAAACTTACTTCCACGAGCCTTCACGCACCTTTCACAGTTTAGATCTCGCCATATGTTCACCAGTTCTTTTTCCGTTGCTAAATTTTACAGTTGGAAACGATTTACACGAGAGTGATCATTTCCCTGTAATAGTATCCCATGCTGATGGTGGTGGTAAGACTCCAGGTCGACCTCGCTTCCTATTCCAACATGCGAATTGGACTCATTTCTCTCAACTGGCCAAAATTACAGAAAATATGATTAACACACCAGATATCTCGACAGCAGTACAGATTGTCCACGATTGCATTATGAAAGCTGCAAATAAAAGTATACCCAAAAGCTCACCCCGTCTACGGAAATTCTGCAGACCGTGGTGGAACAAGGCTTGTCACGACAGTTATAGGAAACAAAAACAGTTTTGGAATAAATTTCGCAGATGCCCAACAACAGAAAATCTTGTTGCATTTAAGCGAGCCAAAGCTTATGCTCGCTGCATTCGCCGGCGTAGCCAGAGGGAATCCTGGCTTAAATACGTTTCATCCCTCACGTATACTACCTCTAGCAAACTACTATGGAGGAAAGTAAAGGCAGCTAATGGAATCTATCCGGAATTTTCATTTCCTGTATTGAAATCGGGAAATGTAATTTATTCCTCACCTGTAGAAGTTGCCAATGTTCTTGGGCTTGCATTTGAAAAAGTTTCGGCTATTAATTCGTACAATCCTAAATTTCAAGTGTACAAAAAACGAGCGGAAGAAATCAATTTAAATTTTACTGCACGTAGATCTTTTGCATATAATAGCGCTTTTAAGCTGTTTGAGCTGAAGAAAGCCTTGCATCAAGCACATGAAACTAGTCCTGGTCCTGATGGAATCACTTACAGTATGCTTCGCCATTTAGATGAGGTGTCACTGTCCAATTTGTTAAAACTTTTTAATCGAATCTGGTCTGAGCATAAATTCCCTACACAATGGCAAGAGGCAATAGTGATTCCAATCCTTAAACCAGGAAAGGATCCTGCCAGCCCTTTGAACTACAGGCCAATCGCTCTGACGAGTTGTATGTGCAAGACTCTCGAGCGTATGGTAAATGCCCGCCTAGTGTTTGAGTTGGAGAAACATGGATACATCTCACCGTTGCAGAGCGGCTTTCGACGAGGAAGATCAACATTTGATAACATAGTTCTTCTGGAGACACAAATTCGTAATGCCTTTGTTCGCAGGAATCATCTAGTTTCCATTTTCTTCGATATTGAAAAGGCTTACGATCGTACGTGGCGTTACGGTGTTCTGCAAACACTTTTAAATTTGGATTTTAGAGGAAACCTCCCTGTTTTTATTCAAAACTTTTTGACTACTCGGATATTTCGTGTACGTGTCGGTAATTTTTATTCTGATCCTTTTATCCAAGCTGAGGGCGTTCCACAAGGAAGTGTCCTCAGTGTTACGCTTTTTATAACTCACTTTAGCGAAATTCTACGCCAACTTCCATCTGTTCAGGGGACACTATATGTTGATGATTTGCAGATTTCTGCTCAAGGCTGTAATATGCACTTGATTGAAAGGCAACTACAGAATGCAGTGAACAAACTAGTTTCCTGGTGTGAAAGAAATGGGCACACTCTTTCTCCAGAAAAGAGTCGTTGCGTACATTTCTGTCGGAAGCGAAACATGCACCCAGATCCTCTGATTAACATTCAAGGAAACGCCATTCCTGTTGATGATGAAGTGCGATTCTTGGGAGTGATTTTTGACAAAAGACTCGCTTTCCTTCCGCATATTCTATATCTGCGAAAGAAGTGTGAGAAATCTCTTAACATCTTAAAAGTGCTGTCAAATACTTCTTGGGGTGCAGATCGGCCATCCCTTCTCCGAATATACGAAGCCGTTATTTTATCCCGTATAGATTATGGTTGCATGGTATACGGTTCTGCACGCCCTTCTGTTTTACGCAGGCTTGATACGGTGCATCATTCTGCCCTGAGAGTTTGCTCCGGTGCTTTCCGCACATCACCTGTAGAAAGCCTATATGTCATCTGCAATCAAATGCCTTTAGATCTGCGACGTCGCAAATTAATTGCACAATATTATTTCCGAGTGCAATCAATTCCGAAACACCCTGTTAAGCAGTTGTCTCTTCCAGGTGGTCTTCGGAGACTATATGATGCACGTCCCTATCACATCCTTCCCTTTAGTGAGAGAGTAAAAATTCTGCTGAATGATTCGGGACTCCATGAGGCTACAATTCAACCTATTAATTACTTTTCTTTTCCACCTTGGGATGCTCCAAATTTCTCATTCATGAACCCGTTTACTGGATTTGACAAATCCACAACAGCACCTATTATCTTTCAGAAACTCTTTAAAGATCATCGCAGCCAATATTATTCGTACACAGAAGTATTCACTGATGGGTCAAAATCTAATGGTCATGTCGGTAGTGGTGTTGTTTTATCTACTGAGACATATAACTACAGTTTGCCAACATCATTCTCTGTTTTGACTGCTGAATTGGTTGCAATAACATACGCCCTTGAAGTGATTTCATCTTCTTGTACACGCACCTTCTGTATCTACACTGACAGTAAGAGTGCTTTGGAATCTCTTTCCAATTTCAATAATCTAAGGCATCCGGTTGCTTTGGAAATCCTGGTTTTTCTTCAATCCCTTGAAAACAAAGGGTTTGAAATTCTATTCTGCTGGGTTCCGAGCCATGTCGGAATACCGGGAAATGAAATGGCAGATGCTGCAGCAAAATCCTCAAGCACTTTTCGTGAGCGAGCGCTTCCACATGGCGATGCAAAGACATGTTTTGCTCAGCACGTTCACATGCTGTGGCAACAATCTTGGGATCAACAGATTTCCAATAAGCTACATTCTCTGCAACCAATGATTCGCTTATGGCCTACCATCCCAGTGCGTGGGCTTGATGTAAAATTAATTCGGCTCCGCATTGGTCATACACGCTTCAGCCATAAACACCTTTTATTTGGTGAACCATGTCCAAAATGCACGACATGCCATACAGTTTTAAGTGTTCGTCATGTTTTAATTGAATGTCCTGTTTTTAAAAATCATCGGTTACGGTTTTTTAATGCAGTTTCTATAGACATGCTTGAACTATTGGGCGAGAAACCTCACCCTAATATTTTTAAATTTCTACAGACAATTGGTTTGTTACATTTTATTTAGGATTTGATCAATTTGGAATCCTTACTCGAGTGTCGGTAATTTTTGAACTTTTATTTTTTTCATGAATGGTTTTTAAATACAGTTTTAATGCATTAGCTTGCGATTGGAATTTTTAACCTTGCCTGGTTTTTAATCGGAATAACATTTTTTCAATGCCTTACCATTTGATTGGCGCAGCATGGCCAGATATGGCCTTTGTGCCAGGAAACCTAAAAAACCAAACCAACCAAACCAAACCATAAGATATAACTTTCAGCAATAAAATGTAAAAATGCGTCCCACAGTAATGCTTTAGCGTCTAATAATTGTCTTCTTGTGCTTATAAGTTTTAACACAATTTTCTATACAAAAAAAGAAAGAAAAAAAACTGGCATCGGAATTTACATAGTAAATGGTAATAAATTGTTTGAATATTTCAGTCTGTGTGAAAAGTTTCCATCATTTAGTTTTATTATTTGAAATAAAAAATTTCAATTTTTACAAAAATTGAATTTTAATTTATAATAGAAAAAAAATCATAACATTAGAAATTGGATTCCTGAGTTGTCTTAAAATTGTACTCGAATTTTGTTCTCGTATATAATTTAATCGTTTCATTTTTTTTCTCTATATTAATATATTCTATAAAACCGTTTTCAAAACTTTAATTACTTGTTATTCAAATAATTTATTTAGCAAGAAGTTTACCTTGAAGCATGAATAAAAATATTTCAATTGCAATTTATGGCAATAAATTAATTTTTTTAAAAGAAACTTTCTCGTATTCTTAAATCTTATGTTTACAAATATCGATAATAGATTTTAGAAGTGGGAAAAAAATATCAGCGCAAGTTTAAATAAATTAAAATAGCTATTTCGGACATTTTAAAATAAATTCGAACATATATATATATATAATATGCTAAATGCTACGCTATACTATTTTAAATGTATATATTTCTCTTTATTATTTAAATTTATTTTGTTAAAATTCTATAAAAAATTTTAAAAAAATGTTTACAATTCTATCCTTTATGTTCTTGGAAAACAATAGATAAAAAAATAGATTTTTAAGTCAAGTTATTCACTAAAATATTTTATCACTATTTTTACTAGCAGGTCTAATATTATACATCGGCATTTCTTTAAAAAAATGGACTGCTGCTTTTTAAGCATAAGAAATATTAATATTAATGCTACTGTTAAAAACATTTTACAGCTGAGTTGCCATTCTTAGAAAACAAAAGTTTTACAGCTGAGTTAAGTTATAAACTGTGCTCAGTTTACATATACTCCCATCTTGCAAAGTTACATTTATAGATTGAAATTTGTAACTTGCATTATATAACATTTAGAATTCCAAAATTAAAATTGACATTATATAACATTTAGAATTCCACAATTAAAATTAAATTTCAAATTTTAATGTTCACAAGTTTAATCGACGTGGAATTTTTATGGTTCTTTCCGATCTATTTTTGAAATGGTGCCGCATTCCAACAGTATCAATGTTCTCAGAAGAAGAGTCAGTTGGTCTAGCTGCCTTCGAAACGGCAGCATCAGTTTTTCTAGCTGTCTTCAAGACATCAACATCAGTTCTGGCAGACACTTCCAAAGGGTAAATAAAGTCTTTGAAATGGATGGATTCTTTCACCTTGTAAGTCTAGTAATATTGCAACTCTAGGGACTCCATCTTTTCCAAGAAAAATCTCTACGATAATTCCAAGTGGGGAATCGATGCCCTTGGCATTGTCATGCCCAATAAGAACAACGTCACTAACATTCAAAACATCATTCCTTCTTATTTCTCTGTGGACTAAAAGAGCAAGATACTCATTTCTGAATCGTTGCTTGAGATTTTCACGTAATCTCTGCAAGTAGTTTACACGTTTTGTCAAGGAAGATCTGTCTACACTGTCAAGATCTGGAGTTTCGCTGTAGTTGCCCCTATGAATAAACATAGCGGATATCAGTGGTACCAACTCATTTGGATCCTCTTGAAGATAAATAAGTGGTCGAACGTTTATTATTGACTCTCAATCGCATAATATCGTGTTGGGTTCTTCATAGCCGACGTTGGATTTTCCTAACAACCTGCGCAGAAGTTCTTGAAGCATTATCCAAAAGCTATTTAAGCTCCCCACCACGCTGCTGTGGGAGGTTGGTTGGTTGGTTAAGTTTTCTGGCACATCTGGCTAT
>JAPMOR010105754.1:119058-175476 GCA_026543865.1 Argiope aurantia | reverse complement strand
TCGATGGAAATTTCTAAAGAATTTCTCATGTTTTATATTGAACTCATAATATATAATCATTTTTTAAAATCTTCCTCACTAATACATTTTCCTCCTTATTTTAGCAATTTTTTTGAAAGAAAAAAAATATTGAAATAATACATTTTCATCTCATTTTCTGTTAAGAAGAAAAGTTCAACTCATCTCAGTTGAAAACTTATGGCTTGAATTATCATAAAATTGAAATAAAATTTTCCATTTCCATTTATGCATTATAACGTTAGCTCTGGAATTGTGAAGATAAATATTAAAATCAAACAGTCTGTTTTACATGCAAAGAAATATACCTTAATGTTAAATAAATTCGTTTCAAAAAATCATGAACAAATGAGATTAGTAAGTGAATGAATGAGAATTTTTTATTCACATTTAATGTACGCATGAGGAAAAATCGTTAAATATTAAGTCACAATGAAAATAAATATTTTTTTATTAACTCTGTAAATATTTGATTCCATTTACTTTATTAAGTCTGATGACGAAAAATTCCTTTAGTGAATATCTAAACCCAAAAAACCGCATCATTTATATTTATACTTTAATTTTTTTGGACTATTAGATTATTTATAGGAAAAGTGCCCATTATATTGTACGACTGTCGGAAACATTCCACAGTCATTCTACATTCTATTCTCTTATCATGGTCCCTAGAATCAAAATCACCCTCCTTTCCTTAGTTTATACATACAAGATGCATCATACATTCGTACAAACTTCAAAAGATCGCAATAAAAATGCAAATGTTTAAAAAAAAAGGCTAGGGGGAATATATTCAAAATTTCTTTTTTTTCCTTTAAAGCAATTTAAAAATGACTGATAGATGGCACCACATGTCAAATAAAGACGACACATGAGGATAAAACATAAGGTTGGAAAAAGATGCATTGTTCCATGCCAGCAGCATGTTCTCATAACCGGATCGAGCATTAGAGGTAATATATTTCTATAACAAAGGTGAATCTACCGTAAGTTAAGTACGGTTTGAGGAATCAAGGCTAATCAGCTCTAATTCATTAAGAGAAGTAGTGAATTTATTGAGTCGTTTGAGGAAGTTAAGAATATAGAGTATCATCCACGAAATGGAAGACCATCTGTTCGTTGGTAACCATGTCTCTGTTGTACAAAATGAAATGGGAAACTTGGAACCCGAGACATCAACTGAGGGTAGAAATTCACGTGAAGATGAGAGAGTAACGGGAATTCTGGAAATGTCGATAGACGCATTCTGCACAGAATCTTAAAAATGCATTCTTAAAAAAAATAAGTCGTATCTAGAAGAAATCAAACCCTTGTGAGTACACGACCAAACCACTTCATTTACTGCATGAGATTGTTTCGCACAGTTTCACCACTTCTTTCATTCTCGGCATTTTCTTTTTTAAAAAACGTTCTCTTTTATCCAATTGAGAAATATGTCCATTTACTGCAGAACGGTATATTAGGATTTTACGAGACCACATTGTTATTTGCCATCATCTTGAAGTAGGATGGTGTCCCGTCTCACATTACTCGTTCTGTTAAGAAGTTCTTCCAAGTCACATTCATTCAGGGCTGAGTGATAAGCCAAGAATGCGAGATTAAGTGTACCTACTTTACCAATTGTCAGAGCTTATTCCAGTGGACTTTTAGCTATAAGGATACCTAAAATCTCGATTCTTATGGGGTTATCCAGCCACTTTGGTGGAACTGGAAGATGGATTAAAAGGTCATCAGTTGCACCGATACCGAAACACTACACTCAGCTGTAATAGGTCTCACTTGCATTATACCTTGTGGTGAAGGTCATGTTGAACATCTTTTGTATTAAATAAAATATGTTGTTTTAATTGTCTGCATTCTGTTTTCCTGATTTGTAAAAATATCTCAGTTTAATATGTAAATGTCATCTATAGGCCATTTTCCAAATCATTTTTAACGGAAAAAATTCGAAAGGTCTCTAAACATATTCCAGAAAATCTTAATTTTTTTCGAAAATTACTTTTTTTTATTATAATTTTTTGAAGTTTGTACGATTTTATGGTCCATCCAGTTTATATGTATATGTTTTACTCATGTTGTTTATAGCCATGTCAGATAAAGGGCTCATTAAGTAAAACAAATTTTGTAATATTTCTTTTTCGATTGCTTAGAAGTTAGGGTCTAAGAGGTGATTTTTAATCCTTAAATTTAATTGCCTCTATCATGATCTGTATTGCCATATTTAAATAAAAGAAATCTACATTCGTTTACTTTTCTTAATTTAGAATTGTTTAAAGAGCGTGTGTAAAAATTCAATAGTATGGAGAAAAGGAATTAAAAAAAAAATAAAGAAGCAAATTTTATTGGCAACAGTATTAAAAATACTTTAAAAAAACTAACAGTACATAAACTTACTTTTAAAAAATTTAAAAGCTATGCACATGTTTTTGTTCGTTCCAATATGTTTGTTTATAATTGCCTATCTATTTCAATTAAGCAATACAGATAATCTAAATTTATTTTGCCATAAATTTTGAACTATGCGATATCAATGAAGTAACAACCTACGGCAATTTCAACATGTTTTATGCCATTGCTGTTGCTTAAGTACGGGAAAGAATATGAAAATATTAACTCACATTCAGTATGTTATTTTGTGTTATATATTTGTTATTTTTTGTGTATATATATATATATATATATATATATATATATATATATATATATATATATATATATATATATATATATGTCGAAAATAAATGATATCTGAAAAATGCCAAAATTTGACACATTTATTTAATGAAACAAAATTCGAATTAAATTTTCAAATCGATTGTTCCAAGGTGCACATGCTTATCCCTTAGAATATAAGAGTGCTAAAAACATACACATCCCTCCTTAGATAGTTGTAATTTCTTAAAATAATGCCCGAAATGAGAAATAGAAGTGACTGGGAATTTTTTTAATTTAGTAATAATTTAAAATTGAATGCGTTATCATTCACTTTAAATGAATAATAACACTTTTCCATTATATTTTTATTAACTCCTGAGATTTTTCTATCAGTCGGATATTAATCCAAATTGAAAAAAACGCCAAAGATAATAAATTATCTTGTGAAATTCTCAAATAAATTTCGGCTATCGTAATAAAATATTACTAATTTCTTGAAAAGTTTCTGAGTTCATTCAAAAAGAAAAGAAATGGAAAAAGTTTTTAAAAAATTAAACTTCTCTCTTATACAACTCTTTCGTATACATACATGTGTAACAGGATATAACAGGAAGATTCTATTAGGATCATAAAGTGCAGAAAGAGAAAAATAACTGCTAACAAGCTGACATAATTTTCCTTTTAAACTATAAAGGAAGTAACTGAAGTCAAAGAATACAATGTCCTGTATAATTTTTACAATACATCAGTGATTGTATATCATTAGTCAACCTTTTGAGTTTAGAACAGAAAAGCATTAATTCCAGAAACCCAATAATTTATTGCTTTCTTAAAGGGATCAACCGAACTGAAAGGGATTTCTCTGTCTCGGTCCTCTTTTATCCTTAGGAAATGTTTGATAGTTTTATTCTTTTATACTTTGTCTCACGAAGACAGATTTAAAGATTTCTTTTTTATTGCTGTGCTTGGTCAAAAGGCGATATCACTTGAAATTGCGTTGCCATGACAAAAGCAGATAGTATTGACGTCGTTGCCAGGCGAGTTAGAGGAAAAGGAACGCTCATCATTTACGGGATGCTGCACAAATAAATGGACAAAAGAAGAAAAGAAACCACGTTTGATGTGTTTGGAAGGAGAATTTTCTGCCTTCGGAAATGCCACAAAAAAGAAAGAGCAAATTAGTGTGATAGCCAGATTCTGGAGGAAAATTTTCTTTTAAGCTTCATTGCATCGAGACAAAAGAGAAAAATCTGCTCGTGCGATATAATCGTGTTTATTTATTTATTTTTATGGTTCAGATCAATATCTTAAGTATTAATATCATAAGTATTTGTAAATAAATATCAGTTTTAATATATTTTCTTTAAATATTGCCTTACTTCTCCACATGTAAAGAAGGACATTGTCGAAGTCAGAAGCATGCGAATTATATTTCATTTTCACATCAATTATAAAAGTTTTAACTGATTTATAAATGTCTGCTAAAGTTTTGAAAAGATTTAATTAGTTAACAAATGAAATATTTGACAAAATTATATAAGATTATCGGCCACCAGTTGCAGCTACATTTCGCTGACAATAATACCCATAGCAATATTATCATTAATCACGAAAGAAAATTGAACAATATATTGATATTCGCTTTTTTCCAGAAATTAATTTAAATTTAAATAAAGACGTTGATAGTATTCATAGAATGAAAGTATTAGGTTGTTTGGTCTCAAATGATCATTAATTTCTTTAATTAATGCATAGTGTACCAACATATGTATGCATTTTGATGTAAATTGTTATTAAAGGCAAAATTATATGAATTACAAAAATTAGACAAATAAATTTGATGCAGAAACGTACGCATTAGCATAATTTTAACTCGCATATAAATAAATATATATATTAAAATTATATTCAACTATTTTTATTTCTCTCGAAAATATTTTTGGCTTGCAGCATTTTTTTTTTTTTGCTTGCATTTTTTTCGCATTTATTCTAACATACTGAGTATTCAAAAATTTCCATGAAAATTTCTCGAATACTAGGAATAACTTATCTGATTTATTATCCCTAGTGATGTAAAAGTAATATCATCAGCTATATAATTTGTGAATAATATATATTAACAGATAATATATGAATTATACATATTGCAAAGTTGCGATAAAATAATACAGAAATGAGACAGTGGACCATAGAGCAATGCGACAGTCTTACTAAATTAATCAATAAAATAATCAATCGATCAACTCAAGCTAAAAAACATAAAAATTGGAATTTTACAGTTAAATTATGCTAATTAAGAAGCAAAATTATGTCAAACGTAGAAGAAAATGCAACAGTTGGCAGACATTTCTTAAAGATAAATTACATTCGCGCATATTATATTGTAAATAACTCCAGATGCAAAAGGACAAATGTCTAAAGGAAAAAGGCTTCATTTTAACAATTTAGAAATCACGAGAGCAATAAAGGCGATTAAGATAAAATATCCAGACACAAAGAAAGTTACAAATTGTTTTTAAAGTAACTGGGTGTTAAAAATCAGAGAATTATTAAATGATTATTAATCAGTGCAATAATTGTGCAGAAGTGGAATATTTATACTACTTAAAAGCTATTTTTATTAAAGTTTAAAAATAATTTTTGTAAAATTAATTTTTTTGAAGTATGTTTCAAAAAAGTTATAACTGAAAAAAAAATTTAGAACACGATCGTCAAATTTCCTTGGAATCAGGAATTTATTTCATTTTATTATCTAACAATAAACTTATTTTCAATAAGAATTTTAACTTTCTTGATCTCATAAAATGACGAATAAAGTAATTGAGTGAAGAATATGCCTTAAAATTTGCACAAATAAATTTTTAGGGAAAAATGCCTAAAAAATTTGCAAACAGCCTTTAAACATAGCTTATTAAAATTATTTTATTGAATTAAAAGTCGAAAAAAGGTAGATTATCTACCATAGATGAATTATACTCTGGAATACGTTTCATGTATCATTTTGTTTATCATTAACATATCGAATAATCAGAGAATTTCCAATTATGTTCCTCATTTAATGATTGGAAGCATTACAAAACAAGTTCCTGCAAGGAAATGATTGAGAACAACAAAAACTGTAAATAATTTACATATGTGCTTTGCAAAGCGATAATGAACCTTTTCACAGTATTATTATTTGCGATTGGAGGATTTACTTTGAAGGGGATAAAATATAAATTGTGTCTAATAAATTCATATTTTTTTGTTTTACGTTACCATTCCAGGTGTTTTCTGATCACTATAAAATGTTAGAATAGATATAATTCTTGATTTCTCACAACTCATATACTGTGCAATAAGTAGTGAAATTTGTTAGTAATTTTATGAACTGGATTTAACATTTTTTAAAACTTTTATAAACAAAACTGAAATCAATTGATCTAGTATTCCATAAATTGAACAGGAATATCAATTCTTCAAACTGATTCTTCAATACAGATTCTTCAAAATGTTCTACATGTTGCGTCATGATCGAGTCCAATTTTAAAAACACTTTATTGAGACCTAAGAAGTCACCATAATGCTGCTTCGTTAATTCTGATAAACATAAAATTGCCTCCTTTTGAGAATTTAATTTTATTTATTCACAAAAACATTTTCTTCAGAAACGCATTCATTCATAAAAACGACTTTTAAAAGAATTAACCGATTGTTCATGTTCTTTTGAGAATAAAATTATTTTCTACTTGCAATAATTTGAACATTATTTCTAATTTCTTATCTTACTTTTCAATCAAGAATTTTTATTATAAGGGACTTAAATACCCTGAATTATTCTATCTATTTAGCTTTTACTTGCGAATTCTGATACCCTTTGCATTTTTGTGCATGAGTCATGGAGCAGTTCCTTTCATCAAAAAAAAAAAGGAAGGGGGGAAAAGAATGAAAAGAGGAGAAGTCTGAGTTTAGCAATAGGATGAATTCAGATTAATTGCAGAATAAGGAGGCTTATTAAAAACTCATATTTCTGCGTATCACCCCCTTAGAAAAGTTGAAACATTCAAAAGTGCTAGCCTCGGAATCCTAAAATGAGAAACAGACACGGAGAAGTAGTATTTTAATGCTATAATTTAAGTATGAAACTAAAGCTCTTTTTTTATTGCTTGAGTAGTATAATTATTTTTATTCTTGACGAGCCCAATTCGCTAATTTTTTCAAATAATAATTTGCAGAAAAAAATTCTTATTTTTTTAACTCTAAGAAAATTATAGATGTTTTTCTAACTCTTGTTCCATTTTGCATTATAGTAATTTCGGTTTATCTTTATATAAGGCTATCATTGAAATTGGCATTTTAACTTCCATTACCTTAATGATTTTGTTAAAATAAGTTCCTTATAGCATTTAATTTTGATTTTTCTTCGACATCGAAGAAGAATAATCATTCTCATTGGTTAATTTCCTTCAACCTAATAATTAATTTCCTTTTTCTCATGTTATTTCCCTTTACAATCAAACGAGAATTATATCTTTTTATGATGAATCATATCTTTTCCGTGATTGCCTTCAATAGTTCTTTATATTCTCATATTATAATATATTTCAGGCGTTTCATTCAAGGTCTTGATTTCTCTTTAACTGCGCAATATGTGTTTCTTCAATGTTATATATTTTCGGTGTTTTTAAAAATTTTCTTCAAGGAAGTTCATCAGTACTTTGCAATTTCTTTTCTCATCTTAAATCTATCTTCTCCATACATATGCATTCTTCTTGCAATATTGTTTCGAAAACCGTGTTGCAAAATTGTTTGAAAACAATAAAATAAATAATACCTTATAATAAACTTATTTTATAGTAGTAATAAACTTAAATAAATATATTTTGTAGTAGTATGATTATAACGTATAATACTGAAGGATACTAAGCACTTGACTTCAATTCAATAGAAATATTTTATTTTATCTTCATACTGCCATGAATTTATTGAAATGAAATGATCACAAATCTTGTGTTAATATTCTGCATTCATATTAAAATTAAGAATAAGTAGAGCTCAGTTTTATTTTAAACAATAATTCATCGGCATTGGGCTTTCGGAATCGCATTTTTCGAGAACTCACATCACTTTTAAGTTAAATAAACGTCAGTCAGTCCTTGATGATGGTAGTTTCCCTAATATGACGACTATCTAGAATTGCTTAAACTTGTCTCAGCTATTTTTTTTTTCCATTTTAAAACAGTTGTTGGATAAAATAATAATGATAATTGCATTAATATCTTTGTTTTGATATTAGAAATTCTTTTGGTACACTTTACAAAATATAATCTCTTTATAATATCAAAAAGAAAGAATTTATCAAAATGCTATATGACAGTTTAACATTGTCATTTAAATTATTGGATTTCTATATTTCTATACAGATAATGAATGCTCTGCATTAAAAATAATGCATTAAAATACATAATGAATGATTTTTTGTCCTACTCAAATTAATTTTTATTCAGATAATGTTCTTCATGTAACTCTATCACAAATCTTTAACTTATGGAATTTATAAACATACAAAAGTTGTCACAAAACGTTCTGAATTGTGTGTGTTTATTGAATGCTAAAAAGTTATTATTTAAAAGTATTCATGCATTTATTGGATTTAATTAGGCGACATTAT
Source organism: Argiope aurantia (assembly GCA_026543865.1). Taxonomy (NCBI): domain Eukaryota; kingdom Metazoa; phylum Arthropoda; class Arachnida; order Araneae; family Araneidae; genus Argiope; species Argiope aurantia. The sequence goes on along the minus strand of JAPMOR010105754.1, from coordinate 167,153 downwards.
TTCTTTAGTTACCATATTATTATATAGTACGAAATAATATATATATACGGTAACTTACTTTTATTTCCAATTCATTTATAATTTGTTAAAGAAAAAATATTATTTTAATATTCTTATGAAAACTGTAAAAATAATGAAAAGAAATGAATGATATTTTCTTGGAATAATCAGCCAGTAAGGTAAAGGTCAGAACAGTGATACAATATTTGTTAAGCTTTCGCAAGAAGTTTTTCTGACTATATCGTTAGTATTTTATAAATATTCTAAGTATCAAATAATGATAATTTGAATTAGAAGATCGAGTCCGTGATTATCCATTTAATAATAAAGAAATGACAATATATATTTCTGTTATGGCAAAAATTATTTGAATTGAAGGCTTTTATTATTTAAACCTGATTGATATATTGCACAATTTCTGTTATCATTAAACATGCATAGTTCGTTTAAGTGTTTGATTCATGAAGCTTTTTAGACATCAATAATTTCGAATAAGATAACATATTCTTAAGATAAATCAACTATTCAAATTCCAAATGCTTGATTTGTAAGGAAAATAACTTTCATATTTTCACGTTTATAAAAAAAAATTCAAATTTTCGCGTCTCGTCTTTCACACAAGTGCCATAAAAGCGATTCGAAGGGATATCAAATTATGGCCAAGACTTTTTAGGTGGATATTTAAAAATATTTGGTTCCACGATAAACTTTAAACATTATTAACATCTCTCTGCCATGATAATCATTGTAAATCAATCAGTTCTTTGAATTGTATAAAATTTATTATGTAAAATAAATGGTTCACAGAACAGAAGAAATATTAAAGATTTTATTTCTTTTTGCCAAAAGAAATTTCTTTATCATCGTATCTTAAGAATTAGACGAATATTCACTTCTTATCGTCCTCCAATAATAAATATTATGTAATTAAAATATGCTGCATTTCTGCAAAACCAAAATTTTAGGATTCTACTTTCGTCAATGGAAATGATCTGTATATCCAATAATTATTCAAAAGAAACTATTGCGCCCAGCATATGCTTTAATAAATCCATCTAGCATAACTTTATGTAATTGCAATGCATAAATTTGCTTGTTTTGAAATCCACTGAATATTTTTTTCAAATATTCTCATGTTCCTAAATCTAGCGCATTTTAATGTATAAGAAAGTCTTTGAAAGGGAAACTAAGATTTCCTCTTTATTTTTATAAATCACCAATGATATTTTGAAACGAAATCGAATATGCTAGTGAATATAGCATATAATATCGGAATTTAAAATTCTGTTTTTCTTGCCGGATGTCTTTTCAAAACCCATTCTCTATTCTAGACTTCATTTCTTCGACAACCAATCGATTCGGAAATAACATTATATCAATAAGCTAGAGAGGAAAGCATTGGAATTTATTGGCTTCAAAGCAACAAAGCAGTCATGTGGAGCTTGAAGAAATAAATATTCTTCCTTGCAAGTTTCAAAATTTTCAATTCTAAAGGATTTATTTGTTTATTCTTCGCCAACACACATTGACTAAGAAAGTTGTGAAAGGGCCTATGGATACATTTAGTAGGATATTGGATTTCTATCAACACTTTTAAATGAGTCCTCGCATAAAATCTGAGGAAGTATAAATTTGATTGAATTTTAGACGTTTGTTATTCAAAAAGTGGCAAAGAGGATTATTGCGGGATACGAGAAGAAGCAAAGTAATCAGAATATTTTTTAGATTTGAATAAATTAGTTTTATTTTCTACCATGGCTCAGAAGTCCTATTTCACCGATTTCTTAAAAATAGCTGCGGATTAAAAGAAAACAAAATAAAAATACTTTTACGGATCTGTGAGTCAAAATACAGAATTGAAGGTAAATAAAGATTTTCATCTTTGCATGGTACACAAGTATTTTAAAAAACAAAGCATGGAAATGGCTGTCAGACATTCTTTGAAAATTATAATATATATATATATATATATTAAAAGAAATTCAGTTTATATGGAATCATTTTTATTATAAAAAATAAAACTTTGTTTCTGTTTCTATCTGTAATTCAAATAATTGTGTTATCAGATTTTTTTCAACTGTATAAGATCCTCAAACGCCTCTTAAAGGCTAAAAATTATTTTTATATTAGTTGTAGTAGACTGATTTTTGCATAATGTTAAATCCACCCTCTTTTCTCTGATTTATTGTAAAATTACATAATAAGAAAACATGTATATTTATTGAGGAAATGTCTTAACATCCTATCATGTTCAGCATAAAATAATCTTTTGATTATCCTTTCATCTAATGACTTAAATTATTCTTCTAAAGATTGTTGGATTTTCCTTCATAGTATTCATTCTTTAATTTGAAATTATTCCACTCTAACTGATTTCAAATACATCTTCTTTTTCAAAATAGTGTGAAAGATGTTTAAAGCGTGAGAACTGGTTTTCCTCATTTATAGAAAGATTCTTATAAGGAATTCTTCGACAGATGTCGATCCAGAAAAGAAATACTTGTTTTGGAAAGAATGCCATGGGCGATATGGAGTTTTAGCCCTGTGCTTGCAACGTGAGAACCTCATAGTGAATATTTTCTAAAAGCATATTTTAGAATTATCAAATAAAAAAACTGGGACGAAAAATGCTTTGTTGAAACAAAAAAAAAATATTTTAAAAATAGAAGTACAGGGGAAATTATAGAATAGAGAATGTACAATTAAGAATAGAGAATGTGGAATTTAAGAAAAAACTACTGCAATTATGTATGACTTGTAAAGTTTTTATATGTGTATCAAGATCAGAATTTTAGCACAATTTTTCTAAAATATGTTATTTTTTAAATGGCGATTTTGAATTGGCGATTTTGAATTGCCGATTTCCTTACTCAACATTTTTTATTTCATATCAAGGGTTATTTTTTTAACAAAAGAATATTTTAAAATATTCTTTATTCTGTTTTATCTGATAATGACTTTTTTAAAATGGTTTTAAGTATTTCTGACTTTTAATGTCCGAAAAATGCTTGCTTAATGTTTCAAAACTAGTGAAGAATGAAATAAAAAAAATGCAGATATATTTTTTGGGGAATGACGTTTTTATCTCAAAAGAACTTTCATTTCGATAAGATCAAAAGGGAAACTTGAATTTAAAAAGGTCTTTCCATTTCCAAAAATACTTTATTTGACTCTCAACACCTTTAAAATTCCATTTGAAAAATTGAGAGTAAAAAACAGGAATCCACAAGAGATTCGATTGAAGTTCTTTTTAAATAAAATCATGGCGTGAAATACAACGAAATTATTTTCAAAAAGAATTTTTTGTTTAATATCACGATAATTATGAAGAAAGAAAAATTGTTTTGCCTGCCATTAATATTTTTTTTTTTTCATTTTTTGAAAAGTTTTAGACAATTATTTTGAAATAATTATTTTGAAATCAATATTTGCGCATAAATTTACATTACATAATGGATATTTTTACGTTCATATTATAGCAAAAAATTATAAAACTCATTTCATATCATAGAATGATTTTTCCTATTCCTCTGATTGGAAATCTTTGAAGAATTATACGTTACATTCTCAAATATAATATTAATTTTACGAATCATTTTTCGATCATCATCCAATTACATATGAACATTTAAAAACTATCAATGTCTAATTTAACTGTGTTTCGCTTTAATATGCCTATTTTTAGGGTGTCAAACTTTTCTGTGACTTCATATTAATTATTTTGTTTAATATCCTCAATTCCATACCGAAAGGAGTAAAGTACTGTCATAAGCAAAAATAATATTGTGACACTTTTATGCCTTTAGTGTTTATAATTGCATTTTCAGAAAATTGATTTAAGTATATTCAAGGAAAACAAATTCATTAAGTTCAATAAAATAAATAATCCATTTAATTATCATCAATTTTGAATAATAATATTTTCCAATATTTTTATGAGGTATTTTTTTTTTCTTAATATATGCCAAATTTGTACATTTACAGTTGTACTTGAAACATAATTTAAACTATAAGAGAAAGAAAATCATATAGAAAAGAGTAGATCATGGAAGGATGAAATATTAAATAGATACCAACTTATTATTAGTATTTTTTTTTCCTTTTATTTCTAACTAGCCGCCTTTGGCGACCAGCCGGTTCGCCAGTATTACCGCTCGCTACAATTTTCAATTAAATATTTTAAGTAACTGGTCTCTTAATAGATTCTCAAACAAAACATTTTTAATCTTCACATTTTGATAGTCATACCAAACTTATACTTTTGTTTAGATCGTTTCGTTCAATTTACTCTATATATTTTGCTAATTTGTTGCCATTTCCGGTAAAACTTCAACTTTAATTAAAAATGTAAATGACGAAATTGCAATTAATATTAAGATATTTATTAATAAAACCAAGCGTTTTATTTTATTTATCATCTTTATTGCTATTAATTTATTACTATTATTATTGAATATGAGTATTGCAAACAGAATATCTCGGTATTTAAGTCTTATGTGAACTACAAAATATTTTTGATAATTTATGTAATATCTCAAAGAGTAATTCAACAAAAATTTCTCAGATTTAGAATAAAATTATGCTTTTAGTTTTGCTTTCAAAAGGATTGAAATGAAATCAATAATAATATTTTGTTCCGTATTATAAATATATTTCAAAAATTATGAAATCTAAATTTAATGCAGTAAGGTATCATATTCTGAGAAATATTCTAGACACGCCAAATTTTAAATAAATGAATGAATGTTTCTATTTTCCACAATAAACTAAGACTTATTTATGAAGTTTTGAATGTTAAAAATTTAGAAAAACTCAACATTTTCATAATCTTAGGCCAATTAATCTTGAGAAACCTGCGCGCTTATTGGCGTATTTTCTTTGAAACGATCGATGGAAAATCTAAAATTATCCTTTTTTTATTGAATAGTGATATTAAAATTTTCATAAATCAGTAAGTTTAAGTGATTGATTTAGTTGATTGGAAATTAACTCTTTTTATTTAAAATATTAGTTTTTCAAGAACATTTTGTTATTCGTTATTTCCACAGCAGAAGCTTTATGTAAAATCAAAAATTCGTTATTTATTAGAGCATTTATTGAATTAAGTAAAATATAATCAATTTTTTTTAAACCCTTTTTGTATATCTGTTGTGTTCGTGCGTCAACAAAAATAGAATGCAGACAAACTTATTATGAAACTAAATCTTATTACATTGTAGATAATATTATCAAATTTACATCAACTTATTTTCATTCAAAATTCTAGCATCGTTTTTAAACAACAAATTAAAAGTTCCAAAAATATCACTGTTGCCAATCTGAATTTCACAACTATTTACAAAATAAAATTTATAATTATTAAAATAATCGTTTGCTACTTTTAAATAAAATATTTACGATTTATGTCGCAACAGATCTGTGCCTTACTAAAGGTTTACAAATTAGCTGTATGGCCATGATTTGAATGGATATCCTGTTCATATTAAACAACATTTGCCTTAAAATAAAACTGATTTATTGGATTAATAATATAAAGAGTGTAAAAGATCATAAAATAATTTTTCTTGAATTTATTTTTTAGAAAAAATAATATTTCATATTTGTTTCATTTCCTAAAGACACATGACGAAAATTATATTTTTGCAGATTTTATTTCCAAAAAGATTGAATTTATTTTTAATTGGTGCTTTAATCAATGTGATGGCAACACTTTGAAAAAAGCTATTTTTTTCCCAGGAATGCGAAACGAATTTTTATTTTGTACGAAAGAAATTGTTGAAAAATAGAGTTAAAATATTTATTTAAAAATTCATTAAAAACAGAAATTTAATTTTGATGTTAAAGAATTGGTAGCATTTAAAAGATAAATTTTTGATCTTTAACTTCATGTAAAAATCTTTTTTGTGCGGTAATATTTTCGGAAATTATAGCAGAAACACGCCAAAATTTCGCTTAATTTTTAAATAAATACAATTCTAATTAAAAATTCGAAAAAATAACCCCCAGGTGCACATTCCCGGCCTCCAAGGTATACACGTGCCAAATTTGGTAGCTGTAGGTTGAATGGTCTGGCCTGTAGAGCGCCAACACACACACACACATTGAGCTTTATTATAAGTATAGATATAGATTTATTGGTATTTTGGACAGTTATCTAAACTTACTATAAATTTTTCTTCATTAAGAATATACTCATTCAAATTCAAAATAATTTATAGTTTTTAACTGAAAATTTAAAATTTAATTTCTTTCAAAAAATATTACATTGTAATTTTTGTAACTTTTCAATAAAGATGTTTTATTCAGAATCATAAGGTGTACCTGTATAAAACATAAACTAATGTTAAAAGCTATATCATTTTTAAGCTGAATGATTGATAATTTTAGAATGTTCCATTAACATCATCTACTTAAAGGAATTGCATACATATTATATTTATAATGATTAAAATTACTTTTTTAAATTTATGGTATATAACATATAAACGCTAAACCATTGCAATTTTCAAATACTTTGAACTTTACATAATGAAGATAATTCGAACTTTAGGCCTCCATGAGTCTGAAAATACACATTGTAAATAAAGTTTACCTCTCTAATATGTTTCTTTCTTACCATAATTCCTTTTTCCTTTATTAATTCTTTTTATACGTCATCATTCTAAAAATAAATTACTATTATTTCTTCAATAATTTTGGTAAATATAAGATTCAACAGCGATGTAACATGTTCGTTATGTATTATCGATGAGTTCTTGGATAAGTTTTTAAAGGAAAAACATAGAAAATAAGTTACGTTAGCTGAAAACTTCAATTATATGAAAGTACAATACGTAAAACGCAATAGAATAATACATAAAAGGCAATAAAATAATACGTAAAAGGCAATAGAATAATACGTAAAAGGCAATAGAATAATACGTAAAAGGCAATAGAATAATTTTCATGTAAACATTCAATATTCCTCATTTATAAGAATTTGAAAATAGAAGTCTTAGAAGAAGAAAATTAAGCACCATTGTGTTATAAAAATTATAATAATACAAGCCGTATAGAAAATTTACTGAATTGATTATTATTTAAGAGTACATAAATTAATATTTAATGGCGCAGAAATTAATATTTAATGGTATGAAAATGGTATAACAAAACAAATTATTACTATTATTAAATTTTAAATTAATTTTAATCCTGCCTCTCGTCTAGGCTATCCAATAATGACATGCTAGAGGGCGCATAGAGTATCTATTTTCTGAGATATGACATTAGAGAAATTTCAGAAGAGCTTGTGGCCAACTTCTAAATGACTTATAATTCATTTATTGTGAAGTTGGAGTTTCTGCATATCAATAGATAAATCAATTTTCTGTGAACTATTTTTAAAGCCTGCGGGCTTTAGAGGCTCATTCCACGTCTTCCGGGGTAAAATATCAGAGATTTCAATACTATTTAATAATCATATTTTCTGTATTTTTAAAGCTTGAAAAAAAATCTTCCATAATTTCAGCACCGTTTTGAAAAGTTTTGTATTAGTAAACCTTTCATATGTATTTTAAAAATTACTTTTTGATTTTAAGATTAATGTATAATTTCATTATTTTTTTATATTTTGCAATTTTTTGAATATTTTTAAACATTTATCAACAGTTTGTGTTTGCTATGTAAGCAAATATTTATTTTTATTTATAAAGAATACTGAAGTTTGCAGAAAAATGATGTGGTTTGTTACTGCTTAGAATAGTTGTTAACTAGATTCCAAACCTATCTTTTTTTAATGAAACCAATCAAGGCAGACTTTTTTTTTCTGAAGAACATGCATACAGTTTGCATCCATTATAGATCTAAAATGAAAATGAAATTCGGACATCTGAAGTCAACTATCTCAAATATAAGCCTGAAATGATTTATTTGGTCATTCCTTCTGGAAAAAAAGAGTTTTAAGTAATCTCCTTCATTCTTTTCTGAAAGAAATAAAATGATTTACAGGGACAAAAACAAAATGACGAACGACATACTGTTTCTTCAGGTATCTAAATTAAATTATGATGTTTTTCACTAAAAAAACGCAAAAAAGAAAATTACTAAGAACATAAATTCGTTTTTTTTTTCTATCACATAGCGTGTAAGTACATATTTAGTTCATTATCAATTACAAAAAGAAAGTTTGAAAAATACTGATTTAAATAGGGATGTGACAAAGTATTTAAAATACCATACGTCTTATAATATTGTTTAAAAATAAATTTTTGAAATGACTTCCGCCTTCTTCATAATTATAAAAAAAAATTCTTAAAATATTTTAATAATTCCGAATATTAGCGAAAATTAAAATATGTACTCTGAATAATAATATTAATTACAATGTGTATATTACATAATTGATCTAAATAACAAAAAATACAACATAGATCTTAAATTATAAATAAGGAAATCGTTTCTTTTTCTTTACAATGTACTTACTGTATATTGCACAGATTTTCTGAAATTGTTATAGTATGTGCATTGAATATTACATTAATAATTTGAATAATTTTTAAAAATTCGCGAAACATATTTCAGGATTTTATGAACAAATTTTTTCCTCTATTAGTTCTTAAATCTACAGTTAGTCAACTTTTATATTTTTACAACCTGATTATAATTTCCCCAAAGTGCACAATAAACCAGTGCCAATTTTTGAGCAAAGAGGCATGGATAGGTATAAATCTAAGCAGTCTTTTTTAAAATATCATATGTTGTATTACCCTTATTCTACATTTTTTAAGCTTTACAACAATTTTTATCTGTTCTTTCAGATTAATTTTAAGTGATAATTAATGCCAATGGTCTTTCGGCGTTTAATTTATTTCCTCTTCCAGTTACTTTAAAGCATAAAAGAAGAAGAATATTTTATATCCTTGGAAATTTACTTTCTCAAAAATACAAATATTTTATTTGTTACTTAGAAAGTATAAAAGTAGAGTAATATTTTATATCCTTGAAAATTTGTGAAGATCTAATTTGTTTTAAATTTATGTGTACAGTCTTATAAATTCACTTAAGAATCGGAACTTCGATCTTTTTGTTATATGTAAAATGACTTCATTTAAGATAGAATAAGAGTATTCGACGCAAAAATACTAAATACTGTATTTGGAAATACAAAACTTTCCATAATTTTCTACACTGTTTTAATAAAAACTTCCCCCAATCTTCCACTTCTTTCAATCGCCTTTTACTCTCTCTTTTTCTTCAAATTCGATCTTTCTGCAAATTTCCTCTTATGATTACGAAATACTTTCTTCTGATAATGATAATGAGATGTAAACTTTGCTGCATCTGCAATTTGTAAATAATATCTTAAAACTTTCCTGTATGTGCGATGGATTTGCTTTGGCTAACGGCTCCTAGTTACATAAATATATAATATGACAAAACGAATAGGAAAATAAAATATATGTTACTTATTAATATTTTTGCTGTCGCTGTATTGGCTTAGCTACTGATTTTCACATTGAAAGGCGCCATTCAGTAGAAAAAAATGAAATAAAGATAATTTATTTCATTTATATTTACTGTTCCCATGAAATAATTATCTAATAATAATAAAGATGAATATACATGTGTGTACTGGAGCTGTGCAGGTCAGACCGCTTAACTCACAAGCGCCAAATTTGGCACATATATATCTCGAGAGGTGGGAATGTCCAGCTTCTAAAGAAATGTGGCGACTTCCCATGATAACTTTAGAAAATATCATATCACAAAAATTATTTGTATGTCACTTTAAAACTTAAAAAAAAATTATCTCTTCAGTTATACCAATTTTATAGCCAAAAAATTTTGCAGACTAATATTAGAATAAGAGTAAGCAAAATGGATTATAAAGAATTAAAAAAACTGTAATATTAGGGAAAAAATCTTATTAGCTAAATTAAAATAAAAGAAAGTTAATCCTATTGTTCTGATGAAAATAAATAATCTCTATTACAATCGCAGCCGCATTCAAAGACATTACATGTTACAGGATAAAATACAATATGTTGCAAATATGAAATGTTGCTTCCCAACAATACTGATCGTATGGTTGCGAAGAGACGTTCACATTCTATCTGGACGCCAAAGGGAAAAGCAGGAATTCGACCTTCGACCTTGGCGACAAATTTGGCGACAAAAAATTGGAATCACGAATCATCAAGTAAAAACTAGTTTAGTCGAGAAGTTTTCAGAATAGGACAGGAACATTGGAGAACTCTCTATGTGACGTCACATCCTGTCTCAGACGATCAGATAGAGCCGCTGATCGTCAGTTAGTTTTTTGGAGTGAAAGCGATTATTTTGATTGCTTTGCAAACTGAGTGATTTTGTTCGGACTACGTCTGTTTAAAATTGTGGATTACTGTTTATTTTGTGCTGCAAATTTGTGCAAGTACGATTTTTGTTGTCATTTGGGCTTCCTGTTTTATTACTTTTAAAGAATAAATTACTATTTTTCTAGTATCCTGTTTGTCGGACTGTTCACCTACACACAATTTTCGTAACATTTAGTGTCAGAAGTGGGGTTTATCTGTTGAGTATGGTGAAAACGAGATCTCAGGCTACGATGGCTGATAGCGGTAATGGTGAGTTACTGGCTCTGTTGTCTGAGATGAAGAAATATATGGAAGCTGGACAAGAGGAGATGAAGAAAATACAAGATGAGATGAAGCAAGGACAAGAAAGAATGGAGGAGATGAAAGTCGGATTGGAGAAAGAGATGCGTTCCGGTCAAGAAAGAATGGAACAGATGACAGCTGGATTGGAGAAGAAATTGGAATCTGGACAGGAAGAAATGAAGGAGATTAGAGAGCACATCGAGGTGTAAGTCGAAGGGATGAGGGAACATGCTAACGAATGTATTGGAAAAATTGAAGGAGATGTCCAAAGTGTGAAAAAGGAAATTGTAGATGTAAAAGAAGAGGTAAACAATGTTCAAGGAAAGATTAGCGTCCTGGAGAAGAGACTTTGTGATCTTGAGGAAAGACCAATCAATTCTCTGCCAAGTTCAGAAGTCATGTATTCTATACCGACAGTCAAATCCTTGACATTTGACGGGCATACGTCCTGTTCTGTTTTTAAGACTCAATTTGACGTAGTGAGCTCTTCAAACGGATGGACGGATCGTGTGAACGCTAGTCAACTTGTGGCATCTCTCCGAGGGTCCGCGTCAGATGTTCTTCAAGGAATTCCAGCAGGAAATTTGACGGACCTAACGACTATAGAAAGAGCCTTAGAATCCCAATTTGGAGACAGTCACCTTATATTTTAGGACTGAATTTTATAGGACTGAACTGAAGACAAGACGGCAGAAGCTGGGTGAAAGCCTGCAAGTATTAGCAGCCGATGTGGAGCGATTAACGAGCCTAGCCTATGCCGAGTGCCCTATGGAAATTCGTGACAGTTTAGCAGCTCAGTACTTCGTCGAGCCCATCAGGTCTTGGAAACAATTCTTGCCGCTTCATATTCCATACTATATGCCAGAGCGGATTTCATGTCTTTGGCATCCATCAACCTCGTTGAGTGCTAAAGTCCGCTCTGGCATATAGTATGGAATATGAAGCGGCAAGAAATGTTTCCAAGACCTCCAAGCATGTCAAATCTATAGATGTGGAGGAAGATTCAAAAAAGAAAGAGGATAAATTTGAATGTCTATTCAACAGGTTGGAAAAATTATTATATAAATGTATCACTGAAAAGAAGAATGTCACTCGACGGAACCCAAATGTAACTTGCTGGCAGTGCAATAGAAAAAGGCACTTACAGAGGGATTGCCAAGCGATTAAGCCAAACCAGGAAAACTAAGCCAAGGCCATCTTGTGGGGCGAAGGCTGCCTTTTCTGAATAACGCCCCTGTAGAAGGACTGAAAATTTCCGCACTGAGCGGAAAGAAAAATGGACTATAATTGGAAGGATCGATTTGCTGTATTCCATGCTTGATGTTAGTGGATACAGGTGCGAACGTAACTGTTTTAAGAACTGACTATGTCATAAATTGAAAAAACAATTTATCTATACGGCTTCTAACATGTCTTTAACGACAGCCACTAGTGAGAAAGCTAACATGCACGGAAAGTTGGATGCATCGATTGAATGTGGTTCCAGACGATTCCAAAACAAAGTTTACGTGGCTGACATCACCGATCCATGCATACTTGGTCTGGATTTTCTTCGAGAATTCAACTTTACGGTAGACCTGGAAAGGAATGAAGTACGGACAGGAGGGGAGGAAATTCCTTTGTTTTCGGCCAATGTAGAATTTCCAAAGTTGTGCTCCGTATTTGCAAAATAAAAGACTTTAATACCAGCAAGGTCTGAATGCCTCGTTCGGGGAGTTACTAAAGTTTCCGAACAATTCAGGTATGCCGTAACGAATTCTCCAAACCAAATCTCTGAAAAAGGTGTCCTTGTTGTGGTCACACTTGTCTATTTAAAAAAGGAAACCATTCCAGTCCGAGTTCTGGATGTAGACAATAAACCCAAGACCATGGACAAAGGAGCTGTCATTGCATCATATGAACCAGTGGTTGATATTGTTGCCCGTCCTCAAGAATTTTCTGGAAATCAACCTATCCAGTCGATCTTGGTGAGTATTAAAGGACTTAATGAAGATCAGCGAATAGTTTTACAAAAATTGATTCAAGAATTTCATCACTTGTTTTCCACATGTTACGCTGATGTCGGCCGTTGTAATGTGACCCAGCATAAAATAAATACGGGAGATCATCCTCCAATAAAACAATACCCAAGACGTTTGCCTCTTGCAAGGAAGTAAGAAGCTGAGCGGCTAGTTAAAGAAATGGCTGACAGCGGAATTATCGAGAAATCGTCTGGACCCTGGGCTTCACCTATTGTCCTTGTTAAGAAGAAACGGATCAACACGGTTTTGTGTTTATTATAGAAAACTGAACGAGATTAAGAAAAAGGACAGCTATCCTTTGCCTCGAATAGAGACACCCTAGATTCTTTGAATGGAAAACAATAGTTTTCGACTTTAGATTTGAAAAGTGGATATTGGCAGGTGGGAATCCAACCTGAAGACAAAGAAAAGACAGCCTTCCCCACGGACAAGGACTTTGGAAATTTAAGGTAAAGCCCTTTGGACTTTGTAATGCACCTGCGACGTTTGAAAGATTGATGGAGACTGTGTTACGTGGACTTCCACCTGAAGCCTGCCTAGTGTATTTAGATGACATTATAATAGTAGAAAAAACATTCGAAGAACATTTGAGTAATATTCGTAAAGTATTTCAGAGATTGCAGAAAGCCAACCTTAAACTAAGCCCTAAGAAATGCAAATTCTTTCGAACGGAAGTTTCTTAACTTGGACATGTTATTTCCTCTGAAGGAGTGAAAACCGACCCAGAGAAAATTAAAGCAGTGGCTGATTGGCCTCGTCCAGAGACAGTACACGAGCTTCGAAGTTTTCTTGGACTGTGAGTTATCGTCGATTTGTAAGAAATTTTTTCACAATAGCTAGACCTCTTCATAAACTAACGGAAGCAAAATCTAACTTTAATTGGACAGAAGATTGCCAGAAATCTTTCAATAGTTTAAAGCAGGCACTGACAACTTCAACTGTTCTGACCTACCCCCGGACTGACGAAAATTTTATTCTTGATACGGATGCCAGTAATGAAGGAATAGGAGCTGTGCTATCCCAGAAAATTTGGAACGAAGAGTTTGTCATCGCTTACTTTAGTAAGAGCTTGTGTAAGCAGGAAAGGAATTAATGTGTCACCCGTAAAGAACTGTTGGCCATTGTTAAATCTATAGAGCATTTTCATCATTACGTCTATGGACGGAAATTTCTTTTGAGGACTGATCACGCTTCCTTGAGATGGCTTTTAAATTTTAGGGAACCTGAAGGCCATGTAGCTCGTTGGAATCAACGGCTTCAAGAATATGACTTCGAAATCCAACATCGCAAAGGAACTTCTCACGGTAATGCAGATGCCCTCTCCGGTAGACCCTGTGAAGTGAGCTACAAACATTGTATGAATGTCGAGAAAAAATTTGGATTGGAAACGGATATTTCCGTGAGAGTTCTAACAAATATAGCTTCTGATTCTTGGTCTTCAAGTGATATCCAAAAGGCTCAACTGGAGAATCCAGACATTAAGTTAATTCTGGAGAAGAAATTAAATTTTGCCGATCAATCATCTTGGCAGGAAATCTCTCCGGAGAGTCCTACAGCAAAGCGGTATTAGGCTCTTTGGGACTCCTTACATCTTAAGGACGGCGTTCTATACGGTGTGGGAGAGTGATGATGGAAGATCTTGGTGATGGCAGCTTATTCCAGAAGTTCTGCGAGAGACTCATGACAGCGCAAGTGGAGGTCATTTTGGTGTCATGAAAATGTTAAGTAAACCTAGAGAGCGATTTTATTGGGATCGACTTCGAGCTGACGTTGAGAAATGGTGCACAGAATGCCACGCTAGTGGAGCCAGAAAAGGACCCAAAACAAGAACTAAAGGTCGCTTGCAACGTTACATTGTAGGTTCTCCGTTCGAAAGAATGGCTTTGGACATATTAGGGCCTTTTCCTGTGACGGCAAATGGCAATAAATACGTTCTAGTATTAATGGACTATTTCACGAAGTGACCAGTGGCAATCCCCATTCCAGATCAAGGAGCCTCGACCGTACCTGAGGAACTCGTTCGTAGCTGGATTTCGCATTATGACGTGCCTATAATATTACATTCAGATCAAGGTGCAAATTTTAACTCTGCGCTCTTTACCGAGCTGTGCAAACGCTTGGGAATTCTGAAAACTCGTACTACAGCGCTACATCCAGAGTCCGATGGCATGGTCGAGAGGTTTAACCGAACGATTTTAAACCATTTGTCTTTAATCGTTTCGAGGAATCAAATTGATTGGTACATGCATTTGCCACTTTTTCTTCTCGCCTATAAAAGTGCTGTTCACGAAGCGACTGGATGGACTCCGTCAGAGATGCTGTTTGGCAGAACGCTTCAACTGTCCTGTGATATCCTGTTTGAACGCCCAACATATACGCCTTCCACGCCGAATAAATACATGAATGACTTAGAGGCACGTTTGGAAAACGTACATGCATTTGCCAGAGAGCGAATAAAACTAGCCAGTGAAAAAATGAAGACTCGTTAAGACTCCGGAGCGACAGAGCACCGATTTGAGGAGGGTGATTCTGTATGGATGTATAACCCAAAGCTTTTTTTTAATGTTAAACTGGGGTAAAAATAGCTTTCCTGCAATAATATGCTCTAAACATGCTCTAAACTATTTTTGAAATACACATAAATCATTTTTTTACTATCATTTCACATCAGAATCTTCAATAAGAGTTTCAACAATCATTTCACTATCAGTTTTTAATCAGTTTCCACAATCTGATTTTTAACAATCATTTTCACTATCAGAGTCAAGATTTATTTGAGTGCTAAAATGCGTACCCCCTGTTACAATGGACAACACTGTAGCTAATTTTTCAATAAAATTTGTATATGGAATCTGAATATAGTATTCAATCTGTAATCATAATATTGTTCAATTTTTTTTTTAATTCAAAGATTAAATTATACTATTAAAAATATTAAAGAAAATAAATACATTATATCTAGAGACAAAATAATAATTCCTATATAAACTAAGAGCAATGTCTATAAAATTTTAATAGGTATTTTACGTGAGGCACATCAAATGAGATTTAAATGAACCCATAATGTTTGAATCTATACTAATATACATTATCTTCGTTGCACCATTTTATGCAATAACATTTCTATTTCACTCATATTTTTTTTTTATTTTACTGCTAAATTTTTGTATCAAAATAGCTATGATGTATTTCTATTGATTAGGATAGTAAAGAGATGAACTCATGGAAAATAAATTTTGGCTTAGATCCTATCAAGTCCGAATATTATGATTTCTGTTAATGAGTAGAATTATATTAATACAAACATAACAATTGAATATAATCGTTCATTCATTTAACAGACTAATTACTAAATGTTTTAATTATCTTATGCATGTTATTTTTATTGCATGTTGTATATATATATATATATACAGAGTGAGAGAGAGATAAAGCATGCATGGCATTGATACTGAAAAATCTCCAAAATCACAACAGCAATCAATCGGGTTCGTTGCAATGGTGCAGTGGGTATATAGTGAAATTGGAAATATGATCAATAACAAGGAACGACTTTTATTCAACACAAAGACAGCAAAACCCAATTTAGCAAATACAGCCGAGCATAAACGGGAACAATATTTTAATATTCAGCAATACACTAGTACCTAATCGGTCGTAAAAAGAGGAAACAGTTCAAAGCAGTCAGAGAGAACTCAATGAAAAATGTCGCTTGGATAAAGGAGACCAATAACATTCAATATAAGATGTGAAAATTCGATACGTTGAGGTAAATTATTTTTCAAATTATAAAAAAATTCTAATAGGTCATACCTGAATCTAGTATCAACATATAAAAGAATCAAAATATCAAAATAAAATAAAAGATTTTAAAACACGATTTTATTACTGCATTAATGATGAAGAATCCTTTTTATTAAAAATCTGGATTCTAATTAAAAATTTAAAAAGACCAATAAAACCATTCCATTCAAATTGAAATGCTCATTCACATTTATAATGCATTTTAGTAAATGTTATATTTAGCATCTTTTTTTTGTAATATTTTCTTTATGAATCCCCTTTGTTATCGTTTTTAATGTCTGGAATGTTACAGTTTCCGGTTTGACTTACAGATTCTTTAAAAAATAATTATTTTTAAAATTTAACAGTAAAAACGGGCTTAAAATTTTATTTTACTTTTTCTATTTTGAATGTTTTTAAAAATGTATTTCGTTAATACGTATTATAATTAATACAGAATAATGCAATAAAATTTTCACTACTCCCTTAATGGATTTTTGTCCTCTTATGGATTGGAGATTAAATGAAACTAAATGAATAATATAATAATTATATTATTCTTATAATAATGTCCTAAATTCTATGAAATAGTGTAGTAGAAAACAGTAAATAAAAAAGTGAGTATGAATATGTATGGTACGAGTGACAAGCAAGTCAAGTTCAAAATAAAAACGCCAAAAATTAAAATTCGAATCCATATTGCTGCTATTCCATTTTTAATGACAAGGAAGTTATTGTTTTTGTAGTTTCGTGTACGCATCTTTGAAAAAAATTATCATTCTATTATTAAATATATATTTAATTTTCCCTTTCAAAATTTTACAATTCAGTATTTATTGTTGGCATGTTTTCTCAAAGATTTTACTTATACAAAGAAAATATTTAACTTATATTTTTGAAATAAAATTATTTTAAAGTCAAAAACTAAACAATTAATTTACAGACAAGTATAAATTTTAAGTCAAAGGGTTAGTAAAAAGTAGGAAATTAAACGTGATTATAAAAGGAAAAAAGTCTTTTTAATGAGATTAATAAACTAGCAACGGAATAACGATGTAATCAAAGATATAAGATATCTAAAAGCAAATACATTACTGGTGATTTAAACAGATTTCAGGTCATGCATTGAGAAAGACAAATGAATATGTAAGTCATAATCATCGAATGTTACATTTACCACGCGAAAGACTCGCTGACGTTTAAGGGATTAATAATATCGTTCCTTATTCTTTCACACGCTAAGCATGGGGTTAAGTCCGTTAAGATTTGGGGTGAACATTTTGGCTGGGTGTCATCAGAAATTATTTGATAGGAAAATTTTTCTGATTGTTATAGATTGTGAGAAACTTATTTATCGGTTTTTAGTTATTAATGACAAATCGCCTTTGACGTCCAGCCGGTTTGCTGAAGTTATTGTTTATCATTAGTGTCTTAAATAATTTGGATTAAATTGCCCATGATTCCATCAAATTTTCAAATATGTTATTTTAATATTATTACATGTACTCCACTCATTGCAGGGAAGTGTAGGTACTTTGAAAAGTAATTGAAATATTGTTGTATCTTTGCCAATGTATTTGAATTTCTATATTTTCACTATTCATAATGAATTCAGAGAGAGTACACATATATTATTGACTAGCCGCCTTTGCTGACCAGCTGGTTCCCCAATCTTAATGTTAGTTTAAATTATAATAATTAAATGTTTTACGCAATTCCTACTTTAATAGATTCTTCATCAAAATATTTTAAAACTTCAAATTTTGATAGTCATATAATTTACTCATAATATTATAAAAGCTTTCAGTCATAACGTAATATGTTTCTCTCTATAATTTTCTGTTAGCTCTCGTAGAATTTATGCTTTAAATTAAAGTGGAAAGAATTAATATGCAATTAATATAACAATATTTATTTACTGAAACAAAGCATTTTTTTATAATATGATTACTAATAATAGGCTCACTGAGCGTTTAAACTTTATAGGCACTAAAGAATATATTTCTTAATTTATGTAATATCTCAAGAATTTCACAACAAAATTTTCTCAGATTCATCATGAACAGATCGATTAATTAACAATGTTTAATTTTAAATGCCTCAAACACTAAGAAAATAAAATGAATTGTTTAAAATAATCGGTCGAAAACAGGTTTAAAAAAACTACTTAAAAAAGATGTACTTAAAACTATAAGCATATACAAAAAATATATAACTATCATAAATACAATTTAATTACAAAAGCATGCAACTAACCTAAAAATTATTTAAATCAAGAATCATCCGTTGATAATATTGTCATCAATCAGAACACAACGCGCATGCGTGAATTTTCAACGCCAGTTACGGTAACGCAAATGCGTGAATTTTTCTGCGCCAGTTGGGGTAACGCTATGCAGATTAGACATTTTTAATTTCCTTTATTCTGTGTTATTTTAATTCAAAAGTACTTCAGAATGAATCTGAAAGATCCATTAATTAACAATGTTTAATTTTAAATGCAGAAGACATTAAGAAAATAACAGAATCATTTGAAATAACAGACCGAAAAATGTTAACCCTAGCCTCATTACTGTTGGGGGAAAAAAACTGAAGCCTTACTCATTTGACGGTGGGGAAAATGGAAGATTTTGTTTGGTGGGAAAGTTAGTTTTTAATTAATAATTAAAATTATAATTAAAAATTCAAAAAAGGGACCCCAGGTGCACATTCCCAATCTCTAAGGTATACATGTACCAAATTTGGTAGCTGTAGGTCAAATGACCTGGCCTGTAGAGCGCCAAAACACACACACATACACACATTGAGCTTTATTTATAAGTATAGATTATCCTTTGTATTAAATATTTTTCCATGAGTATAGGTGACAAAGAGCAAATTTAAATTATCGTTGTAAATATTGCATTTCTTCCTTTTGCTTCTTAGAATTGAGAAGAAAATTCATTTGAGAAAGCTGTTCTTTATTGTGAAAGAAGTTTATCTAAATATGAAGCAGTTCTTCTATTTTAATAAAAAACTTTCTGAGAAATTTCATATATTTAATTTGTTGTGCTTTTATACTATTTTGTTTATTGAAGAAGAGATAGAGAAAACCTCACCTAATTTCAGTAACAGAATAAAGATCGGAGAAATTCCTAATGCTTGGACAATCCTCAATTATTTTGTGAATCAATTTTTGAAGAATTGAAGTATTTTTTCTGGTATATTTAAAACTCTTAAAAATAATTTCAAATAAATACATGAAGGTCATGTCTAACTTGAAGTTTTTCAGACATTATATCTATTTCAAGTTTAACTCGTTATTAACTTATGCATCTAATAACTCTTTAGAGTTCGTTAGTTACCTATGTCCTTCCAGGAAAATATCCTTCCCTGGTGAAATATCCTTCCATATTTTTTCTTGCTGATTAGTTAATTACATCATACAGGAAAAACGTAATAATATAACAGTGGCGATTTAAAGAAAAAGTCTAGTTTCCCAAAAATGCATCACTGATATTTTCACGTTTTTCATCTATTTCATTATTTTAATCTTAGTACTGAATAATTGTGGGCATTATTTTACCCGAGGAATAACTCTTGTTATAATTCGAAGTGTTATTAAATTACACCTTCTTAACAGATGCATTTCAATTGAAGTTTTGAAACACAAATAAAAGTAGTAATTGCATTTGAAGTTTTCAAAGGCATTGGCTGCCCTCTATTAGATTTTCTTATCATGGTACTATGTATAATATGGCGAAAAAAGAGTAAGCATTTTTAAAAAATAATTCTTCGCAAGCACTGGATTGTCATAATATTTGTCGCAAATTTACATTTTGTAATAATATGTATAAGGATCTATTCTTCTAGACACATATTTATCTGCTTTTGTGTATCTAACTATGTATATCTGGCAAGTATATATATATCTCAAAATTTATCACGCATAAAATATTTTTGATGATCTTGGAATATAATAATATATGAATAAAATTCCTCTAAATGAAAGGGAATAATAGATTCCTTTTCATCTAAGTTACTATTTCCAAACTCCTTTTAATCATTAGAAAAAACCCCAAAAAGGGATGGTTTTCCTGAAATATTCTCCTATACCTTCCATTTAATTTCCCCCCTCTCCCGCATAAAATTGTAAACCTTGGACAAAGCCTATAATTTCTTGCTGCCGTTCACCAAGGCCATACAAAGTAATTACAAATTAAAAACCTAATGTTAGTCACAAAATACGCATCTTTGGCATGAATCTAGCATTTTTACCAAATCTTTTGAGAATACGTTTTTCGGATACCTTTTTGCAGACCAATTCGCACCAAACTTAGACACGGAACTATAATTATAGCAACAAGACAACATAACCAATTTTATTGATTCGACCCACTATGTTTATGAATTATCTCGTTTATATGCATAGAAAGTAAGGACCGACATACGGTCAACCGCTTTACACATTTGGTTCGAATTTTATATGAATCTTTATTAACATATTTAGCTGAACATCTGATAGAGTTCTATAAATTTTTTTGGAAAACCATATATGAAATGCGTTTTTAAGTTATCTTTGCCTTAGACACTGACTAAAAGAGAGCCATAATGCCAAAATTATGTTTTTCGGATTCGCGGAAGTTCTACAAGTTGAGTTTCATCAAAATTTCGAGTTTGATTGCATACGATAAAGTAAAAATAAAACATTATATGAAATACAATAAAGTAAAAATAGTATCATTTATTTTAAAACAACCTTAGGTAATGTTTATATTACTATCAAAAAATTCAATATTTATTTCGAAATAAATAATATCACAGTAATAATGTATATGACTTTTTTTATTTTTTCCCCGATTAATCTCATAAAGGTTGAGGAAATAAATAAAAACACGGAAGAAAATTTAGGAATAACATGTAATTATTTTATGATTAAAGCATATCGATGTAATAGTCCAATTATCATTAATTGCACATTTCTACCGTAGATAAATATCTTTATTAGAAATTAATTTCTTTCTATAGCAGGAAACTAAAAATAATATTAGAGGAAGAAAAGTGACAATAGAAATGCAGCCAAGTGATCCAATGAATATAGAAATAGTCTTCTCTGTTAACTAACTAATTTATTAGAAATTCTTAAATAAATAACAATATATAATTTTTTAGATGGAATTTATATAGACTAAAATCTTATTTAAAACTGTAAATATGTATAATAATTTCTGACCAATGATTTTAAGTTGCTATTAAATATATTATCCGAAAGGCAAAGATCTGCGATATGTAATTAAACTGGACATGATTAAGGATTTAAAAATTTTTTTCTTATAATAATTTCCGGAAATATATGGAAAACGCTAGTTTTTATTAAAACAATTTTCCATCTCCTCCCTGTATAAAAAGTATTTTGAAATCAACATGAGTCAAAAAATTATAATAATAAATAAATAAATGTTTATGCTGGAATTTGTTTTTGCAATGTATCAACATCAACAAAAAAGTTAGTTAATATCCTTCTAATTAGGGTTCATATCTTTTGTAACCTAAGAATGATTTTGCTAAGCATATAGATCGAACTGATATATCATTTAGGAAAGTTCACGTCCGAAGGTAATGATAATGATTGGGAATTAAAAATTGCATAATGTAACAATTTCACATATTTTTTGTCAAATACGGTAACTTCGTATATAGTTGCCTGCTTTGCTTATTGTAGCTATTTCACATATCTTTATAATATAGCAAATTTCACATATTTTTTATAATGTAGCAAATTTTACATATTTTTATGATTTTAAATATTTTTTATAGAAAATTTCACATATTTTTGTTAGCTAAGGAGGGAATTTGTGACCAGAAGGTAAAAAAACTGTCTTGATGTAAAAAAAAAAATATTACTCTAACATAGTTGATTATTTTCTATGCACAGACAGATTATTTGCTATGCATAGTTGATTATTTGCTATTCACTCTGCACTCTGTATGTGCACAGTTGCTGCACAAGCAGAAAATAATTTAAAAATTCTAGAAAAAAAGTGTTGATTTTTTGAATTTCTTTTGTTTCCATGGAAGTGAAATATATAATTATATTTTTATATTTATTTCTCGTCAATTCGCAATTTTTTACTTCGCATAACAATAATATTTGGAGTAGTGTACTATACTATTGTAATAACAATAGTATAAAATAGTATTACAATTTTTTTCAATCATCAAATTACAAATAATTACGCAAACGTAATTTTGTATTTCACGTTTATAAAAAATAATTCTATTTAAAATATCTTACTAGTTGCTTATTTACATTAACTTCTTTTTTTAATATCAAATTTATCTGATGAAGCAAACTTTATTATGTGCCTGTTCCATATATTAAAAATAATGGTTTGGTATCATAATTTTATGCCACAATTGCTCTTGATTCATTTTTTTTTCTTTCTTTTTTTAAAAATTAGTATACTTAAGCTATCCGGCTAGGTTGTAAATATGCTTTTTCCAAAATACTGGGAAATTTTTTTTATGATTTGAAAATAAAGTCGAAACTTCGCAGATTCTAAAACCGACTTTGTTTTTAATGTACGTGAGATAGAACTATACATGCAATAATTTCAGTTAAACACAACAAATTAAAATGAACAATGGTGAATTATTTTGTTTTTGATAGTTAAAATAAGTGATTTATATAATTTTTACTGTAAAATTCACCAAAATAATATTTGATGTGTTTCTACACTCGTGTCTATAAATTATGGATAATGCAAGTTCAGGAGAAAAAAGAGTCAGAAGCAAAACAAATGTGACTTATTTGTAAAGCCTATTTTTTAAACAAAGGCAAAGAGCAAAAAAGATGCTGTATGTTTGATACAATTAATAAAAATTGCAATTTTTTGCTCCCTGGAACAAATTAACATTTTTTTTACAAAAATCAATACTACATGGTTGATATGATGATTAATACATAGTATGTTTCCCAGACGATGCAATACAGTCCATACAACGCCTAGACATGCTGAGTATCAAATTATCAATTTGATCTTGGGATATAACACCACTCATCAAGCAATGCTCTCCGAAGTTCCGTTAGTCATGTAGGACGTGGTTGACGGGCTGCAATTCGTCGGCCAAGCATGTCCCTCACATGTTGTACTGCATTCAAATCTAGTTAGAATGCTGGCCAGTCGATACGGGCGATATCCTCCGATCGAAGGCATTCGTTTACAGTGTTTGCACGGTGAGTACGAACGGTGAGTTGTTAGCAAAAAACACGAATTCTGCGCCCATGGCGCCCCGAACAAACGTTGAATTGTTCCAAAATGACGTCCCAATAGATTTGGCCTGTCATGGTTCCAATTTGAACATGCAGGTCAGTTCTGGAACCTAGAATAATTCCTCCCCAAAGGAGCAATCCAGCACCACCGTAACGGTGTAGTTCAATGATGTTCTCTTGGTGGTAATGGATACCATGCGCTCTCTGTATGATAGTATGGCGAGAGTCAGACAGCAAGCTAAATCTGGACTCGTCGGAAAACATCACACAAACCCAATACTGCGGTGTCCACAATGCATGCTCTCTACTCCAGGTTAACGGCAGGCGACAGTGAGTTGTAGTATGTGCAACACATCTAACAGACCTACGAGCATATAGACCAATCTGCCCTAAGCGTCTGTACACGGTCTGCCTTGAAACTGTCGTACCAGTGGCTGAAGAGAGCTGACGAGACAGGTCTAATGTTGTGCTCCGTCTGTTTCTTTTGGCAGCAACTGCCAAATACCGGTCCTTATTCGGCGTTGTAACTCGGGGGCGACCTGTGCTGTAATATCTACTCATATTGTAATCATCTTGGAGTCGTTGCCAAAACCTGGAGATGACACACTGGGCGATTCCAAGTTCCTCGAATACTTCCAGCTGGGCGCCCACATTCCAGACGGCTACCACGTAAAATGGTCCAAATGCGTTCTTTGTGTCATAACTATGCGGTTATTGCACTGAAAGGCTTATAAAGCACTTGCGAACAATTTTACTTCTTTGCCTGCATTCCTTATACATCCCTCTCTTACACTCTCGTCATTGTGACGTACTATTGGTGTTATCTGGTGGCTTCCTGCAATTTGCATATAAGTTTTGAAAATGTGTGTAGTCATTTTAAGGGTGATATATGTATTTTAGAGTTAGATTTCTGCGTGACTCTGAATTATCCTTAATTTATGGACATGAGTGTATTAACTCTCTAACTACTCAGCCCTAATTTGTTTATTTTTTACATTTTTGTTAAAATAAATTTGAAGACTATATTTATTTCCAGCGCAATTGGATGAATTAATTTACAAATACAATATCTAAAGGCATTTTCTGAAGAATGAATATTTCATTGTGATTGATTCACAGAAAACATGATATTTCAAAATCAATTCGGTAAGATTTCATGAAAATTGATACGCATAGACCCAAACACTTTGAAGGTGTGATAGATATCGTATTTTAAGGTAGCTCAGCTTAGATAGGTTTTACAGACACTTTAGGTCTAAACATAAACAAATTTCGGCAAAAAACCATTAAGCATCACTTCAAATGCTCATAAAATGTTTGTTTATTAAAATAATTTACTCCTGTAATCTGTCACATTTTATGTGGTTTGAGCCATATATAGGTGAAATAAATAATTAATATTTACATTATTTTTTTAATTTACTCTTTTTTACCTAACATTGAAAATCTTGCTAAATTTTCATTAAATAAGTAATTTATTCAAAAACTAAAGGCAATACGTGTATATTTTTCTTCTATTAGGAACCTTTCGAGTCTGTTTAACTATTTGGTACAATACTTTTAGTTCAAAAAATATTATCATTGTTTTGAAAAAAATTCGAGAGACTTCTCACGCCTTCTACTTTTCTAAATTAAAAAATAAATAGAATTTTAGAATAATGTCTCATTCTGAAATTACATGACAAGAAGTATTATAGTATATTATCTATCAATGCACTATAAGTATGTTTTATAATATTTAAAGCTAAACTATGAAGTATAAAACTCTTGTCCCTTTATCTTTCTCAAAAGACAATCGTTATATATGTGAAAATAAATCATGGTATATGTATGACTTTTTTCTTATTTATTTTATAAGTGTGAAAACAAATATACTATAAAATATAGTTTCAAAAATATATGTAACATAAATATTTAAGATTGATTCGAGGTCGATTTTTTTTCTTTTATGAAAATTTTAATATTCATATTCCTTCCTTTTTTTGTATGCCTATAAAAAATCACCAATATTTCAAAATGATAAGAAATTTTTGTAACCATTTGGATGAACGAAAGAAAAATTCTAGTTTACTTATACTTGCGAGACGATAAAACGATAACATTATTACTAAATTTAAAAAAATAATAATAAAAAACTTATTAATCTTCCTTCATATATTGTACATATCTTCCTCTATCAAACATATTCCTTTTCGAAAATGTTACATTTGTATCTAATAAGTGTTCCCACCCATTAAGCCATAGAGGAACAACAAGCGTTCTGATTGGTTGCGAGAACAGTTTAGAATTAGCCACTCAAACAATAAATCAATACCTGGCATCAAGTTCATAGAATTGTTACAGTACATAAAAAAGATTTTATTTTCCAGGGAAGAAGCAAATATTAATAACTCAATATATTTGATCACGGAAAATTTCACTATACATCGGTTGCCACACAGGTAAAAATTTCAAGGGGATATACCGATTAGAGATAGACTATTCTTGTTGATTTTGGTGAGATTCTAAAGAAATAATTAACTTTTATTTGATTTTTTTCTTTGATATATGTTAACTGTATGTATTTTTTTGCAGTTGTTTCTCTTCAATAAAAGTAACGTGCTTTTTAATGTTTCATTGATAAAATATAAGATATATGTGAAATTTAGGGTTTTTTTTTTTTTTGATAAAAGGCGTTTTAACATTTCATTACAATGGTTGCCAATGAATTGATAATAGTAAAAGTTTTCATCCTTTATTCCCAAAACGAAGTATTCAAATGTATACAAAATTATTCGATTAGTATGATCACGACAGTATATAATGTTATCAAGTTTGAGATCGACTTCCATTTCATAATTAGTTAATAGTTGGAGTTTATGGAATTTCTTGCTTCACCGAAGAAAACATCTGCGGATTATTATTTATTTTTTTTCTTCTTGCAGTTGGGTTCATTTTCTTTTGTTTGGCTTGAGTAGGTTGTATGTGATTAAACAGACAACTGTATTTCCTGGTCTGATTCGAAATCTTTCACAAATCAATGGTGCTAGTGATAGAATTATGTAAACAAAGTGGATTTTTTTTAAAAAGATGTGATTTGAGTGTTAAATAAAAAATTTAAATGTGAAGTATGAGAATCTACCTAAATGCATCAACGTAACACTCTGGTGCAGTTGAAAATTGCGCAGCCTGTACTTTGCAAAATCATTAAAAAATCTTGTTTATAAACATGATAAAGCAATAAATGCTTACGATTTCAGCAGTTGAATCTTCGAAATGAACCAAGATATTTTAAAACCCAATGTGCAATGTCATTTTTCAAATTTTAAAGAACGAAGCAAATACGAACACTATATAAGTGAACTATTAAGGAATTATTAGTTTTAAGCAATATTTTAAGATAATTAAAGTTGATCTAAAGTAAATTAAAGTTGAAACTATTATTGATCTTATCCGATTCAATTAATGATATAAAAGTTTATAAGTCCCGGAGACATCACATTAAGTGGCAGATCTTGTACTTTTAAGCCATTTATGAAATAACAATACAAAACTAAAGGATATTTGTTTCCCAATTCCCTTCCTGGTTTATTTAATCATTTTTTTTATTATTATTATCCGTAAGTTGCATAACACCATGTGTCAAGTTTGGCCTTTTGTTTATTTGAATCCAAAATCGTATACAAATTAAAAATAGGTGACAAAAATGTTGCGAGAATTTTTCAACGACTTTCTTGTGTTGTTAACAAATTACAATTTTTGACTATTCATAAGCTTCAGAATACAAGAGAAATGTTTGGTAATTTTCGTTTTGTTTAATTGAGCTAACTGCATTGAAAAATAGTGTACTTACAGTTTTTTTAACCTTAAATATTGCTGTACATAAAATAATAGCAACCGTTTCCCAGTTTTTTTCCCCTGATATACTTCATTTGATCATTTTCTACTTTTCTGGCACTGTCTTTACAAAATAATATTTTAATAGGTTAACAGATACTTTTAAATTCTTTAAACAGTTTATTTATTAAACTTCCAACTTTCTACTATGTTCATGGGATTCATTTTCGTTTCTTATATAAAATCAACAATTTTACAGCATCATTAATGACATGAAAAATGCTTATGGAAATAAGGGTAAGTATCAACAATCAGAAAAAATAATGTGTGTGCTTGATAATAATCAAGAAATGTGAAAATATATGTAGATGGTGACATTTTATAGCACAAAACCCTAGAATATAGGTATACTGTTTAGTGCATTTATAAATCAAATATCAATGTCCTTTTTATATTTGACTGTCAGCTTCTTTCTGACTTGCATTCTTTATTTTTACTTTTATATTTCTTATTGTTCAGGCAATATATATTTGTCGTGAAATAAGTACGAAAGTGGCCAATCCTGCTGAATTTTTTCAATATTTTATCATGCTATAGCGTTGAAATACTTTTTTCAGTTCCAAGATAGAAGCTCATATTCTCTTCAGCTATACACTAATAGTTCCGATTAAAGCATTAATAATATGTATTCTTTATCAAATACTGGAATTTAACTCACCAGTATTCGCTCTTTAGAAAATGCTTGAATTAAGTGTTGACGATGATCATCTACCCCGTGTTGCTGATTTTTATCATGGCAAGACTGTCTTCATTACAGGAGCCACTGGATTTATTGGATCCGTAAGTGACTATTATATTTTATTTAAAATATTTTATAATATTTAAAGATAAATTAGAAAACTATAAAAATGATGATTAATATATTTTGTTTAATTGGAAATGTGACTTGATATAGATTATTTCTCATTGTCAATTTTTTATCAATTTCTTTAATTTTTACACATTGTTACTTTTCTTGATCTCTCTCTACTTCCTATAAATAGAAGTTTGTAATCAAATTTTCATTATTTTCCGAACGTGATAAAATCTTGAAATTTTATGATAGCTGTTTTTAACAACATAACATATATGTGAGTTTTTTATGACATGACTCTATTAAATTATCGACTATTCGACAATCGACAATTTTTTCGACAATTACATAATTAGATTAATTAAATTTTCTTTTCATACGATTAACATAAGCTAGTGGTAAATTTCTCGGAAAAAATTCATTTCAACGCTTGATATAATTTTTGAAAATTAATAATAAAGTATAAAGAACTAAAAATAACCTAAAAAATTGCTGCTTTATAGTATATTAATCAATGTTATTCTTAAAAGGGATTTTTACCAAATAAATTTATAGAATATTTCTCAAGAAATTCTAATATATTTATATATAATTTTCTAAAATAAAAAGATTATAAGATTATTCATGGTATATTTTGTGTGTTCAATATACAGGGTGTTGCCGAATTCGACCGACGAACTCAGAGGGTTAATAGTAGGCATCAAGAGGATAAAGAATCACCATACAACATGGAATTCCAAACGAAGTTTAGGGGGTGAAAATCACAAAAATATAGAGAGTAGGAAAACTGTTGGAAACTGGAAAAAAATTCATAAAAAAATAACAAATGGTGTTTCAACGATGAATTTTTTTAAAAATGAAAGCACATTCTTAAAGGCTATTTTTCATGTAAGTAGCATGCCCATTTGATGAACTAGGGGGTCGTAAATTAATGAAAACGAAAAGTAGTTTAGAACCTTTATCTGCAAAAATATTAAAACTTTAAGAAAAATAAAAGATTGAAAATATAAGCAATTTTATAATCTTTAATTTGATATAAGTCTGTAGTGTAAAAACTGAGGTGGTTTTATGATATTGGAGAAAAACTAAAATGTTTGCGAGGAAACATCCTGCAATATCGGTACCGATGTTTACAGAGGGTGCTGCCAAATTCGAAAGATAAATTTAGAGCAGTGATAATAGGCATTAAGAAGATGAAAAATTATCATAATACTTAGGGTCGCAGGAGACGTTTATTCTGTAAAAATCGCAAAATCAGACATCGAAGAGACAATTGACCAGGCGAAGAGAATGTCCCTATGAATGCGAGGATTTGGGACAAGGTAGTCGAGAATTAGAAGCTTTCTCGTATGTAAATTTTCCATGCTTTCTAGGAATATAAAAGCAGCTAGCATTGCAGAATTGATGGTTCGAGGAGTATAAAAGCAGCTTGCATTCATTAAGGAACAATGCAGAATTGATATTTATTAAGTTTCATTCGCAAACAACATGTTCACAAATGACGAATATGCGGATATGTATTTAATTTACAACCGAGCGGATGGTAATGGACACCTAGCACAAAGAATATGCCAAGTACAATGTACAAGTAGGTGCTGTCCACACCACAGGACCTTTGCAAATAGTGATCGATGGTAGTGGAAGACAGGATTCTTCAAAATAACGAGCTCAAATGCTGGGCAAGAACGAAGTGTGCACACACCTGAAACAGAAAAGCAGGTTTTGCAACGCTTTACCGATACCCAATCAACAAGCACGCGATCAGTTGAAGCTGAATTGGGTATATGGCACGAAATGGTGTGAAAAGTCATACGTGCTGTAAACATGTACCCCTTCCAATTGCAGAAGGTCCAACTCCTATGCGATGACGATTTCCCATGTCGGATAGAGTTCGGACGCTGGATGCTTGGTGCCATACAGGAAGGTACATTCTTTCCTGAAAGAATTTTATTCTCAGATGAAGTCTGCTTTACTAGAGAAGGCGTATTCAACACGCATAATGCATATATTTGGTCGTCCGAAAATCCTCATATAACTTATCTCGTAGAATGTGCAACACAAATTTAGTATTAACATCTGGGCTGGAATTGTCGGAGATCATCTACTGGGACCGCATCTTATGCCCTGACTCCTCAGTAGAGTAAATTACCTTGTTTTCTTGCAGCAAGTTCTTCCGGATTTACTC
This sequence comes from Argiope aurantia, assembly GCA_026543865.1. Classification (NCBI taxonomy): domain Eukaryota; kingdom Metazoa; phylum Arthropoda; class Arachnida; order Araneae; family Araneidae; genus Argiope; species Argiope aurantia. The sequence goes on along the minus strand of JAPMOR010105754.1, from coordinate 136,609 downwards.
CAGAAAATACCGATCATTCCTGAACATGTTGTTAATGCATGATGGTGCACCAGCGTATTTTTCTAATTCTGTTCGTGACTACCTAGATGATACATATCCTGTGGATTGGACGCTGCGGACCTGTTGATTGGCCTCCACGTTCCCCGAACCACAATCCCTTGGATTTCTTCTTCTGGGGCTACAAGAAATCTCTTGTTTATTAGACACATTTGGATACAGTGGAAGATCTCTTAGCACGGATAGTCGTCGTTGCTTGAGAAATTGCAGGCACACCTTGTATGTTTGAGCGTGTCCGGCGGTTGTCTAAAAGTCGGTGTCGGTTGTGTAATGACCTTCGCGGCCGCAACATTGAGCAATTTTTATAAAATATTCTCTTCATCTCCTTTATTATGTTAAAATATCGGTGCTGTAAATGTATGTTATATCTGTATTCCCCCAAATAAATTTCCACCGACGTTTGCGACTTTATATTTCTTTGGAAATTCTAATCGCCTTGATGCCTACTATCACTCCTCAGAATTTTTCGGTAGAATTTTGCAATACCTTCTGTAGACATCGGTGTCGATGTTGCAGCGATGTTTCCCGGCAAACATCTTAGTTTTTTTTTAATATCTTAAAATCACCACAGTTTTCACACTATCTATTTATATCAAATTAAAGAGTATAAAGTTCCTTATATTTTTCAAGCTTTTATTTTTTTTAAGTTTTAATAATTTTGTAGATAAGGGTTCTGAACTACTTTTTCGTTTCCATTTATTTACGATAGTTCCCTAGTTCATCAAATCGGCATGTTACTTACATGAAAAATAGCCTTTAAGAAGGTGATTTCACTTAAACCACTTGTTATTTTTTTTATTAATTTTTTTACAGTTTCCAACAGTTTTCCGACTCCCAATATTTTTGTGATTTTTACCCCCTAAACGTCGTTTGGGGCCCCATGTTATGTGGTGACTCTTTATCCTCTTGATGCCTACTATCAAACCCTCTGAGTTTGTCCTTCGAATTCGGCAATACCCTGTATATAGATATAGATAGACAGATAGAGAGAGAGGAAGAGATTCTAACGCGAACAATAGTATACTGATGATTATGAAATTTTTGATTCATCTGAAAATAATCTGTACAAGGAAGTGAAAAGATGATGAATATAATACTCATTGTTAGGTTCAGATGAAAATAATCGGAAAATAGTAATGACAACATTTCCATTGATGCATTATTAAATAATAGGTGTATTAAGGACAAACAAAAGTAAAAAAAAACAATAAAGCATTTTTTTGATTAAAAATAAAACAAAAGTAAACAAACAGAAAAAAAATGAAAAGGAAACAAAAAAAAATGAAGCATTCTTTGATTTGTGTGACAAATATTCCGTTTATCCAGCTTCACATTGATGACATTTCATATGTGAGAAAAATTTAACAGTAATCAGCCATGCATCATGGATAGAAGAATCATTTTAAAGTCTTTCTAGTTGAATATAGTTTATTGACATAAAATCTGTCAATAAATTTATATCTAAACTATCTAGATACAAATTGATCTATTACATGAAAATGATAAAAGAATTTTAAATTTTTCTAAAAAATTTCACTAGCAAAATTTCAAACCTTAGACGATTTAGTTACATTTGGGTTCTGTTTTTAAGGGTTCAGAAATATATTTTGGTCAGGAACTCTAAATTTTTAGTATTGGTCAGATGATAAGAACGACATATAAGTCAGATTCCAGTCCAAATTTCTTCGGTTAGCTTATGCGGAGACATATGATTTCGTGATATTTAGAGTGAGCCAAGCCGACGCAAAGTAGTTGTTGAGTGGAAAATGATTTTTAAATTTTTGATTTTCTGTTCCAAATGGAAGTATTACCAAAAAACTTATACAGTGAAAAGTTGTTTTAGAATACAATCATCTTCAAATTGCTTCCAGAAAGCAGGCTAAATGTAAAATAATAGCAGATAAATCAATTCATAAATTTTTTTCTCATGATTTTTTTTCCTTCTATTTTTATTAAACATTCCTTTCTATGTTTATGAAATCCTTATGTCATTAGTCAAAGTTAAGGATATTCAAATTAGAAATTATTTTATTGAATTTCAAACGGATACTTATTTGATAAAGGGCATTAATAAAAATGAATGTATGCTAGCATTCAAAATTATGGAAATTGTTTATTATTATGGAAAATTATGGAAATCCAAAATATAATTATTTGATGTTTAAGAATTTAAAAAGATTTTTGGCATTTGCAATCTTTGCCACAAATATCTACGCAGCTACTATAAATAAGAAATATACTACATATAAATAGAAGGTTAAATATGCAAATATATAACACACCAGATACGTTTCTTATGGCACTTACCATGGACAAGACAGAGATTTTAAGTCGGTGGGGGAGCGTTTCTTTTTTTTTTAGTAGCGCCAACTAGGGCCAAGAGAACGACTTTGCTATTCACTCATCACTCAATCGCTTGCACAACTCCTTTTTACAGGAGAACACATTCACACATCTCACAGACAGAACAACGGAAGAACAACCATGTCCAACCCGGAACGCGAACCCAGGACGCCCAGATCACGGGGAAGATGCGCTACCCCTATGCCAGGACGCAGGCAGATATGTTTTAGATAGTCTTATATTTTATAACCTTAAAATATAAAACTTCTGCCTAAAGCCAAAATATAAGACATTTCCTCCACTTGAATGTTGTCAACATAACTGTTGTCAGAGTCCATAACATTTCATAATATTTTATTATATTTACACTATTAAGAGACAGTAATCTTAGATGTATCGCATGATTATAATTGGTATGTTGATTTTTTTAGTTCTTTTATTAAAGGGATTTATTATAAAAAATAAAATATAAGGAATGAAGTTAAGAGTTGACTAATCACTTATTATAAATTTAGACACGGAGCTTAGGTGTCATATTTTAGATCTGAAAGTACAACATGTACATATATTTTAAATCTTGAAAATATAACAAATATTGCTAGTAAAAGGGCGAAATTGTTCAAAACTGCGCAGCAATCCTATTGCCTTGATTGTTATCTTGATATTATTATCTTGATTCTTATGATTAAAGAAAGTTGTTAAATTAATTTTTTTAATACAATTAGCATAAGGTTTATTAAGTTCGATTCGTAAGACTTCTCCTATTTTATAATTAGAAGGCACGTTTTTATTTGGGAATTTGTTTTTCATTCTGATTTGGCTATAGAGTTGATATCCATGAAACATATTCTTTGAAGGAATCCCATTGAATTAGTTTACTAAATTTGATTTAGTTTACGGATTAAAAATAATAAAATTCGATGCATCGAGGTACGGAATAAAAAGAATGCTGAAATAAAAATTGCTCAAAAAGTTCAAATACAACAATATATAAATCAAAGATTTATATATTGTCTTTCTATTGAACATTCTATTGAAGTCTCAGTTTCATTTGTTTGAAATTTTGGTGGTACATTACTGTTTACTTTATCTTAAATTTCCTAAATGTAGGAATGGTTTGAAGGAAATTCTGTCTATTCTGAATTTTTTTTTTTAATATCTTAAAAGGTTTATTGATGGCTAACTAAATAAATCCATGTACTGAATTTTTTTTTAATATCTTAATACGTTGATTGATGGCTAACAAAATAAAACCATGTACTGAAAAATTTAAGAAAAATTTTATTTAGGTTATTTTAGAACTTCTGTTAAGGTGCTGCCCTGGAATTGAAGCCACTTACATATTAATAAGACCAAAGAAAGATAAGAAACCAGAGGACAGGAAAGAGCAAATTTTCAGTAAAAAGGTATGAAAAGAATTATTGTTAACTTTACAGTTTAATTATGAGTGCATTTAGTAGAAATAAGTTAAATTAGTTTTCTTACATTAAATTAGTTTTGGTTGTATAAAGAATATAACATCTTAGGTCGTTGATGATGAATCAATGTAAACATTGAAAAATATAAACATTTTGTATAAAACCAATTTAGATGAAAATTGTTTGATGAATCCTTCAGAATTTGATTGCCTTAGGTTAAGTTCGTAAAGCAAAATGCCTAACAAATAGCAAATATTTAATTTAGAATATTTCATAAATAGATAAGAAAATTTTATTATTTTTTATCATGCAACATTTATGTTTACCTATGATTCTTATGATTATTATTATTTCCTTTTACCATTTCGTAGATTATTACTTGAATTGAGCATTCATGACACCACTGCCAAAGATGGTGTTAAAATATTTCATTGTGTGATATTAATAATAAAACGAAAGAAAAGTTTTCAAAAATATTTTTATATTTTATTTTTAAATAGTAATTTTGACTTGTTTTGCGTTGTATGATTTTTATGAAAGAGCCATACAAAAAGTCATTAACGAACGTATTCATTCAAAAAGATTTATAAATAGTACTAAGTAACTTATCGTTAAAGAAATCGAATCGATCATCATCTTACTTTCAAACCCAATCACGATTTAACTTCTTTAAAATTTAATCAATATCATATTTCAATATTTATATTATTAATTCGAAAACAGATAAGGTCATTTTAAAGTGGACTTCAAAATCATAAATTGTTCTTTCAATTAACATTGGGTATCAATATTTATCTGTTAAATAGCATGAAAAATTGAACCCTTTCATAATTCCGTCTTTATTCCTAAAGAAACGTCTGTTTCTTTAAACAATTCAATATGCTTAATATTCGTAATTTTTGATGGCAGTTAATTCTAATTACTTTGGCTCTGGTAAGTCTTCTAAGTATGAAATGACTCAAGAAATTGCAATAACAGCATGGAGTTGAAAGGGTTTTTTAGTGGGTCGTAATGCGAGGCAATTTCATTTCTTAATTTTATTGTGCTTCATTTTCAACTTAATGCTTACTGGACCTTCTCCATTACAATCCCTATCTCTATTGTGTTTAAGATTTCTTATTTTTTAGACTCAATTTTACTTATTCAATATTTAAATTTATTTAGAAATCAGGATTATGGCTCTGGCAAGAAACCAGATTAAATATTCTAATATCTACAGCTATAAGGATTTCATGTATATTCTTCTGCAATCAATTGGAAATATTTTAAGCTATTATAATTATATGAGTATACAAAAAGAGAGGTGAAATAATTACAAACTGAATTTTAAAAAGAGATAACTATGAAGATCAAAAATTAGATACATTATAAAAAACAAATTACTTTCATATATACGTATATATATATATATATATATAAATAAACAATTACTGCAATAAAAATAGTGTAAAAATCTATTGCAGTTATTCAAATCTTATCTGGATTTAAGGAATCCTTCTCATAATTTTTTTAAATTTTTTTTCTTCAGAAAAAACAAATATTTTTTGCATTGCAGCATAGAAAAGCATTCATTTAAAATTGGGCTGGCTGGCTTCACTCACCAACCCAAATACGTTCGTACTGAAGATATTCGATACTGTACACAATATTCGTCAGTTGCACTTCGTAATTTTTTAAATCACACAGGCCATTTGGCCACATTGGAAGCTTAAACATTCCATGATGATAACATTCGGTTGCCGATCGACCTACTTCTGATTCGAAACTTAAATTCCATAAGAAAAACATTCTTTGCTCTATCTCCAATATATAAATATTGATTCAATTTTTCCCGTTTTGCCGCCAGCGCAACAACTTCAACAACAGCTTTTCTTTTCAAATTGACAACTCCTTGCTCGGACTTTCTTTGCATTTCCTTTTCATCTGATAACGCTAGACACTCCATTACATTTTTAACAGTATAATGTATGATTAGCACGTTTAATTCTAGCAGAGAGACAAAAAAAAATAGTTATTCAAAAACAGTAAAGAAACCAGAAAGTTTTTCATTAGTGTTGCCAGAAGTGATTGCCACTTTGTTTTAAACTCATTTGCTATAAATTTATTTTTAATTAAACTTCACTTTCACTTATTCATTTCTGTCGCCATTTAACCACCAAGTGCATTATAAACCCTTATGATAACGTAATTATAACTTTCATTAAACATTTTAAATAATATCGGAAATCTAACCAACCTCAAATACCATGGGTCATATGACTCATTATTTAACAATTACAAATTAAATAAAAAGAAATGTTTGGGTGATCTTTTTTATATAGTAGAAGGAAAAAATTAAATGTACTCATACACTCTTAGAAACTGATGTTCTAGCAGGGTACACCATCTATGTTTCTCGTAGAGCTGCCATAAAATGTAAATATAAATGCAAATATTAAAACTTTTGGAAATGTTTCTTTCACAACCCAGCAGTTTTTTTTTCTTTAAATAGTTGTATTTTTATTGAATAGTAAAGTGTACAAGATAGGGTTATGTATGAAATAACATGAAAGTCAAATGGCCACCATGGCTCTGTTGGCACATGCGCACTGTTTTGTCGAAATTTTCCATGCTCATTTTCATTATTTTTGAAATACTGTTCAACAATAAAAACATGTTTTATCGTGTAACTTTTCATTTTTACAAACCCTAAGCTATCAGGTGTCAAAAGGTTTTTTGCAACACTTTGCTTCAAAAATGGTGGCAAATTCAAATGTTGCGTTAATTTTGGGGCACCCTTTATTGGTTTGAAAAAAATGGTGGGCATCGGACCTATTGTAAGACATTTAGAAAACACTTGTCAAAATGCCTTTAATATTTTTTCTTGGATATCTTTAATCTTTTGAACATTCCTGATCACCTATTAAAAAACTTTATAAGCTTGTTTAAGGAAACATATAATTTTATTAACCTCTTTGTCGTCCATAACGTGTTTAGCGCATTCAAGTGAAACTGCTACAGGGCGGCCGTAACGCATTTCAAGCGTTCTTCTACATTTTATAACTTTTAAACATTTAAAATGCTTTGTAGATATTTACTTGTTTGTTTTTATTTTTGTTTATTCTAATCAGTACTGAGAAAACTAATATATACATAAATATATGTGCTAATATATGATAGAATACAGAGTATGTATAATAATAATAATATATGCTAATATTGCCGCATTGAAGAAAAGCAGCCGAATCTCCATGGCCGAATGGTCATGTGACTGGTCTCATGATCAAGAGACCTGGGTTCGAATCCCGCTAGAGACAATGCGATTAATAGTATATGTAAATACTTAATTCCATGATTTTATGTTTTCCTTTATTTCATGTTCCAGAAGATACTGGACATTTTTTTAGATTACCAGACAAGTTATCTGGACTTTTCTTACTGTCTCCAGAAGAGTATTCTGGAACTTTCTCTGCTTATATAAAAGCAGAAGATTTGTCAGTTACTGTATTCTCAGGTCTGAGTTGAGTTAATAAATTGGTTTAGCTCTACTTCTTCTGTGTGTCATTGAGTTCAACACTAGAATATCTACGTGACATTCTTTGGTGGAGGCGCCGGGTACGATTCCAGTCAGCGTGGAAACGCAATTACGAAGAAGCTATCGCCTTAAAGGCCTTGAACCAGAATTTGGAGTTTATTTCCCACCACCCAGAAAGACAAAGAAAATGCCTGCAGAACAGTAAACTAAACCTGACATTTGCACAGCCACAATATATAAATCCATCCGTATTTAAAGGAGACGTGGGACAAGACCCAAGCAAATGGCTGAAGGAATACGACAGAATGTCAAAATTCAACAGATGGGATGGCATGACTTGCCTCGCAAATGTGTTTTTTTTCCTGGATGGCACAGCAAAGCAATGGTTCGAAAATAATGAAGAGAAATTGACTTCCTGGGATATTTTCAAATCAATGCTAAAAGAGGCATTTGAAGAAACACAGCACTATCAAAAGAAGGCAGAAGAGGAGCTAAAGAGTAGAGTTCAAAAATCTGGCGAAAGCACGCAGTCGTACATCCAAAGCGTGTTAGGGTTATGCCATCAAGTCAAACCAGATATGTCAGAAGAAGAGAAAGTGTCTCATCTTATGAAAGGTGTCGCCGAAGATGTTTACCAGGCACTACTGACTAAAGAAATAACCACTACAGAGGACTTTATTAAATGGTGTAGAAAGATCGAAGAGATGCAGCAGAAGAGGATTCGTGGTAGGAAATTTGAAAGGCTCCCAAATGTCAGAAATTCCATGGTCATCTCCAGTCGTCTTGGTCAGGAAAAAAGATGGAAGCTGGCGTTTTTGTGTTGATTATCGCCGACTCAACAAAATTACCAAGAAAGACTTTTATCCATTGCCACGTATTGACGACATCTTGGATTGCCTGAAGGGGGCAAAATATCTTTCGTCTATGGATTTCTACTCCGGTTACTGGCAAATAGAAGTCGATGAAGCCGATCGTGAGAAAACGGCTTTTATTACACCTGAGGGACTATACGAGTTTAAAGTGATGCCATTTGGCTTATGCAATGCTCCTGCAACTTTTGAAAGGATGATGGATAATCTTCTGCGACATTTAAAATGGACAATGTGCCTTTGCTATTTAGATGACATTGCGGTGTTCTCAGAAACATTCGATGAACATCTTAAGAGGTTGAATACCGTCCTTCAGTGTATATAGAACGCCAGCCTTATCCTTAATCCAAAAAAAATGTCGCTTTGGAGCACAATAGATAAAGATCTTGGAACACCTAGTATCCAGTGATGGCGTACGACTGGACCCAGAAAAAATAAAAACCGTGAGGGACTTTCCCGTGCCTAGGAATATCCATGACATCAGAAGCTTTCTGGGACTTTGCTCTTACTATCGCCGATTTATCAAGGATTTTTGCCATAAAGCCGAACCTCTACAGTTGTTACTGAAGGGGGAAACAAAATTCTGTTGGGGACCTGAACAAGTGGAAGCTTTTAATACCTTGAAGAAAGATCTTACCTCCGATCCTGTCTTAGGCCTTTATGACGAAACTGCACCAACGGAACTTCCAACCGACGCGAGTGGATACGGAATTGGCGCAGTATTAGTCCAAATCCAAGATGGGAATTAAAAAGTAATAGCTTATGCCTTGTGGACTCTGACGAAGACTGAGAAAAACTATTCCACAACTGAAAGAGAATATCTTGTGGCCATATGGGCTATAACTAAGATTCGGCCATATCTCTTTGGAAATGCATTCAAGATCGTCACCGACCATCATTCCCTGTGTTGGCTGACAGAACTGAAGGATCCTTCTAGAAGACTCTCTAGATGGGCGCTGCGACTCCAAGAATACGTCGTATCAGTGGTGTACAAAAGTGGAAGGAAACACAAAGATGCTGATAGTCTGTCCAGAAACCCATAAAAAGTCGATGTTTCATGGTATGGGGATTCCATAGGTGCCACTATATTCACTAATATCTCAGAAGAACAGATGAAAGATCTGGTATTGGCAAGAATAATAAGAGACCAACAAAGTACCAAAGCAAGCAGGCTGGGAAACTTTGAAGTAATCGAAGGAGTCCTCTACAAGAAGAATTTTGATCCGTTCGGAAAGAAATTTCTACCAGTGATCCCGAAGCCTTTACGGCTCAGTATTCAAGAATCTCTAAATGATGACCCTACCCCGGACATCTAGAATTCACCAGAACTTATGATAGAATAAGAAAGCGATTCCATTGGCCAGGTTTGTACAGAAATGTTCGAAGATATGTGATGCTCTGCCGAGAAAAGTCAAAGGAGAAAATCTATTCCTCAGAAGCCACCAGGTCATCTCGTGCCTATTCCACCAGCTCCCGCTCCTTTCCATCGCGTCGGAATCGACCTGCTAGGACGATTTCCAAAATCTGATGACGGCAACAAATGGATGGTAGTATGCACCAATTATTTGACACGGTACGCAGTCACCAGAGCTTTACCGACGACGGAAGCTACCCAAACTGTCAAATTCCTACTAGAGGACATAATCCTGAAGCATGGAGCTCCACGAGTTATCATTACAGACCGTGGGCAAGTTTTTCAGTCCAAGCTGGTATCCGGTATTAATCGACTGTGCAATATCACTAATCGAATGACAACAGTGTATCATCCGCAAACAAATGGCCTTACAGAGCGATTCGACAAAACTCTAGCAGATATACTTTCTATGTATGTTGATGTCGAACAGAAGAACTGGGACCAGATATTGCCATTCGTTACATTCGCCTACAACACTGCCAAACAGGACATGACAGGTTTTACGCCCTTCTACCTCCTACATGGGCGGGACGCTGAAACGCCGTTGGATACGATGTTCTCTCTCTGCCCCCCTGAGTTCAACCAAGAGGACGATTACGTTAGTCATCTGATCAATAAGGCAGAAGAATCGAGGCAATTAGCTCGTGCACGAACTCTCGAGGTTCAGTAGAAAGATCGCCGGCATTATGACTCCAAACATCGGATGGTGGCATTCGAACCAGGGGATTTGGTGTGGAATTTTATTCCAGTTCGTAAAAAGGGGCTTTCTGAGAAGATACTCAAGAGGTACTTCGGCCCTTATTAAGACTTGAGGCGGTTGTCCGACGTCACCTATAAAGTAGCCAATTTCGATCCTAATTGTAGAAGGCGGAAACCGAAGGAAGTTGTCCACGTTTTACGCATGAAACCATACCATGACCCAGAAGAACAAGACGACCAACATTCTAATAAAATAATTTAGGTTCCGGAAAGAGACATTTCTCAAGAGACTACTCACCGTGAAGACACGACAACTTATACTGGCCCTGTGACTCGATCGAGAACTAAAACCACAAAATGAAATGTCATAACGTCGAGACGCTGCTCTTCTAAGGAGGGAGCAATGCCGCATTGAAGAAAGACAGTCGAATTTCGATGGCCGAATGGTCATGAAACTGGTCTCGTGATCAAGAGACCTGGGCTCGAATCCCGCTAGAGACAATGCGATTAATAGTATATGCAAATACTTAATTCCATGGTTTTATGTTTTCCTTTATTTCATGTTCCAGAAGATACTGGACATTTCTTTAGTTTACCAGACAAGTGTTCTGCACTTTTCTTACTCTCTCCAGAAGAGTATTCTGGAACTTTCTCTGCTTATATAAACGCTGAAGATTTGCTAGTTACTGTTATTCTCAGTTCTGAGTTGAGTTAATAAATTGGTTTAGCTCTACTTCTTCTGTGTGTCATTGAGTTCAACACTAAAATATCTACGTGACAATATAATAAAAATAGTATACAAAGATATATACTAATATGAACAGAGAAATAAGGGTCGCGAGAAATAAGGGAACGCTGGGGGGAATGTTCTCGTGCAGGAGAGGCGGGGAAAGGATTAATATTTAATGTGTTAAAACTATGGCAATTTTAATGGAAAATTTAAGGAAATATTTTAATTAATTATTTTTCAAATTCTATTTCCCACCCAACCACCCATAATTTATCACATTTAGTTCTGCACATAATAATTTATGATAGGTTTTATGTAGTTTTCAACTAGTTCTTTTATTTTATTCACCTTTAATTTAACTGTTCTGTAATTAGAAAGTTAATACAAAAGAGAATATGCGAAGAGATTGTTACATAGTACAGATAAAGATTCAGGAACTAATTAATGCAAAAAAACATAGATCGTTTCTAAGAATAACCATTATTTATATATACAAAAGAAATTTAAATATCTATAAAACGCTTAACTTTTTAAAATGAATTAATTTCTCTTTCAAATTTTATTTCTCAGAAAATAAGATATTTTCAAATTAATCAAAGTTAATCGTTTTTTATTTTCTTACATGATTTTGTTTTGTCCTTCTCAAGATATTCGACAGACTCAAAGAAGAGAATAAAGAGCTGCTGAACAAAGTTCATGTTATATCTGGAGATATTAAGCAGCCTAATTTAGGTATGAGTAAAGAAGATACAGAGCTCCTAATTAAAAAGACATCTATTGTATTTCACTGTGCGGCTAATATACAATTCAATAATCCTCTGAAGTAAGTATAATATAACATTTAAGTCCAATAATTTATCATATAAACTCTTAAAGTTATGGAAATTGACATAGAAATAAAAATAACGCGCCGATAACAGAAGAAAAAAAACATTAATAATATAGAAGTGATATTTATGATATGAATAAAAACCTAAATAAATAATCTAAAAATCTAAATAAAAACCTAAATAAATCAAAATCCATTGCAAAATGTGATTATTACTAATTTCAATTTTCATGAAAAAATTTATCAAAAAGGGGAAATTGAGGTTTGATAATTCGTGTTGCTATTTTAGGTGTCTAACCTATTCTAAAAAACATTTTCCTTATTTTTGACTAGGTTATTGTTGACAATACCTGGGCACAAATATTTCCAAGCTTAACAAATAGCTATTTTCATATCCGAAACAGAGTTTAGTAAAAAAAGTTAAAGATATTCAGGATTTTTTTCCCCATACATGTCTGGTAGATTAAGGTAAGCGATGTTAAATAGTAATGCATCTGATGGTTATTTTCAGTTTATATAAATTTGTCTTCCAAATCCCTACTTCGAAACCCATTTGTAGATCTTCAAATAAATACCAAGAAAGAAAACAATTGAAAAAAAGACAAATGAAACTCAAAGTACATTGACTTGTTTATCTTTGAAAAATAACCAAAACTTCTTAATACTTTTAAATGCGATGAACAAAACTAACAGAAAGTTTGTCCTGAAGAGAAAATACTTTTCATTGTTGGTTTCAACAACCATTTCTGGGCCGCGGCGGCCTGGTGGTAAGGTCGTAGCTTTGAGATCGTAGAGTTTCAGGTTCAAGACTCGATTCCACCGACGAAGAGTCATGTAAGCGGGTCTGGTGCACATTATATCCGTCTTTGAAAAACGTCCTCTCGATGGAGTAGTATGGAAGTTTGGAAAGAGGAGTGCCAGTTCAGATGTCGTCCATGTTATCTGGATGCGGTTCAAAAGTGCATTGTTCCCAAATAGCCCTAGTGTTGTTTTAAAACTTAACGTTAATATGATCAAACTGATCGAAGAGCCATTTCCTATCCATCGGTAAGTTTCGAGAATTATTTTTAATGAGAGTCATCTGATCTCATTAGGGGATATTTTCTCACGGTTCTAGTTTCCGCCGATAATATTATGCATTTTAAATTCGCACAATTCTGTGCAGGCGAAGAGTGCATACCTTAGTGTCTTGAAAACTAATGGTCCTTAACCCTTAACTGGGAAGTTGCGTAATGTCAGACAGCTAAAAATGGACTTTTGGTCACCCCTATTCTATTTTTAGCTAAATCGAATGGATTGAAGTTGTAGCTTCCTGATTCGTAACCTTCACTACACCTGTACCACTTTTTAGTGTTCCAGTATTATACAAGCAGCAAATATATTTTGCAGATGGCTCATCCATTATTATATATAGCAAATGGCTCTAAAAGTTGGTCCTCGAAATATCATCAAACTTACTGATCCTCGTTATAAAGCAGAGCTCCAAAGACTTATAAAGGAAGTAGAAAGTGATTTTACTGATGAGGATAATTGTACAGAAGATTTTTTAGATGAAAGTTGCTTTCGACTGACGTATGTTAAAATATAATTAATTTGTCTAGCATAATTTATTATGAAAAATTTCTAAAATGCATTAATATACAGAAAGAAATAACAACAGAATTTACTGGCTGTTTTTTATACTAGCACTTAACCTGTATGTTCAAAATGCCATAGAAATAATTTTGTAGAAATGATGCCGATGAAAAAAAGGGTCAATTTTACTCATTGTCAATTTTTTTTCATATAATTGCTGAATTTTCCATTATATTGTTTTCTATATACATTTTTATACTAGAAAAAAATGTGATTTAAAATTTAAATGTAAAGTTTTTCAAGAATATTATTTGTTGTAACATGTAATTTGAGAAGAAATTGTGCGTTCCAACGCACTTACTTATTTCAATGATAATATATTTTGAAAAATTTCTAAAACATATTTATATATCACCAAAAATATCTGCAGAATATATTGGCAGATTTTCATATTAATACTTTCATTAGAAAATTTAATTTGAGTGTAAATAAAAGGCAGTATGTTAAACCACACCTCCCCAGTTAAGTTTTAAATGTTCCAGACTCCTTTGGAGCCACCAGAGTTCATAACATAGCTTTTCTGATACCGTTAGCTTTCAGTCTTAACAGTGGTGATTCATCGGTGATCGTCGGATAATATAATTGAACTTCGAAATTTTATTATAGTTTGGAAATTAAATTAAGATACATTCTAGTTAAAATAATAAATTTTGTTATAGTCTTAAATATTCTAATTAAATGTAAAAAATAGGATATCTGGTTCAATACTGCCAAAAATGCAGCATTGCTTCGTAGTAAAACGTTTCCTATTTAACTATTACATATTTCAGAGGTGTTTGCGGCATTCCATTTTACAAAAAATTCAAAAAACAAAACCTATCTGCATCTTAATTCTTTAAGCCGTTTAAAAAGTACGCAGATGAATTATGCGTATCGATGTTTCATGTAAAATTATGCTTACGCAGCAATTTATAGTCATTTTTTGTTAATAACCCTTCGTATTTAACGAGCTATACAAACTTTAGGGCAATATTTTCAATAGGGTACCACATTATTTATAAAACTAATTCTTTGTATTATAAAAAATCAAACAAGTACTTTTAAAACCTTAATTATTTGTTTGCATGAATATAAGAGCAATAAATGCAACTAAAAACGATTCATATTGAAAAATCAGATGATCAAGGCAAATCCACTTTTTTTTTCACACTTAGAGGAAACAAATATTCCCTCCCCCCCGCACTATTTCCACTTATAATTCCCTGAACTTTGAGATACGAATACGAAAGCATGCGAAATAAATGAATCTGATAAGAATCCGTGCCGTGCCATCCGCCAAGAATAAAACTGTGTCAAATTTATGTACCGAAAGCCTTTTTTCTGCACTTAATTGTGAAGGGATACGATGTCAAAAACTTATTCATGGCAATACTATGATGATAGAATAATTTCATAATCTCAACAATAGAGAAAGTAAATTTAAAAACCTGGAGTTTCTACCTCCATTTTGCAGATTTAGCTATTTATGATCTCGCTCGAGACTTGCATTCCACCGACAATCTATTTATTTTAGAATCAAAAGTAACGAAAATTGCTCTCTTTATGGATATTTGTATGCATCTTACAATTTAGCCTTATTTTTAAATTTCACAGTTATGTACCTATTCCATCCCTATATTATTTAGGGTGAAATCAATATTTCACTTTTCACCGGTACAGTTTGCAGAAATGTATTTCACCCATTTCATTTCCTAATGAGCGAATTAATGTCGTTCGCCAAGTGTCGCATTCTGTTTCCACTTTATATAAAGGGTGTTGCAGAATTCGATAATTCAGAAGGGTGATAGGAGGCATCAGGAAGATAAAGAATCACCATACAACATGGGGTCCCAAACGACGTTCAGTATGTAAAAATCGCAAATACATACAGTCGGAGAACTGATGGAAACTAAAAAAATAATAAAAAACAAATAACAAATGGTGTTTCAACTATGTATTTTTTTTTTATAAATTCTAAAAAGTGTATTTTTCTAAAAAGGGTTTTTTTCATGCTGGTAACTTGCGGATTTGATGATATAAGTGGTCGTAAGTTACTGAAAACGAAACAGTAGTTTAGAATCCATATTTGCAAAAATATTTATTTTTAAATGAAAGCACATTCTTAAAAGTTTTTTTCATGCTGTTAACATGCGAATTTGATGATATAGAGGGCCTTAAATCACTGAAAAGAAAAAAGTAGCTTAGAACCAATATTTACAACAATATTAAAACTTGAAGAAAAATAAAAGCTTGAAAATGTAAGGAATTTTATATTCTATAATTTGATATAAGAGTTTAGTGTGAGAACAGGGGAGTTTTAAAGATATTCAAGAAAAACTAAAATGGGAGCCAGAAAACTTCGCTGCAACATCAACATCAGTACCGATCAACATCAGATGGAGCCTGCTTTACGAGAGAAGGTGTCTTCAACACGCAAATGCGAATAGTTGGTAATTCGAAAATCTCCACATCAGTATCTCGTCTAACGTACAAAACTTTTGATATTAGCTTCTGTGAAGAGTTCTCTATTTGGACCGGCCGTACACCTCAGCGGCTCAAATTATCTTGTTTTCTTGAAGCATGTTCCTCCGGATTTACTGCAGGGAGAACCGACAATTGTACGCCAGAACATTTGGTTAATGCATCATGGAGCACCAGCACGTTTTAGTTACATTCGTGAAATCTGACTTGTTGTTTGCGAATGAAGTTTAACGACCATCAATTCTGCAATACCCATTAATGAATACTTGGTCACTGCTTTTATTTTTCTCGAACGCATGAAAAATTTACATACGAGAAGGCTTCTTCTCGATTACCATGTTCTTAATCCTTGCATTCATAGGGTGATTCTCTTCGCCAAACTCATTGTCTTTTCGGCATCTGTTTTTGCGATTTTCACTGAATTAACAGTACCTACGACCATATGTTTTCTGGTAATTTATCATCTTAATGCCTCTTATTCTTGCTCTGAATTTGTCTTTCGAATTTGACAACGCTCTCTACGAACATCGGTAGTGATGTTGCAGCGATGTTTTCTGGTTCCCATTTTAATTTTTCTTGAATATCTTTAAAACCCCACAGTTTCTCACGCTACACACTTATATCAAATTATAGAATATAAAATTCCTTACATTTTCAAGCTTTTATTTTTCTTCAAATTTTAATACTTATGCAAATATGGGTTCTAAGCTACTCTGACTTTTTCAGTGATTTACGGGCCTCTAGATAATCAAATCTGCATGTTAACAGCATGAAAAAAAAACTTTTAAGAATGTGCTTTCATGGTAAAAAATTCATATTTCAAACACGATTTGTTATTTTTTTCTCTGACTCTCCATATTTTTGCGATTTTTCACTACTAAAGGTCGTTTGGGACCCCATGTTGTATGGTGATTCTTTATATGTGTGTGTGTGTGTGTGTGGAGAAAAAGTAATTTTTTTGAAGATCGCCCAATGAATTTAGAACTGAAGTTAACCATCAGATGCATTAGTTTTTAACACTACTTACCTGAATCTACCTCACAAGTATGAAGAAAAAATCCTAAATATCTTTGTGTTTCCCTAAACTGTATTTCGGATATGAAAATAGTTGTATTTAAGTTTGGAAATATCCGTGCACAGATCTCAATAATAACCTTGTCGAAAATGTGAGAACTGTTGTGGAATCGAAATAAATGTGTACCTGAAATAACATCTTGCCTTATTGTACTTAAGCTTCTCTTTTTTGATATATATTTTCACGAAAATTGAAATTAGTAAAATAATCACATTTTTCAAGATTTTTATTTTGATCCTAAATATCAATTCTATATCATTATTGTTTTATTCTTCGGTTATTCTCACTTTAATTTTATTTCTATGTTTTACTATATTTCTATGTTAATATTAAAGTAATGTTTCAATGATGTTAACAATGCTATTGACAACGTTAAAGTTGCCTTTTGGTTCCCGAGAGGGGGGGGGAGGATTAAAACCCATACCCATGTAACTTTGAAGTTAAATTAACAGAGATTTCGGAGTTAGAGAGATTAGAAAATGTGTTTTCGAACATAACTTATCAAAAA